>CM053787.1:492926193-493456193 GCA_028749045.1 Cupressus sempervirens
TATAATAATCAAAAAACTAAACCTTCATTCATAACATAATTTTCATTTTCAACATATAAGAAAACTTGAAATTTTTCTTAATTGAACCATCATCATTTCATCTTATTTTTTATGTGCATCCATATAACTAAAAGATACCAAAAAAATCTCATGAGAAGCAATAATACTCAATCACCATTTTATTGGCAAACTTGATTCAAAGGCTCAACTGGGAAAGAACCAGGAAGAAACCCAGTGTCGTTGCCATTACAACAAGGTTTTAAAATACAAATTACATAGGATTCCAATCCCAAAATCACAACAATTTAATTGAATTTCCTTCATGACCCTTATCAAGGGATCCATACCATGTTCTGCAATACATTGCTAAGATTGTGGAGAGAACAGAATCTGATCAGGTGTCAAACAAGCATGACCAAGAGACAAAATTGAACATGCATATTCATACTAGATTTTCACAATAGGATTCATAATGAATCAAAACTAGGAAAAGGTGGATTTTTCCAACAGGAGATGTCAGACACAACACCAAAATAGATGCCCAATTGGGGCTATAAATCAAGAACTTCCGTTCTTCCATTTTAACATGCCAAACTCATACAAGGTTTGTGCTGATAGGTAGGGGCCCATAACACCCTACCCTCTCTCCCTCTTTTCGTCCTAAGAAGAGACTCTACACTATTGGAGTCCAACTAAAAATACCTTTCCCAAAATTGGCCACTTTTGCCCTATCCAAGGGTGAGTATTACCAAAACACCCATACAAGAAAACTTCAAAATTCAAACAAAAACATGGAAGAAAAGCATTCAAGAAACATGGTTTCAATCCTTCCCAACATACCCAACATACATACAAGCATCCAAATAACAACACAATAGCATAAGAATGAAACAAGAAAGAAGAATATGAACAAGGGAGATAAAGAATTCCTACCTTCACAAAGAGGTAATGGCAAATGAACAAATTGAGAAGAGCTTTCCTTTCCTTCCTTCAATCTTCCAAGACTCCTCTCTAAAAGTAGAGATTGGGTAACAACCAAAACTACTCCAAGAAGAGCCTCTAAATAAGATCCAAACTCAACCACCAAAAAGGGCAATAAATTCCCCCACTCACCTACAAATCTAGAAGTTTCTAACTCAACCAATCCTAAGGTTAACCACTCAATGGAGTTGAGGTTGTGCAACTCATGATAACCACTTTCAATTTTCGCACAAAGGCAAAAATAGACTTTTTGAGTGACCTCAAAAGTCAATAAAAGGGGCTTATGGGGTGGAAAACACCCCCAACCCATACCCATACCCCTTTGGTATAATGATTCCATATTTTAAAGGTCTAAGGAATTGATTTGGAACCAAACAAAAGCTAGGAATAATTAGGACCAACTAACAACTCCAAAATGCTAATTAAGCACTAATCCATATTAGCGGTGACTAAAATCGATTAAGAAACAAATTAGCAAAAAATGACACTAACTTAATCCGACTTAGGTCCAAAGGTTACACAGATAACCCTAGCTAGTACGCTGAAAAGCATAACCAATTCACTAGTGTCAAGTGACACTATAATAATACAGTTACAAACATTAACATTTACTGATCACAAAAAGATACATACATACATACATCTCACAATATAATTTAGTTATGAACAAAAAGGTTTCCACAATAGCACATATGGATCAGTTCTGTTCCTCCGTCGAATTTCTCGGCTAAAATATCTTGCACACTCATTGCACACATCAGTAGTCCCAAAAAATCACATGCACATATGTATATATGTATCAGGGATTCACATAAATTGAAACATACATTTTAAAATCAATTAGGGTTTCTTTTGTCCTACTCATATCCTTAATCATTAAAATTCCAAAATCAATCTGTTAATCCTACAATTTACTTATTTCATCAACATACATATTCGTAAAACATTAAATAATGAACTCAATATATCTGAAAGTAAACATCACACAACATGAAACAATATAATATGTTCAAAGCATCAGATAATGTCTCGACATCTCGAGTTGTGAGTATCAAAATAATAATAATGTATCACTATGTTGTGATGGGTCGAGGCAAGGCCTAACACGAGGCCTCATATTATTAGTATATGACAAATTAAATAATTAGTTAAATAATATTTATTTATTTTATTTAAAGAATTAAAATTTATTTTACTTTAATTAAAAATTAATTTTAATTCAATTTATGCACATTAAATTATAGTTTTAAAAAATATTATTAAAAACCTATCGGTTGATCGGCAAGCAAAAAAGCTTGGAAGTGCTAGTATATTCTTAATATAAAGCATCAATTTTAAGAATATGCCTCAATATGAATTCACCATCCAAAAAAAATAATTCTTGCATAGTGTTGTTAGTGAACAGATTGTCCTTCGAGAAAAAGCATGCAAATCTGACCCCGAATGCCCAAATGAAAGGACAAACTAGCACCAACAGTTGGATAGGTTATCATGGATTGATAACCTTCCTCTGAATTTTTATCAAGTACAACTCCTCATGCAAGATTTACAACGAATTAATTATAGGTACTTTTGACTAGAAAGCACGAAAGGATAACAAGCATCTATCTGTGAACACAGAATAGACGTGAAACCTAAGAACTAAAAAGAAAGGAAACAGAATAAAATAGATTACACAAAGTTAATCTACCGTACACTGCATTACAAAGAACAAAGATCAAAGAACAATTTCCATTCTCCTGAGAAAAGATGAATCAAAGCTTTCAGAAGATCCTAATATCAAATGTGTTCAGAAAATAGCACATCTGATGCACTTAAAGAAAATTGAAAGTTACAGCAACATAACCATCAGTGGAAAGAAAACTACATAGACTCAAAGTTCTAATTTGTAGATATCTTTCAAACCTCCCCTCTTTAAGATGTAAAAGACTACACAGATCCTATTACACATGCATCAAAAAATGAAAACCATCTCCCCTACATTACATTTTAAAATCAAATTCCTCTTTAATCACTAACACAAAGTCTAGCAAACAAAGCTCTGTTCTGCTACAGCTCCAAAGTCTGCATTCTTTTCCCTCAGAACTAAAAAATCTCCACCTGCTAATAGCACACAGTCTGTAGCCGCTGGAAGAAAAAGTGGAACCCCCCTTTCTATTTTTCTCTGACCCTTTTATCTTCTCTATTGTCAGTTCTGTTCTGTCATGCCCAAACTATGAGGGCAAGAACACAACAATTTTTTTAATTTTTTTTTAATAATTCAACATGCTCTAAGTTTGATATGATTGAGATAGAAGCTTTAGTACAGGTTCTTTACATTACAATCCTAAGGTTTTAAACAAGAGGATGATAACATCATTAAAATTTTAAAACTTTCGTTATTAGATTAATATCGATAAAATTATGATATTACATTAACTTATAATGATATGCAATAAAACTTACATAAATAACAATGTACATGAATTCGGATCTAAAATTACTTGCAATATCAGATCAATCAAACCTACATTAAAACTTATTTAAATAGCCAATTAATCGATAAATTTAAACTACTTAATGGTTAAAACAGTTAGAGTACATTTAAATTAAAACTGACTAAATTAGTATTTACAAAATTAAACCATAACTAAGTAACTAAAAATTATTAACAATTACAACAAAATTCCTTAATCAAAACATAAAATAACCTTAAACTTTATTAAATCAACTAATTATACTTTAACAATTTAAGGTTTCATTTTAAACTAACTATATAACTAATTGGTTATAAGTCAACTTCACACATAATGCTAACTTAAGACTTGATTAGATTAAACAAATTACTCTTTAACAAATTTAAACTTAAACAACATAATTAAACAACCAACTAATAAATACTAAACTATCCAAATCTATACTAAACCATATTCTAAATTACTAACTACATTGAATCTGAAACATAATTAAATCAAATACTACTAACTAAACATACCTACTAACTAGCACCTAACCACTAACCCTCCTGCCCTAAGATCTTACCTACACCCTAGCCCCTAACATCCACTTGGCTACAAGTCAGGTCGATCTGACCCCTCCCTACACCTCTCCCTAGGCCCCACACAACCCCAAGCCTGCACATCAAGGAAAAGGTACGCAGAGGAGATGAAGTCTTAAGTTTTTAAACAAGCATCAACTTGCAACATTAATACCACCCCAAAGCTAAGCCAACGCCCAAAATCTAATGTCATGTCATGACATTGCTCTCTCCACCCAACTTTCCACGTAGCCCAAGGTAGGGGAAATGCAACCCAAGAGGTGGGCATGTGAACAGAGATTGAGCAAGGGAGTTTAAGGAAATGAAAGTGACCACCACAATTTCCTTTCTCAACATAAATGTCACCTTCCCCAAACTGGCCGCTAGGAATGGAGAAGAATGGGGATGGGACAAGGTGGCAGGATGATGTCACCCACCCATCCAATCCACTTTGACTTGAGAAAAGACACAAAAGACCCTTTTTTTTAAAGCAAGCTTAAACTAACATCCAAGGCCAAGGAGAGCGATAAATTCATAAAGTTTTATAGGTGAAAGAAAAGATATTTAGATATTAACTTTTTTAAAAAATATACATATTTATATATTCAAAATTATGCACCCATGAGATTAACATAATATTTATTTTGTTTCTTTATTCATTTAGGAAGGAATCTGAGCAAGAATATGCTCTGTGGTTTTGGAAGGAATGAATTTTTCTCCTCATGTATTTTCCAGAGAGTTTTTACTCCTGGGAGTGCATTTTTTTTTTTTGAAGCAAAATTTTGACAAGGCATGGTCATGTTATTTTATGCATTTCATTTATATTACTAAGGTTTTAATCAAATCTATTATTAACATTCTTCCTTTATACAAGCATTCCAATGCAAGGGAATAGATTAGGTATAGGCTCTCAATCTCTTATTTAAACATGTATGTTTTATATTAATTCTTCAAGGACATGGTATGAGTTCTAAATTTTGATTATTATTATTATTTTTGATTTCAAGAATACAACCCCTCAGTCCAATTGATCATATTTGAAGAACTGAGGAGGTGAATGATACTATACACATAATTTAAAAAAAAAGGTGGTGGATTATTCTAATTCAAATTTGATTATAACCACCATGAAATTTATCAAGAAATGAAATGTCTTCGATTTCGTAATATAGGGTTTGCTCTTGATTTGATCTCATCATAATACTTATACATCATATTTGAAACTCACTATATCAATTCAACTCTTCATTATCGTAATTAAAACTTGAACATTCATAATTCAAGACATTATCTATGATTCTAATTCTCCCATCTATATATATATATATATATATATATATATATATATATATATATATATATATATATATATATATATATATATATATATATATATGCAAATTTATTTATTTTATTTTTTTGAAATCACATGAGAACCATGCAAGGAGATTCCCAAAGTCTTTTCCTTTATCTATTATTCATCCTATTTTGATGAGCATTCATACGACTGAACATTATGATCAAATATTATGAGAGGAAAATACACTCAACCATTATTTTATTGGCTAACCTGATTCAAAGGCTCAGCCGGGAAAGAATCAGGAAGAAAACTCAGCTTCGTTGCCATTTACAATAAGGTTTAAAATACAATTTACAATAGGATCTCAATCCCAATTTTCAAAAATTTTATCAAATTTTCTTCATGATCATAATCAAGGAGTTTGTAATGTTTTCTGAATCTCATTTCAAGAACCATGGAGGAAACCAATATCTAATCGGGTGACAACCGAGTAGAACCAAAAGAACATCAAGCATGCATAATCATACATGGTTTACACAATAGGATTCACAATGAATCAAGACTAGGGAAAGGTGGATTCTTCCAATAGGAGAAGTCAAGCACAACACCCATTCAGATGCCCAATCGGGGCTAATAACCAAGAACTTCTGTTCTTCTATTTAAACTTGCCATACTCATACCAGGTTTGTGCTGATAGGTAGGGGCCCATAACACCCTACCCTTTATCCCTCTTCTCATCCTGAGAAGAGACTCTACACAGGTTGGAGTTCAACTAAATAGACATTTCCCAAAATTGGTCACTTCTGCCCTCTCTAAGGGTGAGTAATACCAAAACACCCATGTAAGGAAAACTCAAAAATAGCAAACATAAACAAGAAAGGAAAACAACCAAAAAGACATGGTTTTCAAATCTTCCCACATACCCACAACCATACAATAGTGAAACAACAACAAGATAACATGAACATGAAACCAAACATAAAATCTAAATAAGGGAGATGAGAATTTCTTACCTTCACAAAGAGGTAATGGAAATGAAACAAGTTTGAGTAGAGTATCCCTTTCCTTTCTTCAAGCTTCAAGAAATCTTCTCTAAAAGTAGAGATT
Organism: Cupressus sempervirens; assembly: GCA_028749045.1. Taxonomy (NCBI): domain Eukaryota; kingdom Viridiplantae; phylum Streptophyta; class Pinopsida; order Cupressales; family Cupressaceae; genus Cupressus; species Cupressus sempervirens. Next base: position 492,932,598 of record CM053787.1, read on the forward strand.
GGGTAACCACCAACTAGTCCAAGGAAAGCCTCTAAATAAGCCTCCAACTCAACCACCCAAAAGGAGCAATAACTATTTCCACCCACTAGCCACTCTAGAAACTCCTAACTCAACCTACACTATGGTTAAACCCCAAGTGGAGACGAGGTGAGGTAACTCAAGATAACCATGATCAATTTTCGCACAAAGGCAAAAGGGGACTTTTTGAGTGACCTCAAAAGTCAAAACAAGGGGCTTAGGGGTTGGAAAAGACCCCTAACCCATACCCATACCCTTTAGTTAGAATAAAAACAAGTTTTAAAGCCTTAGGAAAGAGGTTTAGAGTCAAATAAAATTTAGGAATAAAATAGGTCCAACTCACTACTCTAACTTGCAAATAAGCACTAATCCGGATTAAGGGATGACTAACCTTGATTAAGAACCCAATAGAAAATTGATACTAACTTAAACCAACTTGGTCCAAAGGTTAAACAATTAAACCTAAACAGCCACTGAAGCACATAACCATTTTACGAGTGTCAAGCGACACTGAAAGAACATAATTACGAACATTAACATTCACTGAACAAGGAAGATGCATACATACATCTCACAATACAAATACATGAATTACGAACAACAAGGTTTTCAAATTTAGCACATGGAGATCAATTCTGTTCCTCTGTAGGGTTTCTTGGCTAAATATATGCACACTCATTGCACACATCAGTAGTCCCGTAAAATCACATGTACATAAATGTATACATATTCAAAAATTCTCATAAATTAAAACATACATCAATAAGGGTTTCTTTATCCTACTTAATTCTTAACCATTTAAAATATCTTAAATCAAAGTCTTGATCCTACCTTTACTGATTTCATCAACATACATATACATGAAACATTAAATGACAATCATCAAATATATCTGAAAATAACATCACACAACATGAAATAATAAAATATGTTCTAAGCATCAGATAATGTCTCGACATCTTGAGTCGTGAATAACAAAATAAGGGTAATGTATCACTATACTACGATGGGTCAGGGCGAGGCCTCACATCCTCCCCCACTAGGCATGAACTACCTCTTGGAGTTCATCAAAAAGGTACGGGTACTGAGATCCCATCTACGCTGCATCCTCCCATGAAGCCGTGACCTCATTGTAACAATCCCATTGGACCCTAACCTGGTCCAGCTCTCGCCCTCAAAGTGCTAGGGTCCGTCGGGCAATGATGCGGATAGGCTCCAGTGCTAGCTGTCCATCTGACTCCACCTGTAAAGCATCCCAATCTATAATATGAGACTCATCATAAATGTATCTTCTAAGTACTGAAATATGAAACACATCGTGGATTCGTGACAGGCTAGGTGGCAAAGCTAAACGGTATGCAACAAGTCCTATCCTCTCAAGGATCTCGAATGGCCCAACAAACTGGGGTGCCAACTTAGAGCCCCTTCTGAATCGAATCGGACTCTTGTGTGGTCGTACCCTCAAGAACACTCTATCACCAACCTGATACTCTCAATCTGTCCTCTTCGCATCTGCATACTTCTTCTGCCTATCCTGTGCCTCTCTTAGGCGCTGTCTAATCAGGGTCACCTGCTGCTCCATCTCCTTTACTAACTGAGGTCCAATAGATACTCGATCCTTGATCCTATCCCAACTCAAGGGTGTCCTACACGGTCTCCCACACAAAGCCTCATATGGCGGCATACCTATGGAAGAATGATGTCCATTGTTATAGGCAAACTCGACAAGATGAAGGTATTCCTCCCATTTGACCTGATGGTCCATCATGTACATACGTAGCATGTCCTCCAAAACTTGATTCACTCACTCAGTCTGGCCATCGGTTTGAGGATGGTACGCTGTACTAAAATCGAGCCTAGTGCCCAAAGCCGACTGCAACTCTCTCCAAAATGAAGAAGTGAACAAAGAGTCTCTGTCAGATATGATCTTACGGGGAACACCATGAAGTCTAACAATGTCCCACAAGAACACCTGATCTATGTCTCGTGCTGTGAATGTAGTATGCATGGGTGAGAAATGGGCAACCTTGGTCAATGTGTCAACTATCACCAAAATGGCATCATGGTGACGAGATGACATAGGAAGACCAACAATAAAATCCATAGATATAGTGTCCCATTTCCACACTGGAATCTCATGTGGTTAGAGAAGCCCGCCAGGATGACGGTGCTCCGCCTTCACCCTCTGGCACTCGAGGCATCTCACAACTATGCTAGCAATCTGCATCTCATGCCTAGCCAATGATACAACTGCCTCAAATCTGCATGTAACTTCTTGACACCAGGGTGCGCTGCATAAGGTGCTCTGTGAGCCTCAAGTACAATGAGCTCGCGCAAACCCCCAATGGAAGGTACATACATACGTCCCCTATGCCGCAAAAGTCCATCGGACTCCAAAGAATACTCTGCAAACTTCCCTTCCAACGGTCTTTGAGAATGTACTAACTGACTTACTTCTGCATAAAGCTCATCAGCTGGTAAGTGCTGCAAGATCCGCTCTCTCAAGTCAGTGCAAGAAGTCATAGATGAAAGCTCATGGCGCCTTCTGCTTAAGGCATCTAAAACCACATTCTCCTTTCCCTTGATGTAATGAACATCAAAATCATACTCACACAGGAACTCCATCCACCTTCTTTGCCTAGCATTAAGGTTCGGCTGAGAAAATATGTATTGCAAGCTCTGGTGATCGGAATGAAGCTCGAATCTATGACCCAGAAGGAAATGTTGCCATCTCACTAAGGCATGAACCACTGCCACTAGTTCTAGGTCATGAGTAGGATAGTTGAGTTCATGAGTCTTCAACTTCCTAGACTCAAAGGAAATAGGTCATCTTTCCTGAATAAGGACTGCTCCTAACCCATCTAAAGATGCATCAGTGCACACCACAAAATTTGCAATAGGATCTGGTACTGCAAGAATCAGTGCACTCATGAGGGCTCTCTTGAGCTCTTCAAAAGCTCTACGTCACTTCTCCGTCCACTTGTACTTCTTTTCCTTCCTCTGAAGAGAAGTGATGGGGTGTGCCAATCTGGAGAATCCTGAAATGAAGCGTCGGTAATAACCTACTAGCCCCATAAAGCTCCTCACTTCGGTAACACTGGTGGGTGCTGGCCAATCCATGATAGCCTTGATCTTTGATGGGTCTACTGAGACACCATCACCTGATATGACATGACCCAAATAATGTATCTTAGGTCTAAAGAATGCACACTTCGACAAGCTGCCAAACAACTAATTCTCTCTCAGCCTCTGCAATACCTGTCTCAGGTGCTCTTCATGCTCTCTCTCATCATGAGAATAAATCAGAATGTCATCAAGAAACACAACCACAAACTTATCCAAAAGGGTACGAAATACTCCATTCATGAGGCTCATGAATACAGCTGGAGCATTCATAAGGTCAAAAGGTACCACGGTGAACTCGTAGTGGCCATACCTAGTACGAAAAGTTATCTTGGGGATATCACTATCCACAATCCTCAACTGATGGTAACCCGACTTTAGGTCAATCTTTGAAAATACTCGAGCACCCTGCAACTGGTCAAAGAGATCATCGATTCTAGGAAGAGGGTATTGGTTCTTGATGGTTACTTTGTTCAATTGCCGATAATCAATACACAACCTAAGTGATCCATCCTTCTTCTTGACAAAGATCATCGGTGCACCCCAAGGTGACACACTGGGTCGAATATGCCCCTTCTCCAAGAGTTCCTCCAACTGAGCCTTTAGCTCACTAAGCTCATGAGTAGTCATCCTGCATGGTGCTCTTGAAACTGGCTCAGCTCCTGGCACTAGGTCTATGTGAAAATCCACTGCTCGCGGTGGAGGCATACCAGGAAGCTCTGAAGGAAACACATCTGCAAACTCCTGAAGGATTGGAAAATCATCAAGGGATGGCTCCCTTTCTGAATCTTCCTCTCGATCACTAATAGTGATGGAAAACAACTAACAACCCTTTCGCATGCACCGTCTAAGCTGCATAGCAGAAATCATACGAAGGGACACTGGCCTCTTCACTCCAAAGATCTCCCTAGAGATACCATAGTCATCCACACATTCCACCCTCTTCTGTCGACAATCCATCTTGGCGCTATGGGCATAAAGCCAATCCATGCCAAGGACAACAACATAAGAACCTAGAGGGGTAATGCGTAGATCAGTCCTAGTGGACATGTCTCCCATCTGCATCTGACAACTCCGCACCATGGAACTAACTAACACTCTAGCTCCTGAGGCTAACTCTACCTCCCAACTAACATCCTGTCTAACTGCCACTAGCCTGCAACACTCCACCACAAATGGAGATATAAAAGAGTGAGTAGCCCCAGAATCAGATAAAACTGCAACCATATGGCCCTGTATAATACCTTTAGCCTCAATAACTGTGGCCTGATGCTCAGCCTGGCGATTGTCAACTCCTGCAAAAACTCTATGGGATCTACCCATGTCACCAACTGTCAGCTCTGAAAAAGCCCTGCTCTGACCACTAGATGCCTATCCCTGCAGACACTCCCTAGCTATATGACCCATGCCACCACAAGTGTAGCATGGTCCACGAGTATAAGATCGTGCACCTTGTGAACTAGACTACTGTGGGCCTCCTAACCTGCTAGATCCACTGAATCCTCCCCTAGAAGACTGCTGAGTCTTCACTGACTGAGACTGTGGGGCCTGTACTTTTTGATCCTGCCTTGGACCCTGTGACTGCCACTGCTTGGGCTTAGAGCCCTGATAACCCTGAGAAGGTTTCTGTTGTTGCTGCTAGGGTTTTGGTTGCTGAGACTGTTGGCCCCTAGAGGACCCTGCTATATAGTTCTGATTCCCTTTCCAAGGGGGTCTCTGCTGGGAGGAGTTTTGGTTCTGAGATCGATCCCATGACTCCTTCCTACCTCGAGTATCCTCAGCAACTAGTGCTATCTCCATTGCCTGTCTAAAGGTGGTAGGGAAGGCCATCCTAACTCGGCCCTGAAGAGAGAAATTCAGACCCATGATAAAGTGATGCACCCGTAGTTTCTTGTCCTTCATGTATTCCACATAGGGAAGGAGCTCGAGAAACCTCCTCTCATACTGAGCCACTGTAAGGCCTCTCTGATAAAGAGAATGGAACTCCTCTATCTATTTCTGTCGAAAATGCTCTGACAAGTACCTCTCGCAAAATCTTTCTAGGAAAGATTCCCATGTGAGGGTGTCCATCCTCACTCCACCAATAATCTCCTCCTGATGCCACCAGTTGGAGGCATCCCCTCTCAACTGATGAACTGCTAGGCATGCTTTTAGATTACTCCCATAAGGGCATAACCCAAAGCATCGCTGTAAGCTCTACAACCATGCCTCTGCTACTGAACCATGAGTGGTACCGGTGAACAATGGTGGTCCAATTCGAATCAATTCCCTGATGTCATCCCCTACATGTCTAGGAGGTCTATCAAAAGGGGGTCCGCTTTGGTGTATGGACTCTTCCTCGTGTTCACCCTAACCCTCTATCTGTCTCAGAGGGGGACTCCTAGTCATCTCTCTGACTCTGGGCCCGCCTCCTCCGGGTCCCTCTGCTTCCACTACTGGAATCTGCTAAACTGGCTGAACTACAGGTACCACTCTCTACTAAACTACACCGATCAAAGTCTGAAGTGCATCTATAATATCCTGGTTCGGGTTTGGTAGTGGTGGAGGTGGAGGTGGAGGTGGTGGTGGTCCATCCTCCTATCCCGCTCTACCACCCCTAGTCTTACGACCTCTGCCTCACCGATTACGAGTAACAGGCGGCATCTACACAATTAAAAGTTTGAGTTAAGTTTAGGAAGCACCATGGTTTAAGGTTCCTAGTGTTGAAACACAGGCTCTGATACCAAAATGTCATGCCCAAACTATGAGGGCAAGAACACAACAAATTTTTTTTTTTTTGATTAATAATTCAACATGCTCTAAGTTTGATATGATTGAGATAGAAGCTTTAGTACAGGTTCTTTACATTACAATCTTAAGGTTTTAAACAAGAGGATGATAACATCATTAAAATTTTAAAACTTTCGTTATTAGATTAATATCGATAAAATTATGATATTACATTAACTTATAATGATATGCAATAAAACTTACATAAATAACAATGTACATGAATTCGGATCTAAAATTACTTGCAATATCAATCAATCAAACCTACATTAAAACTTATTTAAATAGCCAATTAATCGATAAATTTAAACTACTTAATGGTTAAAACAGTTAGAGTACATTTAAATTAAAACTGACTAAATTAATATTTACAAAATTAAACCATAACTAAGTAACTAAAAATTATTAACAATTACAACAAAAGTCCTTAATCAAAACATAAAATAACCTTAAACTTTATTAAATCAACTAATTATACTTTAACAATTTAAGGTTTCATTTTAAACTAACTATATAACTAATTGGTTATAAGTCAACTTCACACATAATGCTAACTTAAGACTTGATTAGATTAAACAAATTACTCTTTAACAAATTTAAACTTAAACAACATAATTAAAAAACCAACTAATAAATACTAAACTATCCAAATCTATACTAAACCATATTCTAAATTACTAACTACATTGAATCTGAAATATAATTAAATCAAATACTACTAACTAAACCTACCTACTAACTAGCACCTAACCACTAACCCTCCTGCCCTAAGATCTTACCTACACCCTAGCCCCTAACATCCACTTGGCTACAAGTCAGGTCGATCTGACCCCTCCCTACACCTCTCCTTAGGCCCCACGCAACCCCAAGCCTGCACATCAAGGAAAAGGTACGCAAAGGAGATGAAGTATTATGTTTTTAAACAAGCATCAACTTGCAACATTAATACCACCCCAAAGCTAAGCCAACGCCCAAAATCTAATGTCATGTCATGACACTGCTCTCTCCACCCAACTTTCCATGTAGCCCAAGGTAGGGGAAATGCAACCCAAGAGGTGGGCACATGAACAGAGATGAGCAAGGGAGTTTAAGGAAATGAAAGTGACCACCACAATTTCCTTTCTCAACATAAATGTCACCTTCCCCAAACTGGCCGCTAGGAATGGAGAAGAATGGGGATGGGACAAGGTGGCAGGATGATGTCACCCACCCATCCAATCCACTTTGACTTGAGACAAGACACAAAAGACCCCTTTTTTTAAAGCAAGCTTAAACTGACATCCAATGCCAAGGAGAGCAATAAATTCATAAAGTTTTATAGGTGAAAGAAAAGATATTTAGATATTAACTTTTTTTAAATATATACATATTTATATATTCAAAATTATGCACCCATGAGATTAACATAATATTTATTTTGTTTCCTTATTCATTTAGGAAGGAATCTGAGCAAGAATATGCTCTGTGGTTTTGGAAAGAATGAATTTTTCTCCTCATGTATTTTCCAGAGAGTTTTTACTCCTCGGAGTGCATATTTTTTTTTTTGAAGCAAAATTTTGACAAGGCATGGTCATGTTATTTTATGCATTTCATTTATATTACTAAGGTTTTAATCAAATCTATTATCAACATTCTTCCTTTATACAAGCATTCCAATGCAAGGGAATAGATTAGGTATAGGCTCTCAATCTCTTATTTAAACATGTATGTTTTATATTAATTCTTCAAGGACATGGTATGAGTTCTGAATTCTGATTATTATTATTATTATTGATTTCAAGAATACAACCCCTCAATCCAATTGATCATATTTGAAGAACTGAGGAGGTGAATGATACTATACACATAATTAAAAAAAAAAGGTGGTGGATTATTCTGATTCAAATTTGATTATAACCACCATGAAATTTATCAAGAAATGAAATGTCTTCGATTTCGTAATATAGGGTTTGCTCTTGATTTGATCTCATCATAATACTTATACATCATATTTGAAACTCACTATATCAATTCAACTCTTCATTATCGTAATTAAAACTTGAACATTCATAATTCAAGACATTATCTATGATTCTAATTCTCCCATCTATATATATATATATGCAAATTTATTTATTTTATTTTTTTGAAATCACATGAGAACCATGCAAGGATATTCCCAAAGTCTTTTCCTTTATCTATTATTCATCCTATTTTGATGAGCATTCATACGACTAAACATTATGATCAAATATTATGAGAGGCAAATACACTCAACCATTATTTTATTGGCTAACCTGATTCAAAGGCTCAGCCGGGAAAGAATCAGGAAGAAAATTCGGCTTCGTTGCCATTTACAATAAGGTTTAAAATACAATTTATAATAGGATCTCAATCCCAATTTTCAACAATTTTATCAAATTTTCTTCATGATCATAATCAAGGAGTTTGTAATGTTTTCTGAATCTCATTTCAAGAACCATGGAGGAAACCAATATCTGATCGGGTGACAACCAAGCAGAACCAAAAGAACATCAAGCATGCATAATCATACATGGTTTACACAATAGGATTCACAATGAATCAAGACTAGGGAAAGGTGGATTCTTCCAATAGGAGAAGTCAAGCACAACACCCATTCAGATGCCCAATTGGGGCTAATAACCAAGAACTTCTGTTCTTCCATTTAAACTTGCCATACTCATACCAGGTTTGTGCTGACGGGTAGGGGCCCATAACACCCTACCCTTTATCCCTCTTCTCATCTTGAGAAGAGACTCTACACAGGTTGGAGTCCAACTAAACAGACCTTTCCCAAAATTGGTCACTTCTGCCCTCTCTAAGGGTGAGTAATACCAAAACACCCATGTAAGGAAAACTCAAAAATAGCAAACATAAACAAGAAAGGAAAACAACCAAAAAGACATGGTTTTCAAATCTTCCCACATACCCACAACCATACAATAGTGAAACAAGAACAAGATAACATGAACATGAAACCAAACATAAAATCTGAATAAGGGAGATGAGAATTTCCTACCTTCACAAAGAGGTAATGGCAATGAAACAAGTTTGAGTAGAGTATCCCTTTCCTTTCTTCAAGCTTCAAGAAATCTTCTCTAAAAGTAGAGATTGGGTAACCACCAACTAGTCCAAGGAAGGCCTCTAAATAAGCCTCCAACTCAACCACCCAAAAGGAGCAATAACTATTTCCACCCACTAGCCACTCTAGAAACTCCTAACTCAACCTACACTATGGTTAAACCCCAAGTGGAGATGAGGTGAGGTAACTCAAGATAACCATGATCAATTTTCGCACAAAGGCAAAAGGGGAATTTTTGAGTGACCTCAAAAGTCAAAACAAGGGGCTTAGGGGTTGGAAAAGACCCCTAACCCATACCCATACCTTTTAGTTAGAATAAAAACAAGTTTTAAAGCCTTAGGAAAGAGGTTTAGAGTCAAATAAAATTTAGGAATAAAATAGGTCCAACTCACTACTCTAACTTGCAAATAAGCACTAATCCGGATTAAGGGATGACTAACCTTGATTATGAACCCAATAGAAAACTAATACTAACTTAAACCAACTTGGTCCAAAGGTTAAACAATTAACCCTAAATAGCCACTGAAGCACATAACCATTTTACGAGTGTCAAGCGACACTGAGAGAACATAATTACGAACATTAACATTCACTAAACAAGGAAGATGCATACATACATCTCACAATACAAATACATGAATTACGAACAACAAGGTTTTCAATTTTAGCACATGGAGATCAGTTTTGTTCCTCTGTAGGGTTTCTTGGCTAAATATATGCACACTCATTGCACACATCAGTAGTCCCGTAAAATCACATGTACATAAATGTATACGTATTAAAAAATTCTCATAAATTAAAACATACATCAATAAGGGTTTCTTTATCCTACTTAATTCTTAACCATTTAAAATATCTTAAATCAAAGTCTCAATCCTACCTTTACTAATTTCATCAACATACATATTGCGGGACTGATTTTGATACAAAATTAGAGAACTCCAACAATCTCTGAGAGAAGAACAATGCCTTATCCATTGGGCAAATAGAGTCAACAAGAGAAGATCGAGAGCTTCTTGCAAAGAGGGTGGAGGGGAGCAGGGCAACACCCACAAACCAAAACCAACAACCAACCAAAACTACCAGCAAGCCAGAAGCTTGTGCATTATTCCAACTACACTGGGCACAAAAAAAAACCTATTTACAATAATTACAAAGGTAGGAAGAGAACCTACCATAAAGACCGGAAGAAAGAAGAAATTAAGTGAATCCATTTACCAGTTGAGAGAAATAAGAGCCTTCCCAAATTAGCACAGTGTACCTCAATGGGATAGCTCCAAACCATCGCTTGATGATGACTCCTTCAATGCCAAACTTCAAACTGACATTGTGCATGCATATGTTGATCCAACCTTCTTTTTCGAACAGCCACAATTCATCATAGTATTCTCCTTCACTTAAAAATGGATCCTTCATGCTAGCAAAATTTGATTCCACCTCAAGCTGAAAAACATGATATGAAAAATCCTCACCAAAAGATGATATGCAATCCTCAGGAACATTTTCATGTAGATTGAACTCTAGTGTATGGTCATGATCATCTTGCAGCCATAATGATGCCTCCTTCAACATAGGATCAATCCTTGGATATATGTTTTCTCTATTTCTTTCAAGGACCCAACTATCATCAAACAGGCCATGAATTCTATTCTTTTGTCTTCCCAAAATGTCATCAAACTTTTCAGCATTTCTTCCACAATCCCAATCAGTAACACTATGAATAGATGGATGAAGAGGAACGATATCAAGAAATGTTTCATTCTGAAACTAATAAAAATAGGTACCTGAGATATTATTGAAGAAGTACCTTGGATTGAGTAATGACAAAAATGTGTTTATGACTTCCTCTTCTTCATTAAGAATTGCATTCTTTAACACATATGTCGAATCACTGCTAGATTGAAGGTCAACTTCATATTTTTCTATCTCAACAAGAAATTTGGTAAAGGTGTCTTTATCTAGAGGTATCTTTTTCTCATCTCTATGAAAGAATGAATCACCATTACAAAGACTATTTTGAGAGGAATCTTTCAGCTGAAGATATAACAAGAATTTGACAATGGTTTCTTCTTGTTGATCAAGTGACATTCCTCTCCATGCTTCAGCTGGGCAGTTTTCAAACTGAATACTTATTTCAGCATCTTCATAATGAGAAAGGATCTCTTTTTCATGCACTTTCAATTTGTCATAGTTACATATTTCATCATCAAATGGAAAAAATCTTCACAAGGACTCGTCACTGGTTTGCAAGTAAAAGGAATCATCTTCATTCTTTATAATGATAGGAAGTTCATTTTCAGATTGCATGTTATTCTGGATTCTTTCATCAAGAAGACTTTTCCTAGAAAGATGATCAATATCAAAGGTGAAAGATTGGAAATCCGGAGGCGAGTTGTCTACTTCCTCATCAATAGGAACTTTTGAAATAGGGAGACTATCAACATAGTTAAAATTGGAACTCTCAAGATGTGGAGAAAAAGATTTGAATATACTTCCATTAAAATCAGCATCATCTACAGGGCTTGCTGCTGCAAAATCTTTAGAAGGAAAAGTTTCAAGGACATGATCTCTTCCAACATTCTCATTCAAAGAGCCAATGTTTTCACGATTTCTCATGACATTAAAAGATTCATTTATAGGTAAAGCATCACTAGACAACATTCCAATAGAATCATCAAGCAAAGAATGATCACCGTGTTCTTTTACTGAAAAATTTCTACATGGGATGAAGAAAAATCTTGAGATAAGATTTCATCATTATTGCTTACCCTTGTTCCACATATATTTTCATCTGTTGAAACTGGATCACCCTGAGGCTGGAGTAACTCTAGCTATACTTCTTGATCACTCATGACAAGGAAATTGAGATACATGGGTGAGACTGAAATAACGGGAGGTCCATCATCATCTTCTTTCAAATTCTCCTTTAATCGAGCCACTTCTTCTTTGAGGTTTTGCAAGTGTTTCAGCTTATGAAATCTTCTGCAAGGGCCTTTCCATAGTAGCCAAGAACTTGTATCATCTTCAAAACTCAGATTTTTTCGAATACCTTTGGAAATACTCTTTCTGAAACTATCCATAAAATCATGTAACACTTTATCATCAATTTGACAAAGCTCTAAGAGAGAAGGATCTGGCCTTTGTTTTCTCATGACTTCCATGTCTGGCATGATCTTCGCATAGAGTCACCAATCTCCTGCACACGGAGATAATTATAAAACTAAGGAAGCAAATGTTAGGCACTTATATCTTCACTTCAAAAGTCCCCAGTAGAGTCGCCAAAATTTTGTTAGTGAACAGATTTTCCTTTGAGAAAAAGCACACAAATCTAACCCCGAATGCCCAAATGAAAGGACAAACTAGCACCAATAGTTGGATAGGTTATCATAGATTGATAACCTTCCTCTAAATTTTTATCGGGTACAGCTCCCCGTGCAAGATTTACAATGAATTAATTATATGTACTTTTGACCAAAAAGCACGAAAGGATAACAAGCATCTATCCATAAACACAGAATAGACATGAAACCTAAGAACTAAAAAGAAAGGAAATAGAATAAAATAGATTACACAAAGTTAATCTTCCGTACACTACATTACAAAGGACAAAGGTCAAAGAACAATTTCCATTCTCCTGAGAAAAGACGAATCAAAGCTTCCAGAAGATCCTGATATCAAATGTGTTCAAAAAATAGCACATCTGATGCACTTAAAGAAAACTAAAAGTTACAGCAACATAACCATTAGTGGAAAGAAAACTACATAGACTCAAAGTTCTAATTTGTAGATATCTTTCAAACCTCCCCTCTTTAAGATCTAAAAGATTACACAAATCTTATTACACATGCATCAAAAAATGAAAACCATCTCCCCTACATTACATTTCAAAATCAAATTCCTCTTTAATCACTAACACAAAGTCTAGCAAAAAAAGCTCTGTTCTGCTACAGCTCCAAAGTCTGCATTCTTTTCCCTCAAAACTGAAAACTCTCCCCCTGCTGACAGTACACAGTCTGTAACCACTGAAAGAAAAAGTGGAACCCCCCTTTCTATCTTTCTCTGACCCTTTTATCTTCTCTGTTGTCAGTTCTGTTTAGTTTTGGTAACTGATTCTTGAAAGAAGACTCTTCTCTTTTTATCTTCCCCCCCGAGTCATAAGATTGTTTACATTCCTTATATCTTGATGTCTTCTTTTTAAAATTTTCCCTTATAAAATAAGCTATATGGCTAGCTTTATTTTATTAGTGACCTCTCATTTTTTTATACCTTTGGTGCAACTTGGGATATATGCATATATCTGCCTTAAGGATAGGCCAAGCAGATTTTGCATGTTATGTATCTGAATGACATCATAATCACATTTCTTTGTACCTAGTTTTTCTTGTGTTCCAAGTTATGCTTTTGAGTTCTTTGACTTCATATCTTCTTCTCATTCACCTTGAGGACATGCCATCTTGCTACATATAGATGTTGCAGAATCCAGTGTCTTCTTTTCAATTATTAATCTCTACCATGAGAGAACCTGCGGGTTCCAACACCATTTCTCCATGATGGAAGTGCTCGACTATCGGCTTTATTTGCGAACCTGCATTTTAAATGTTTGATTTTTCTTTCAAAACTGCTTGGGCTTTTCCTATTGACATTCTTAGTGGATGGTGATACTTCACATACTTGATGATTTCCCATCAAGTACCCATCTCATCTCATGCTTTGTGATACATTATAGCTTTGTCAATGTGTAATTGAAGAGGGGGAGAGCATCAGAGCTAATTTTAATACTAAGTGTGGCATCTGAGACACACATTTGGTTGAACGGGTGAGTCTTATCCTTGGGTGGGCATTTTTATGTTTGCAACTTCTTGAATTGGAGGCACTTGAACTCTCAAATTACGAGCTTGATGTTACATCAACAAACTTTAGCCACTGTCATTTATTTTCAAACCGCCAACAATCCCAATCAATATGTTCATATTCAGTCTGTGTTTTGTTTCATGGAATCCAAGTGACCACTTTGATCTATGCAAGTCAATTTATGGAGGCTTAAAGACTTCTATCATTCCATCAAATGGTTTTCTTATACTATCGGTGATCTCACATTTTAAATTCATGAGAGTTGATCAAGTCAGTCAGAAGGAATGCTTGGTTCATTCATATCTTGCTTCAAATAGTGTATTCGATGCCCTCAATACTTATGATAGTATTTGATCATCCCAAACTCAAAGTACCATATTTTTTGGTGGTGATGCTAGCTTTGTTTGGATATGCACGTGGAGCATTTAAGATATGCATTCTAAGACATAGGTAGATGTCTTAGTCGGTTCATGACACTTGCCATTAAATTTGATACCAAACTTAAGCTTTGTCAGTTTAGTAAAGGTCATTTCAAATTCTTGACTTTGCAAATTTACATCTGTGGGCTCAAACCCATTTCCTTGGTATAAATACATACTGCATCCATTCATTGACAGAACTTTCTAGACTACTTACATCATATTGTATGCATAGAGCATTGAACTACATGTTAACATGTGGAGATGATACATTCATTTGATCAACCTTTTACAATACCTTCTTGTGAATTTGTGAATAGAATATAATGATCTCTACATTGTTGAATTAAATCACTGGACTCTCGAGTCTGCAAATTTGCAATTTGACTCACTAAATTCGAACCACAACATTATGTCAAATTTTTGCAATAACACTCGAATCTATAACATGGGACTTCAAATTTGAACCTTTGACCTTTGTATTATTGGACAATATCTCCATTTTGATCTGCACTTCTATGGTGTTACATAGAACCAATGACTTTACTTGAAATGCAGAATGAACCCTTGAAACTACTAAACTGATAAAATCTGAACTTGGATTATGAATCTACAAGTTGAACTAGTGAACCACCTTGTGCCTCTGAACCATTTATGATAGATATCCTGAGATATGTGTCTGCTTCTTCAATCACTTTGCACTGGATCATTGAACTTGAAGACATTGAACCTGACACTTGTTTTCGTATCTGCATATTGAAATTTATGAACCTACAACACAAGTCAACTGAACAATTGAACTAGTTTGAATCACTTTGAACTAAGGTTCAAAGTGGTTCAAAGCTATAAATTACAAGTTTTAAAACTGTGACCATATTGGGCACTAACAAGTGTTATGATAAAAATATATTACAATTTGATTTAAGTAAAAAGACTCATAGCTTATATGGAACATTTACAACAAAAAGAAACTAAAATTGGAAACCGGATAAAGCTAAGGTATTTTAAAATGAACTATAGAATACTTAAAGCTTTATTACATGTAAATCATTTTAGAATGATTAAAAAAGTTAACTTGCCTTGACAAAACCTTTCTAATTTTGTTGCATACAAATCATTTAAAATCATATAAAGTGTAGATTTTTAAATATATATAAATTAAAAGAATTGCATCTATTATCTACAAATCAATATAAATTTATAACATATAAATCTTAATATAGTATTTAAGATATCTAATTGATTTTTAAACTAATTAAAAGTCCCTTAAATTAACTTTCCCTAATTTAAGTCAAATCACAAAGAATTTTCACAACTCTTGGTCTCTTTGTACAATAATTTCATCAAATTACTTACTGGACATAATGAAAGGAAGTAATGTAGTTGAAGTGTGTGCACTAAACAAAGATTTAGCCAATCACACATAACAAGATTTTTTCAAAAAAGCTCACCTAGTATCATTCTAAATCTATGGTTGTTGGTATAATAATTACAAAAGGCCAGATATCAATACTCAATATTTGTGTAGTCAAAGAAACTAACTGTGATTACTCAAAAATCCAAACTTAATGTAATAAATTGTCACTCAAAATCAGAACTAGCAATGACTGCAACTTCACTCCAAAATAAAGAGAAATATCTAGATTTGAAAATATGTTCATACAAATATATCCCATTCAAAATATAAGGAGAAAACAACACCAATAATAGATCCCTAGCATAAAGGAGCCAATAACCAATGGATCAAGATTTCTGCATACAACCATCAATACTTTTGACATCACCATTTACATTGACCTCTAAGTGTGCCTGCCTTCCTAAAATATAGAGTAGGGTATTCACTATAACAACATTTTAAGTCAAAATCTTGGCTTTACATATGTGAAAGTGCAAGACATTTTCTAATTTTAAAACCCAAAGCTAAACAAGTAATGGATCATAGTCTTTGTACAAACCTCAAAATTTACTGATACATTTTACAGTTGATCCATACATCAAATTCATGCCATACAATCAATTATAAACTCCTTCAAGAAGAAATATGAATTCATGCATGAAAAATCTCCATGGATCAAATCCTCCAGATTTCCAAGAGTAGCCATTTCCTTACTTGATTCATCTCCATTCCCACCCACAAATATTTTGATTTTGTGTGATGAATACTTCTTATCTACTAAATCCACAATTTGACAATGAAACAAAGTATATAATATAAGACATCGATTTGACTAGGTACTCAATAGTCTTTGCCATAGCTTTGCATTATGCTAAAAATATGTATTTGCATGTTAGAGGGAGGCATTTTATGTTCTATTAATTAGAATTAATTATGTGTTTTAGAATGTAACTGTCTCACTATTTTTGGTTTTTTGACATGTAGATTGTCAAAATCGAAGTGGAATAGGAAAGGTTTATTTTTTCTTATAGCCATTTGTTTTTTGAATAGAGGGTATTATGCCACTGCAGGGTTACACCTCTTAGTGTGAAAAATTATCTTATCATTTTATGGGTCAAGTTCCATACAACTCTAGTATCATTATACCATTAGGAAGTGACATCTTAATATATCTATCTAATTATTACATGTTAAATTAGGTTAATAACATTCTCTCTTTAGTAATTTTTTTTTTATGAATACTCTCTTTCTATTAATAAATTAATATACTAGGTACAAATCCACAAAAAAGGGGTTAGGGGATACAAGATCACCCCGCAAGAGTTCACATGACCAAAGTCGGATAAAAAAAATTCATAAAAAAAAAGTAGCTCCCTTAGGCCGCAAGAGTAGTGCTAGCCGAGGGAGGTGGTTCATCATGATCATTAAAATCTAGGCATCCCTGGGATTGGCAGGTGGACTCCATCCATCAAAAACATCATAAGAAACTTGTTCTTTATCTTTGTCTTCCACCTGTGGTGGATAGAGAGCCAAATTCAAGTGAAAAGGCCATTTGGAGCTAACAACACTAGAAGGAGCAATAGGAGGGGGATTCAGGGACCAACTTGAGCCATAATGAGGAAGAAAAGTTGAGCGACACTATCAACCATTGTCATCACCACTAGGAGAGCGATGGCAGGAATCTTGCGAGTGCAAGTGGAAGAACTACAACCTTGACGATGACCCTTGTTGAAGTTGATGAAAGATCAACCCCACAACTCCCAAGAATCACCTACATGTAGATACCTATTATAGAAAGAGAGAAGCAAAAAACTATCGAGACAATAATTGCTTGATCCATAGATGAGACATTCTTCATGAGCAAAAAAGAAGATTGCTATAGTCAAAATAAAAAAGTCTCAATTCTCAATTCTCAATTAGGGATCTTCCTTATAAAGGAGATCAAAACCCTAAAAAGGTCCAACCTAGGTTGCATCATAATAATTAATAAAAGAAATTAATTATTAGATGCCTAAAATTTAGCTTAAATAGACTAGAGTTAATTAGAAAATATCTAATTACTCTAAAACCCCTCCTTAAGATAAACTTAGGGAGTAGCTAAAAACCTAGAAACTATTGCTGAAAGTAGAAATGGGTCTCAACAAACAAGGCCTGATGAGGTACCCAAGTATTATCAAATCTCTAAAAAGAGGAGAAATAGAGAAAACCACATGGGAATAACCCTACTCCAAAAAGAGATGGAAAACATGCTAAAAGAAACTAGTGAAGGGCTAAAGAATCCTCTAAACTAGGGAATGTCCTAGAAGATAGGAAGAAGAGATGATCATAAAGAACATCATTGAAGCATGCAGAAATTGCAAAGCTTTGTTGAAAAGTAACTGTTGATCTGAAGAACCTCCACTAAAATAGAACTTGACCAAGTAGAGAAGACTATAATTTACATTGAATCAGGAGGCACACAAAGGCAAACAAATGAACTCAAAAATATAGATGACATGAAACACCAAATCTTGAAGAGCTGATGAATCAAACCACAAAAGCATGAGAAACAATAGAAGAACCCTTCCAATGTAGACAATGTTGAGGTGATAGGCAGCTGAAAAAGTGGACCAAAAGAACTACATATCAAGGAACCATGATCAAGATGCACAAAAGAGTACATATGTGTGTACTAAGGTGATCAATCTTAAACACATAATGAGGCTAATGTCATGGAAGGGACACTCACTAGACAAAGGAAGATGGAAAATAAAGGCAAAACATCAACCCCCCATGGCACTTTATCAATGTAGTGCATGCACAATAAGGCTTGAGATATGATACCCAAGAATACAATAATCTACATGAGTTTCCTTAAATGATACAGCTCAAATCAGAAGGTAAACAAAGGAAAGCAACTGAAATGAAAATGCAGATGCAGTTAAACACTTTATCTTAGTGTGTTTGCAATAATGCATACAAATGATGTCTAAATAGAATAAAAGAGACATAAGACTAATCAAATAGATAGTACAAGCCATGACGAATCATTTAAAAAAGATAAATTGATCTCTAGACCTAAAATAACCAAGATATCCACTAGAATACAAAAATGAAGAAGACTAAATAGAATGTTTCTAGAGAAAATTTTGAAAAACAACTAGGATCATTTAAAAGAGGTCGAAAAGACCTTTCCAATGATGTAAAGAATTCCCAAATCAAAGAATGATGTATCAAAACTAAAAACTAACTATACCACTGTGATGGTCTTGGAACTAGCTTTCCAACAATATCTTGTTTGCAATAAATGGAATCTATATGCCCAAGATATGAACAAAAAAGTGAAGGTAGGTCCAAAAAAAGGCTGAGAAGGTGACATGAAGTGGTGATGCAATGCTGATGTGGCATTGACATCAGCAAGTGACGAGCCCAAATTTGACAATCAAATGACTGTTGAGGCAAAAAGTGCCTAAAAATGACCCCTATCGAAGAAAATATCCAACCACCAGAAACATAGAGCTGGGCAAAGGGCTAGTGCTAGATTAAAAATTGGTGGCCAATATAACACATGTGAGAAACATTTGAGAATAAAATTCTTTAATAAATACTTTGGGACACATGCAAAAAACCATTGTATGTGGCAAAAAAAATTGCTAAAGGAGCATGCCAAATTGTCAATCACCCCAATCTACTATTAAAAAATGAAATCAATAGAGAAATGTGGTAAGGAAATTGCCAAAGTTTAAGAAAAAAAGTCCAAAATAAGTTTTTGTCATAGGGGCACTTCCAAAACACCCAAGTCAGCATTTTGAAAAAATGCCCAAAACTTGTGCTTGAAAATAGCACCACAGAATTTGCCTCCAAAAAGGCCTTAAAAGCACCATACAAATTTTGAAACACCAAAGATTGCTAATTTTTAGCCAAAAAAGAGTGAAGGGGAATGTTGACATTGAAAAATTGGTGGTAGAGGCACTAGAAGACCTGCCAGTGGTAGCAACAATGCTCACCTTCTACATGCCTAAACTAGTCATGGAAAAGAAAATGCCATGTGGTGGAAAAGAGGAGGATGACTTCTCTAGAACTGAAATTTTTTGCATCTTTTCCAAGAACATACACTAGAAAAATGTGTGTGGCTTTGAACATGGGCCTTGACTGCTAGCACAGATAAAAAGGGCCTACCCTACATGAACTACATGATAAAAAAATGCCAATGTGGGAGTCCATTAGTGCCAAACATATTTCAAGAGTTTGACCAAATGAATCTCCAAGAAGATGCTACTTGGCCACCTACGTGGTTTCAAAAATTGATACAAATCACGGAACAATAATCACCAAAAATCATGCCTTTATCATGGTGAAACAAGAGTGAAATTTGGCACGGTGTATGGGAAAGAAAACCATAGAGGTGATGTGGCATGGATAGCGCATCTCAAGGCATGAGATTACTCTAGTAAATAAGAATTCCCAAACTCTAAGTCGATGCCAAGTAAACCACATGAGGAGCTGTGGGGTTCCTGAGGTTTGAAAGAATGAATTGCCACCACATCTTCCAAACAAACCAAACAAAAAACTGCCGAGTAACATGCTTTATCAAACAAATCACTTCCATAAAAAATGACATGAAATATTATCTCCAAATCAAATTGCATTTACTACCAATCTCCAAAAAAACACTTCACCACAAAGGCCCACCAAAGAATGCAAATCCAAACTCCCACATAATAAAGAGTGTGCAAGGTGAGATCAACAATCAACTTTCATAAAAAATGCAACTCCTCATGAAGTCATGCCAAATACACCACAGACAGAGGCCCAAAAAGTTGTGCCAAGCCACTAACCATTATGAGTAAATATCCAAATAAGGAAAATTGAAGGAAAGATTGCTGAAAAAAATCCCAAATCTTCTTCCAAGCACCTATATAGGACCAAAGAGGAGCAGAGGCAATGATTAATGGCCTGAACCACCCAAAACTATGGAAGTCGCCAAATCGAGAGGTGTTTAGAAAAAAGACAGACTCCCAATGCATAAATTATTTTAATTAAAATAAATTTGATTAATTTTTAAAAAAAAATTATTGCCTTGATTTGCATACTGAGGTCAAAATGACCTCGGTGCAAAAACATTTTGCCTTAGATTTCAACAACATCCAAACTAGACATTTTTTATATGAAAATGGGGGTTTTTGAGCACCGTGAACTCAACGGTGATGTCTATTTGGGCTCATAGTGCTCCAAAAAATAGGTCCCTTGAAAATCCAATACAAAATTCTCTAAAACTTTAAATCCTCTGAAAGAGAAAACTTAGATTTGAAAATTGATGCCAAATCTCTCATGAACATAATAGAGGCATGAAGATCTAGAGTTTTGATACCATGTTGAAGTTGATGAAAGATCAACCCCATAGCTCCTAAGAATCACCTATATGCAAACATTTATTACAGAAAGAGAGAAGCAAAAAACTATGGAGGCAAGAACTGCCAGATCCATAGACGAGACATTCTTGATAAAAAAAGAAGAAGATTGCTATAATCAAAAGAAAAAGTCTCAATTCTCAATTCTCAAATAGAGACCATCCTTATAAAGGAGGTCAAAACCCTAAAAAGATCCAACCTTAGTTGTATCATAATAATTAATAAAATAAATTAATTATTAGATGCCTAAAATTTAGGTTAAGTAGACTAGAGTTAATTAGAAAATATCTAATTACTCTAATAGCCTTGAGGTAGAGTATGGTTAGTAGAGTTAGGAGACACTCTAATGACCATGTATGATGTGTTACCCTAGTGATTTATTAATTTGTGGTGACTGATCATGGAAGTACTATAAATAATTTTTTTTAATCTACTATTTTCCAATTGGCTATTATTTATTCTCCAATTTATGGCTGCCATGTTGCAACTAATTTTAACCCTAAAGTAGTCAAAATACTTGTATAAAAGGGCTTCGGGTTAGGGATTCTTTTCATAAGGTATGATGCAAACATTACTTCTTGTGGTAATATTGTGCTATAAGGGATTATAGATTGTAATCAGGTTGTAATCACTGGATCGTAATAATATTAGACTTGTTGTTTGGTGGATGTAGCCTAGGGATTGAGTGAGCCACATTAAATCTTGGTGTCTTGAGTTCTCTTCTGTGTGATTTATTATTTTCTAATATTTTTTATATTTGCATGTAATTGTTATTTTTTTGGAGGTTTAATCCTAACATGATTGAGTAGCTCCTAAAGGTGGGCCACCTCCAAAGCCAACTTGTTTTCTTGGACCTATATCTACAACATGACATTATTAAAAATGCACGATTTAATGTACATAGAAAAATTGATATCAAGAAAGCTATGAGTGAAAGGAACAACATTCCTATCCTTCCATAAAGTACACAAAATCTCCATCCTAAAAGTATGCCAGATCTGGGAAAATTTCCTAGGGATCCTGGGGGGAATCACCCAACACAATCATGTGCCAAGAAAAGGGTTATGGATTGAAAGGATTGAAAAAATCATGTATCCAATTTCGATAATTTTGGGCATGACTATAGAACCAAAAAAATGCAAAAAAGACTTAGGATGCCCACAAAAAGGACAACTAGGATCTAGAACACTAAGATGCTTGAGCCGTGGCCCAAGGAGAAGTCCATGAAACAACAAGCACAAGGAAAAATGGGCAATCTTTGGCTCAGTGATAGCACTCCAGATAGTGTCAAATCACATGCTCTAGTGATAACTAGAAGATTGAAGATTCTTGCATTGGTTGAGAGTATCCACCATAGGAAGATGGGGAGAAAGCCAATGATATCCTAAGCTGGACTTTTAGTTGATGAAGGGTGTGGCAGGATACCATTTCTAGTCTTTCCACCAAGGTCACACATATTAGATGCCCACCTTATTTATCAAATGATTTGGAAGGGCAGAGAGTAGAAGACCAAAAGTTTGTCGATTCCGCCAAGAAAGATGGAATTGGACCTGAATATCCTTCCAAGATGTAAGACTCATAGAGAACCTAGAGAAGAGATCCTTAGGAGTCTTGATGTCACATTTGAAAAACCATAGATCACTAGCACCTTGAGTCTTGGCTAGAGGAACACCTTGAATGAAAAATAATGGAAACCACCAAAGGTTCTACTAGTTTAAAGAAATCCCATCACAAAACCCATTACTATACTAGTGAAGACAAGGCTTAATAGCTTCCTGAGCTTTCTATATGCTTTTGATAACAAAAAATCCCTAGATATGAACAGGTTCATGCATAATGAGAAGGGTCTTAAGACCAATCTCCTTCCACACATGCCTATTAATAGGGAAATTAGAAGAGATACAATGTTGAACCAACACTTTTCAAGATTCATCACTAGTGAGAGCATGTATAATCCACTTAGTACAAAGAGAAAGCCCTTGCTTCTATGTGGAAAGATGGCCAAGACCTCCAGACTCTTTAGGGAGACAACAAAATTCTAGGCAACCCTGTGAAAACCATGATGATCAAACCAAGAAACCCAAAGAAAGTCACAAAGCAAGTGCTTCAGCATGAGGTATGAAGCTTTGCAAGGAGCCTAGCAAGAAAAGTAATATACATGAATAGCTGCCAACACCTTAGAGAAGATCTAGAATTTTCCTGCAAGAGAAAGGAGTTCAATAATCTCGTAGTCAATCTTTTTCTCAATTTTCATGAGCACAATATTCCACAAATCCATTAGAGAAGCTTGAAAGGAAAAGGGGATGCCCATGAATCATAAAATCTTCTCGTGAGTAACCCATTTCCAATTAAATTGAGCAAGCCAAGGTGGCATTAGAAGGAAGGATTTCCTATAACAGAGTTTCCTATGCCATTGAATAGCAGAACCATAAGCTTGATAAAAGGTATCTAAGCATTGCAAGGCATTATTGATATTTTCCTCATCCTCTAGGAGAGTGAGAAAAGAGTCATTAGTAAAGTGGCCATTGACAAGCTGAGGGGAAGACTCAAGCAAGGAAATCCCACTAACCAAACCAGTAGAAATATAACTGGCAAGAAGATAACCAAACCCTTCAGCAACAAGAACATATAAAGTTGAGGCCAAAGGGAAACCTTGCCAGATAGATCAAAAATGGCTGAAGGCTTCAGATTGAGAACTATTAATGGTAACACAAGAATTAGCATCACCAAAAGGCATTTCTATAGACTGAAGAAAATTAGGGCCGAAACCCAAGGCTTGGACAATAACCAAAATGAAGGGCCATTCAATTCAATCATAAGCTTTGGCAAAATCAATTTTTAAGAACACAGTTTGTTGATCGGACTTGCAAGCCCTCTCCATGTCTTCCCAAACAACAATGATGGTGTCAAGAATATACAAGGACTTGATGAAACCAATTTCTTCTGGGCACAGAATTAAGGGAAGAAGATGTCAAATCTTGAGAGATAAAGCCTTAGCAATGATCTTGTATGACACATTAAGCAAGGTGATGGGACACTAGTTGAAAATATCTTCAGGATCACCAGATTTAGGTATGAATTTGATGTTTCCTTTGTTAATGATGGCTCCTAGACACTTAGTGTGATAGGCTTCAAGACAAACTTTGTGCAGGTCTAGAGCAATAGACTCCTAGAGGTGTTTATAAAATTCACAAGGGAATCCATCAAACCTAGGGGACTTCTCATCTTCCATAGAAATGATAGCCTCCTTGAGGTCTTTAATGGTGAGAAGTTGTTCATAGAAAGTTTTTTGCTCAACTGCTAGGCAATTTGGAGTAACAGAAATACACTTTCTACGAGTTTCCTCTTGGGCAACTGAATTTCCTTGTGAAGCAAAAACATTTTCATAATGATGAATAAAGGCTTGCAAAATTTCAGGGAGATTAGAAATAATAAAATTTCCCTATTTAATATTTTTAATCCCAAAGTTGGTATGACAAGCTCTAAGAGCTTGGAAGAATTCTTTAGAAGCTTTATCACCAACCTTCAACTAGGGGAGTTGAGCCTTGATTTGAGCACCTCAAGCAACATAGTTATTAGCAATCTATTTCTCACGGTAAAGCTTGGCAAGATGGACTTGCAAATCAAAGTCAAATGGTTTACAGGTAAGAGTTTCATAAGCCTTCTTGAGAGCCTTGGTATTAGCTTCATATGATCTTTTTCTAAAAATAACTAATTGCCACCCATAAATGCAAAGAAACCTAGTGGTTCTAGTAACAATATCATTCCACCATTGAATCCAGCTTTTTTGAGAGAGAGGACATGGCTCCAAATTCCAAACACATAGGATGTGAGTAATAGTGGAAGCATGCACAACATTGATGTGTTGAGGTAAAAATGTGATCTAATAGCTCGTTGGACAATTATTTGCCAAGATATGGTCAAATAAATGGAATTGTGGTTTAATAACATCACATCTAGTAGATGAATGATATGTAACTCTTGATCTTTAGATGAGGAGAAAAAATATTGTGCAGTAATCATAGGGTGAACCCACAATAATAGGTTCCACTTTAGTTGGACAAAGAGAAGTGCAAAAAAATTTTGCAAAGGCGAAATTGGGTGTAACATATGTTTACAATGAACATACTAAACATGTTTGCTGCGAACATATATTCGTAAAGTGTTCACTACGAACATATTATTATGTAATAACATATGTTCACTGTGAACATGCATAATTAATATGTTTGCAATGAACATTCAAAAGTTGATTTCCAGCATTTAAAAACATCATTTTCACCCCTTTTTGTCATTTTATGGCATTCACTGTTCATGGGTTGGAGTGAATGTATGGTCTTCATCAGCGTCATCCTGTCATTTTCCTTCAGATTCTCCTCTCCAAGTATGTCTATATTTTATTATTTTATTATTTTAATGTTTTTAATGTTTTTAAAGCATTTAATTTTTTTTAAAGAATATTTTAATGTTTTTAAAATGTTTTTTAATATTTTCAAAGTATTTTAAAATGTTTTTAAAGCATATTTTAATGTTTTTTATGTTTTTAATATTTTCAAAGCATATTTTTATTGTTTATTTATATTAAACTTAATTATATTAATTTAGAAAACATTAGAAAAATATTATATATAAAACATTAGAAAACAAATTTAGAAAACATTATAAAAAATATTAGTTTAAAACAAAATTAGAAAACATTAGAAAAAATATTAGAAAAATCATAATAATATAAATTTTAGAAAACAAATTCAGAAAAACATTAGAAAAAACATTAGAAAAAATATTACATTTAAATATTAGAAAAACATTAGAAAATATATTTAAAAAATAATAATTTAGAATTTTATATTAGAAAACAACGAGAAAATAAATTAGGATTTAAACATTAGAAAAATATTAGAAAAAACATTAGAAAATATTTTTAAAAACATTAGTCTTGTAAATTAGAAAACATTAGAAAAATATTTAAAAATATTAAAAAACAATAGTGTAGAAAATAAAATTTAGAAAAATATTTTCAATATTCATATAAATTTATTCATGTTTCTGTATATGTTATTCATCTTAATGCCTTATTCATCTTTATGCACCTTAATCTAAACTGTGTAATTAACTATATTTAATGGCATACATCTTAAGGGGAGATCCTAAATTATACATAAGAATGCACAGATTAAAATATACTTATTTTATTTCATAGATATATGTGTACATATATGTTAATGTTAAATTTATAGATGTATGTATATTTGTTCATGGTTAAAAGTAGGTCAATGTACATGTTTTCAATAAATTCACATTTTTATATGTACATATGTTAACTATTGATCTTAATTTGTCTTATAACTAAGTGTAATTAACTATATTTAATGACATGTCTTAAGGGGAGATCCTAAATTATACATAAGAATGTAGATTTTAATGTATATTTTATTTCATAAATGTACATGTAAATATGTTCATGTTAAATATAGACACATGTATGTTTTCAATATTCATGTTTATGTATATATGTAATTATTTATAATGCCTTTTAATCTAAGTAAATAATTAACTACATAATTCAATGACATGTCATAACTTGGGGAGATCCTAAATTATACATATATAAGAATGTAGATTAATTTGCATCTAGGTAAGAATATAACATACATACATACATAAGAACATATAACTTAGAACATGTATGACAGGTAAAGAATATATGTTACAACATTTAATTAATAAAAGTTAATTATAAGAACATAACTTGATTATAATATTCAAACATAAAGAATGTACAAATCATATAATCTAATGTTCACATGTGTAAAGATTAAATATATTTAACTTAAATTTTAACTCTTAAACCTTAATGCTAAACAATAGTCCTAAATACTAAACCTAGTCATAATCCTAACTGCAAAACCCTAATCATAAATTATAACCCCTAATCTTAGATGCACACTTGAAACCATAACTCCTAAATCTCAATTTGAATCGTAGAGGTCTAAATGATAAACCCCAATATTAAATAGTAAATCATATTAATATTTGATCCTAACTTTAATTATAAATATTAAAACTGTGTGTTAATTTAACCATAATCCAAAACCTTATATCCCTAATACAAATCCTAACCCTCAGAACCATACTCCTAACAACATGATGTAAACACATACCCTAACCCTCTAACCATACTTCTAACAATGACATGTAAACCTATAACCTAGAACCCTAATTATAATCATAAATCATAAATGTTAAACCATGACCCTAATACTAAGTTCCAGGTAATCTTGAGTTGTATGTACAATAAGATCCTAATTATGTTAAATTTAAATGCTAAACACTAATTCTAAAAGCTAGCTATATATAAACTAATTTCAAGTATTAAACCATAATTCTAACCCTAATCATAAATTATGCTAAACCCTTATACTAGATGATAAGCCCAAACCCTTATCCTAAATTATAAGCCCTAATCAGAATCCTCAAATCCATAAATTTAAACCCTGACGTACAAACCATAACCCTAAAAATAATACTAATACTAATGTCAACCCATATCCTAACCCTATAAATAATACTAATAGAAATGTAAACCCAATGTACCCTAACTGCTAAAGCCTAATTTACTAACCCTAATTGATAGACTATAATTTGTACTCCTAAGGTCTCCAACCATGATCCTAACACTAATCGTGGTCTCAATTCTAAATCATAGCCCTAACCATAATCCTAACTCTAACCCTAAGCCTAAAATTTAATTATCCAAACGCTAACCTTAACCATTATTAAAACCCTAACCTAACCAAACCCTAACCCTAACCATTATCCAAACCCTAACCTTAACCTCAAGATCCTAAAATTTAATTTCTAAACCCTTATATTATAAATGATAATTTACCCTAAATCATAATCTTGAACCAAATCATAAACTTCATGTACGTTAAACCCTTATCCTAAATTCTTTACCATATGTGGACCTTAATTTATTAACCCCTAAATAATGCTACATTATACTCATATAAACCCTAACAATGTCATAACTTGTCCTAAATCTTACCCTAAAATTGAGACTAATTATAACCCTTACACTAAAAGTCTATTTCAAAAGTTAATTGAGGCCTAGAACTTACATAAAATTAAAACAAGTTGACCCTAATCCTAAATTATAATATTACATTCAAGAGATACATGCACCATACATAAACACATGTATGTGTACATGTACATGAAGTATGACCCTTGTTTTAAATGATCTATGTAACCCAACTTGAAACCTAAACCTCAACATTATCCTTTAAGAATTTAATATAAATATTTTATTACCCTAATTGAGCTCTAATAATACCCCCCAAAGTATAATAAATCCTAACAATAAATTAACTCTAGAACCATAACCAAAGTCTCAACTTTAAAGTTATCTTCAACTCTAACTATAAATCAACTTGACTTTCCCTCTAATTTGCACCTTATCCTACTTGCTAACCTTAACTCTAACCTTAATTTTCCTTAAATCATAACATTAATTAAACTAATATATCTCTATTTTAACCCTAACTATAATATAATCTAAACTATAACCATAACCTAACTTAACCCAACCCTAACACTCATGATAACCATACCCTAATTTGAATCCTTACAAAAGCCGAATCTGAATCATAAGGACCAAAATCATAAAAGCCTAGAGGTTGTTTGAACCTTAGTAGAAAAATTAATACAAAATTATTTAGCCATCATATTAGACCTTGGACAACATATCTCGTGATAAAAGATCAATTGAGATTCTTGTAAATGATTTAAAAACTAGTTTGGATAAAAGCTTGAAAATAAGGGATTATAAAAGGTGTCAAAAGTTGACTTTTTTTTCCTCAAGATAACCTAAACTTGAACATCTATATGAAAATTTGCAGATACATGGTTAAAAAATTAGTATGATAAAAAATTGAGGGCACATGCATTTTTTATTTCATAAATCTAAATTATAATAATTTACAACATCTTTAATCAAATGATACTAAATTTTCACTTATTTGAAAATAATGTACACATTAAAATACAATATTATATATTATTATCTTATTATATGATTGAAAGTTTATTTTGGATATTTAATTATTGTTAAATGAAATATAGAAAATCTAAGTTTACTTATATTATTTACTTATTATATTTTCTTATTATTAATTAAAAATGTGTTAAATTAGCTAGATTTGAACTATATTTTTCTTATAGAAATAACATGCAATGTCATAATATATATAATAATGTATTTTAAGTGTACAATAGACTTAGCTAATTTTTAATTAATAATAAGTAAATATATATAGTTAATTTAACACATTTTCATGTTTAAAAATTTATTTTGAATAAATTGTTGTTAAATAAAATATATAGAAAATTTGTTCTAACTCTAAAGTTATCATGTATATGTACATGTATATGCATTCAATCATATATATTTAAATTTTATCATATCATATATGTACAACATGTTACAGATTATCTAGACACATGTGTGATGAACGTTCATTTACATGTATAATTTTTAATTAAAAATAAAAAATTGTGTGTATAGTAGACAGTTTAGTTCTTGATATATTTCTACATCTAGATATGGCTTCACACGATCAACTTGTTGTGGCTCCTAGTGCAGTACCTGATGTAGTTCCTATTGTAGCTCCTATTGCGACACAGGTTGATGCGGTTCCTATTGCAGCGTCTGATGCAGTTCCTATTCTGGCTCCTCATGTAGGTTGTCATGGTGCTCATGGTGGGGCTCATGGTATAGCTCATGATGGGGCTTGTGGTCTACCTCGAGGTAGGGCTCATCATGTGGCTCATGTTCCGGCTCTTGGTGCAGCTCCTATTCTTGGTTAGGCTACACCTACAACTCCTACTAGAGGTCCTGCTGCACCACCTCCACACATCGATATCGATGCTTTATTTGCATTTTCAGAGTAGGAGGTTGCTAGACTATAGTAGTCTATATCATCCTCTGATGATGGTCTTTATAGAGACATCTGTGCTACGATATGTAGGAGTTTATAGGATCTAATAGCTAGATTTAGAGCTCACCATTCATTTACTCCTGACATATTAGCTTCCATATCTAGGGAGCTTAGGACTAAGATTTCAGGAGATGCATCTTTTGATGACATCAAGAGGGTGGCCCCCAAAGACGTCATCAAAAGAGAGCTTTTTCTAGGATATGAGGGAACATAGGGTAGGGTGAGAGGCTACCGAGTTACAAGATGCACAAATTCTATTATTTCTAGCATGATCTATCCTTAGTTCTTAGCTGCACATGGTCATTATCCTAATAATGACCAGATACCTCTTTATTTTGCATAGTAGTTGTACACTAAGTTTCGTGTGGGGCTTAATGTCAAGTACTTGGATATTCTTGATTATTGCAGATAGGGGCATGGTCAGATCACAGATCGTGGCCAGTATCGCAGTGCACATCATCTGCCACCTAGAGATGTCAGATAGCTTGTTAGACAAAGACTTCCTCCCATGACTCCAGCACATGTGCCTATTGCAGATAGAGTTGTCATTACTTCCTAGAGGGGAGCAATTGATACTATTGGACACATTGCATGTGCAATCACTAGTATCACATCTGATTCTATTGGTCATTATATTCATAGTTGACATCCTCGTCCACTTGGTCAACCATCTTCAGAGGCATCTAGTAGCACTTTAGGCACCTCTAATGATGCATATAGAGCTGCTGGGCTACCACTACTAGGTGATGTTCGTGGTCTTTCAGGACATCAAACACAGGATTTGGCACTATATTTTTTAGAGGATATGTTGCACATTATTAGTTATATTTTTGATACACAGGGGATTCTAGTTCACTCAGTGATGGATGTTGTTAGACATCATCAGAGCCCCGACGTAGTTCCATAGACACAAGCCACCGTGCTAGTGACAGATGA
The DNA here is from genome assembly GCA_028749045.1 of Cupressus sempervirens. Classification (NCBI taxonomy): domain Eukaryota; kingdom Viridiplantae; phylum Streptophyta; class Pinopsida; order Cupressales; family Cupressaceae; genus Cupressus; species Cupressus sempervirens. The sequence goes on from CM053787.1 coordinate 492,963,581, forward strand.
TACACCTATGTGTAGCTCACAACATTTGACACTAGGCTCATAACACTCTATAGATGACTTGGACATAGGAGATGGAGATGTCCAAATCACAATTGAGGGTCTTGATGATTTTGGTGAGCAGTTGTGAGGCCTATCTGAGATTGATACTAGTTTGACCCTAGGTATTTCATCATACATGGACTTGTTGTTTGGATGACCTAGCAGCACTAATTCTACACCATTACCCAACCACTTACACAGTCCACTTCACTCAGATTTACTAGCAATTGGACATGGTGCTGAGGGTGGTTTAGTAGGTGTCAGAGTTTCAGGCTTAGGTGTATTGGTAGATGATATCATGGAGTCTGCTGATCATCCTCCACCTCTAGAGACCCAGGTATATATATAATTTATTTTTAATTATATATATATATATATATATATATGAAATTGAAAAATATGAATCTATTAAAAAATTTAGTTTAGATATATATCTAGATATTTAAAATTAATCTAAATAACTATAATAAATCATGCAAGCACAGGTCATTGAGCACATGGTTACATGTAGTGCTAGTTTAGGGCATCATGTATGTGAGAGAAATGATTCTATTGAGGCACCTGGTAGTGCTCAAGTACTTGAGTATTAAATAGTTTGTTTAACTTTAGTTATTTAAATGAACTTCAAGTTCTATATATATATATATATGCAAGTTCGTATTTAATTTGAATGTACAGGTACACATATGTATATATATGTTTAGATAGAAATCAAATGTATGTATATGTATATATATATTTGTAAGGCTCGATTGATGTGCCTTAGCAAGAGGATGTACAGGAGACTTGATTAGAGGTTCGTTCTGTTTGTATGCATCTTGAGGGGTCCTCTAGTAGTAGATCCTCTTTTTTTTTTGATGCATTTATATATTGGAGACAGTTTACATACACATATGTGTACATTTTAGTACCTTGATGGAATACATGTATACATAGGTTTCACTATTTATTTGATTATTGAGTACTTCAGTAGTTATATGGTCACATGTATATATGACTTTTTATATTTTTCTGCATACATGTATTTATTCGAGATTTACAGTTTGCATATGTATGCATTTTAGTTGTAGAGATATATTCTAGATCTGTAGATGTTTATTCTTGAGATGTGTATATGTGTATTTATTGTGTATTATAGCTATAGAACATGATCTTGAGATGTGTATATGTTACATATATACATGTGTGTTATTTTTTTTTATAGTACTTATAGTAGAACATTCTTCATCAATAAGATTATAGCTTTTAAACTTTAGATTTTATTGTCATCATTATAATTTAATCAAATTAATTTTTCTAAATATAGGTACTTCAATAGTTAAATATTCAAAGAAGTTCCAAATTGATCTACAAACCTAATTGAAAATTTTGAAAAAGAATAATAATTTAAATTGGGTGATTGAATTGAATTAATATAGGTGCTTAAATCTACTAAATTAACTTGGAAATCATTTAGATTATACATTTAAATGTTCATTATATTTTAAAATTGTAATCATTATATGAAATAAATTTATGATCTTACAATTAAAAACACATTTAATTCAAGATGAAATACAATAGTTTCAAAAGAAATTGATATTTAAGAATTGAAACATATTAAATTATTTTTGATACATATCTATCGATAATGATTGTGTAAGTTTGAACTAACTTAGCCTATTTAAATATCAAGTTGTTAAATTATTAAATTCATCCATGGTACAATTAATATTAGTAATTTATATAGTTTTTTAATAAACTAATGATAACTAAGACTATGATCATACAATTAAAAAAACATTTAATTCAAGATGAAAATAATTGGTTTGAAAAGAAGTTGATATTCAAATTATTATAAAATAAATCTCAAATGTCAGTTCAACCATGATGTACACTTATAACATGTAATATCTTCTCATGATCTTCAATGTCTAGTCTCCACTTGTGATGTGCATGCTTAACTTTGATTGGATGTAGACAAAGCTCGGTAGCAACAACCGGGTGGATGTATTGTAAAACATTGTTATTAGGTTGATAATCAACAAAGTGTATTCCATGTTGGACTATTTTGTCTTGCTTCAAATATGTTCCCTTTATCACAATAGAACCTATACCACAAATATATATATATATATATATATATATATATATCGGGAACAACATTCCATTACTTTCTTCAGGGTCATATAACTTTTTCCTCTCTGAAATACATCACAATAAATAATAACTGACACCTTCATAATTTCCAAACTTAGCAATCACTGCAAAGATATCTCCTGCATAACAAGTATACATGTGTATGTGTACAGTCCATATATAAGATAGTTCAAATTAATAATTAAATAATACTTGTTCAAATTAATTTTTATGATACTTATCCACTTTTACCAATCCAGAGATATGATCATAATCATCAGAAATCAATGGAATATCATCAAAATTTTCATCATCTTTATCAAATGTATCAGTAACATCAAGTGGTACCGAAATCCATGCACCTATATATCCACGTGCTTGATTGATGCATTCTTCATAATCTTAATCAATGCAACTATAAAAAAAACATGAATATTCTCTTGTCTTCAATGTCCAATTGCAAGTATCTACACTCATGATTGAATGTAAGGAACGTGTGTTTTCTATCCTCTTGCAACCATGCATATTTTTTCTATTAACACCTGAAAGTTCATTAACTTGAAAATATGGACAAATTAAATTTAAACTTCAATGAATTGAAAAATAAAACTTAACAATAAAATTTTATAGCTTAATTGCATAAAAATTAAACAGATGTACACATCCATACCTGTTATCTCCCAAAAAACTCTATATGGTACCTGTTGACTTGTTGTCAATGATGTCCTGACCTCATCTAATGCAAAATGTGTCTTACACCATTCAACAAAATCATGTGCATCATTTACACGAACTCCCTAATAATTCATTTGATACTTTTGCAAAGCATGTTTGATGCAAGCTCCAACACCATCATGTTCACCTTTTCCATGACCACTCTCGAAGAAATTCCATATGTGTTTTATAATCCCATTGTGATGATATCTACATAATGCATAAAATGGTCTAAATGATTTGAACTATGTGGCACATCCATTAGACCAAATACAATGTTTATCAATATTTATGTTTCTTTCTTTCAAATAAGAAAAGAAGATATTGAAGCAACGTTTGACATAATGTCATGTTCTTTATCATCACTTATATAGAAATGATATTCCTTTGTAATTACTCGTGCTTGAAATGTACTCTAAAAACCATCCAAATAGTGACCTACTTAGAAAAGTAATAATCTGATTGAATTGCTTTCTGACGAACAAATGAATAGTTCTTTGCAAAATCAACAACTAATACAATCATTCCAAGTGGGAAATTATCTCTCAAATTTTGAAACTGTTGTGCTTGTCATTTTGCAAAAAATTTCTTACAAATATAAGGTTGAATCAAATTCTTAAATTTGTTCATAAATGTTAGAATAGGTAACTCCTCTTCAACATATTCCAAATTTTTTGTCTTTTTCCCAACTTTGTTTCATTCTTGACATACTTGTAACTTTTTCAATTTAATTTTTTTGTTGCATCAATATTTTCAATTTTCAAAGGAAATAGAGCCAATTCACCACATGTTTCACATAATCCTTTGATGCAATTTATTTGACTAGCTGGATCATCTATTTTGTCGCATAGAATGGATGAAATAAATTCACTTTTACTACTAGGAGGAGCAACATGAAAACCATATGTGTCTTCTAGAAACTTTTGAAATACTTGATAGTGGAGATCAAATTCAATATGATGATGACAACAACATGTTTCAAACACTTTGTTTGACCTCACTAAGTATGGCTTCAATTTTTCAAACAACGTTTGCCCAACTTTTACATTAGGATTTTCACTACAAAATGACACATATAACTCATGATGTGTTGTGTCCAACCAATGTTTTGTGTGATGTTCATATTGACTAGATGCAATCCTATGCTTGATAACATCTTTGCTATTTGATGAAGGATGAGTGTTATCAATCCAAAATGATATGACTAAAATTTTAAATAACTCTTCAATCCTATCAGAATGAGGTGCTCTACACATGATTGCCCAATTTTCATCCATAGTACTGTCATCCACAATTAATCTTTCCTTAACATATTTTCTCATTGTTTTCCTACTAAAACCCATTTCAAACGAAATTGAAGATATTTTTCTATTTTGGGTCATATTCTTATTTACAACAGACATCAACATCACTTTTCTTGCGAGGAACTTATCTTTAGTTTGAGAGTATTTTCTTATGTTTCTCAAACCTTGTTTAACATTTTCAACTACATTAGTTTGCATGCTAGAAAATCTTCTCTTCTTTGATGTTGTGTCTACACCTAACAATTTCAATGCCTCTTGCAACTTCTTTTGTGTAAGAAAAAGTGAAAGTAACTAAGCTTGTTCAAGTGTTTTAGTGTTATCAAATTGAGTCATAATTTCTTTTATCTTCTTATTCATTGACATTTTCTTAGACAAACTTAATGGTTTAACAGTAGCTACAAGTCTTCTCAATTTATCCACATCCATGTTAAGTAAATGATCTAATTTTTTTGGAGAAATAACATTCTTTATAGATTGGGTAATATTTAAGAGTTCATCCATACTAGTTCCTACACCTGATCTTGACCCTTCTCTGACTTCTATTATTGGAATTTTTACAGGGCGTGATCTTAAGCCTTCTCCAACATCCATTGTTTGAGATTCTATAGGGAAATATTTTGACCCTTCTTTGACTTCTATTATTTGAACCTCTATAGGGAGTGGTCTTGAGCCTTCTTCAACATTCATTGTTTGAGATTTTGTAGGGAGTGTTCCTGACCTCTCTCCCATATGCACTTCTTCTACTTCTGTTGAGCCTTCTTGAACATTTCCTTCATCTTGTTTAATTTGATGATAACGTGTCGTAGTCTTCTAAAGATTTCTTTGTTTTTCTTCATCATATCTCTTTCTTGCATATTTTCTTTGCCTTACTTTCTTATTTCCCATTATAAAATTAAAAAAAAAAAAATTACCCCTTGCCTCAAGATAAATTTTGTGCAACAATCATATAAAAATTTTGTTGTAGGATTTTCTTGTCGCTATCACTACTTTTAAACTGATTGTCAGAAGCTTACGTCAAGGTTTTTGTTTTTTATATGTTCATGCAAACATAATATATTGGATATGTTTACACAAACATATCATGTTAAATTTTTTGTGGCCAAGAAATTATATCCCCTATGTTCGTTGTGAACATATGTTTGCATCGAACAATTAAAATATGTTTGCAGCAAACATAATGTTCATAGTGAATGCCCAAAACCAAGAATATTTTGCGCCCCCCCCCCCCCCCCCCCTCTTTTTTTCCTCTTTTGACACCCATAATTGTAGAAGAATGATCTCCTACTATAAAATAAAAAATGTCAAAATGTGCTACTCAGAGCAAGCTTTCCAATGACTATAATTGTAGAACATATTTTAATCATTAAGATTTTCAAATATGAGTTTAACTTATTATAGGTTCATTACTGATTGAACATCAACTGACTTCAGCACTTCAGGAAAATTAGTAAATTAGGTCAATTTTTTTTTTGAAAAATATGTAGGAAATAGCTTATTGAGATATCTTTCTATATATATATATATATATATAAGGTTTATGATAAATTGACTTCAAATTATTTGTGTTAAAATGAACATATGTCTGAATTACAATTGGTGTCACTTCAAAAATTCATAAACTATACAATATTCAACCAAAATGAATCAAACCAAATGCATCCTCTAGATATTGATGTTGAAAATTTAAAGTTGAAAGAATTACTTCATTTACATTTCTAGAAAAAAAAAGTTATGTGTGTCAAATAGACAGTCACTCTTTAAAAATATTGAATTTTATTATGTACCACTTTTTGGAGGAGATGAAATAATTGACATAAATAACTTTTTTTTAAGATTAAAAAATATTGTTACAAAGTAGGAACAGAGTATTAAAAATCACTAGTTTTATGTTATCTTGAAATTATTTATAGTTTTAGAGATATAGTCACTCAAAGATGAGGTTTGTGTCAAAATTGGCCAAAAAGTGGAACCCATTATTGTGGGATCACCCCAAACAATCGAGATGTTTTAAAATGTGGTCAAAGACAACTTAAAAATTAGTCCAGGTGTGCTAGACTCCACACTGCTAGCAATAGTTAGCATTGGGATCAAAAGGCCCAATTTATTACACATATAGCCCAATGCTTCCCTTTCCCCGGCTATCCAACAAAAGGAAAAGTACCTTCCTTGTCAGTAGCCAACTCAACCATATTAAAATCATTGCACATAACCAAATTAGTTGGTAGCAAGTTGTCAGCCATCCAACACCAAAGTTGATATCTTTCCACAAAATCATTGGGAGCATAAACATTAACTATATCAAAGGAATGATTATTGATAGAAAGAAAAATCCACACAATTTTGAGCATGGGGTCAGAACAATGCGAAAATAATAATAAAACAAAGATGAGGTGACAGGAGAGTAACTACACCACCTCTACCAATTTTGTGTTGAGAAGAAAATATAATGACGTCCAACCAAATGATGCAACATGTAGAAGAAAGCATGAAACCATAAATTTGAACTTATTGTATACAAAGAAAATTTAAATTACCAAGTCTATGATAGGTATCTTGAACATAGTACTTTCTAGAGAGGTTTGTAAGACCTTGTACATTCCATGATTTAAAATTCATGAAAACTCTTCCATATCTTCCTTGACCTCAAGGGAGGAGTAGCCATTTTGTGAAAACTAGAAACTAGGGTGAAACCCTCCAAGAATGATGACTTGTCACTTTTCATCTAGTTTCTCGGCACATCCAAGAGGACTACAAGAATGCCCCACATTCTAAGTCTTAATGGAGGACACAATAAGTGGAGTATGAGCCACTACATGAGTGGTAGCCCTCATGTCCACCTTGATCCCCTACAAAACAACAGGTTGTGAATCCTGTGAAACAACATGAATTGACTTTGGTAAAACCACCATCAACACAACAATGGTTGAGGTTGCACTCCATTTTGAATAGGAGGATTAGAGGCTGAAGCAATATTCAACTTTTTGGGGACCAAGGAAGCCTTTCCCTTGTGCCCAATAGTGGTACATTCCTCCTTTTTTCCCCTTCCACTAGTCTGATAGGAGCATCCTTGGGCTAGGGTTTAACCCTAAGCACTACCAAAGGGAAATCCCTGATCTTGTGTTCAATTGAGTGACACCTATAATTGGTGTTGGGAAGGTTCAAATAAAGCACCTTTTGAGAGAAGGTGAACTAACATGAATCTCTACAAAATTCTTGAGATCCTTGAAAAGATCATCCTCAATGTAGAAGGTCGAGCATTAAAAAACTTCTTGTGTTCCTTGGTAACAACTTTTCCAAGGGTGTTGACAATGAACTCAACAAAAGGCTAGCATGGTAAGGGAAGACCAAGACACTCAACCCAAACATGAACCCTAAGATTTTTGTCATCAGAGACTATAAAGTATTATGACCATCTTTGGAATAGAAGCAAGGAGGAATGAACTGACCAAGGGTCATTGCCAAAAATTGCATTAGCCTCAGATGGGTTAGCAAAGAGGAATAAAAAAAAAATCCATTGGTGAGGTTTTGTACAACTTCAAGGTAGACTCTGTCAGGAGTCCAACTCTTGGTAACTCATTCTTTGAGGATGGCTTGAGGAGGAGTCCTACTCACAAAATAACCTCTCAATGTATGTTTTTCTAAACATTCACATGTAGTGTAAAATTCTTGCAAAGGAAGGATAATATTAGGATTCTTATGAAAGACCTTCAGGACAAACTTGTGAGGATGTTTGTTCAATGGAGGTACTATGGCTATCTAAAGCAACAATATGAACACCAATATCAACTACTAGGTCACCATTGGTAGGGGTCATTATACACTAGCCCTAAAAAACTCTCGCACTAAATGAAGTATGATAGATGGAGATGACATAAGGAAAGGTTATACATAGAGCCATACGTAGGAGATGCATGAAACCCTAGCCTCTTTAGTAATTATTTACTAGATGAATTATTTGACAAATAGAATATTGGTAACCAACATATACTAAAAACGTAAAATTTATCAAAAGTTCAACAAGATAAATTGTAGATATGCTCATTAATCAATTCTAGTATTAATTAATATCCCATTAATAGATGTGTAAGAATTTGCCTTAGGGAAAAATTCACCTAGGAACTAAGAACTCAAACACAAGCACAACTGTATACCAGAAATAGAGAGTATGATCAGAATGATGATATATTAATTCAATATGCATTATGAAAGTACACTAGGAGTGCCTGTATATAAAGGCCTCTAAGATGTATCTAGAATGCCTTAGAATCAGCTGCATGATAAGTCATACAACTAGGCACATTTTCACTAGATATGGGTTATCCTCCATTAAGCACAAAAGTAAGTGTGATGATGAGAGAATAAGCCTACAAGGGTGTAACATGCAAATCAATGTTGTAGACACCATGTGCTAAAATAGAGTTGCATACTTTTGTGTTGTCAACATGACAACTCAAAAAGGTGCACAAATGTTTAAGTGTCTCACAAAATAAAATAATAAAATAATGCATTAACCTAAGTAAACTTAAGTAAGTGTAAATAGTAAATATGTATTTACACCAACACCCCCCTTAAGTGCAAATTAGGGGAATGCCCTTAAGCTTATGAAAACTAGGATTAAATGCATGATGGGTCCTAGCTACGAGGCCCTATTAGGTACTCATGTACATAATGAAATGAAATCTCTCATAAAGTGGAGAAAGAGAGAAAACCTCATGGGAAACCCCCCCCCCCCCCCCCCCCCCCTAAAAAGAGAGATGAAAAGGGATGCATGGATGGATGGAGTAATCAAGACCCCCCCATTATGAAATACATCCAGTAAATACATAAGTGAAGAATGAGAAGAACGAGATCTCATAAGAGGAAAAAGTCTCCCCCATAAGAAAGAAGAGGAAGAGATACAAGGTAGTCCCCCCCACCCCCAAAGGAACAATGCCTATCAGTGAAAGCCGCTCCAAGGAAGAAGTTGGTCCAAGAGTGCAGAATGATGTTTGTCCCCTTTGAAAGAAACAATGGAAAATGTAAAATCCTAAAGATGTATGGTGGCCCTGAAACCTACTCAAGTATCCCTATGTTGAAGCTAATGCTCACCCCTTCCAACTGTGCTAAAAAGAATGAATGCAGATCTAGTAAGGATGTCTGTTGAACCTATCCCAATGAACCAATTGTCTCCTCAATTGACAAAGAGACCTCCAATAATTGTTGTTCATAAGGATCCACAATCATGTCAACCTATGAAGATTGATCATGTAGAGAATGGACATGAGGGTCAAAGTGAGCCCTCACAACAACTGTAGAAGGATCACCTTCATCAATGAGAAGATGTAAGTCCTCAAGGCTGTCTCCCAAGTCTGTGATTTGTGACTCCATGAACAAACCTATAATGTCTGCCATGTAGTCATCAATTGAAGCTAGAGCTAGAAGATAAGAAGTACCATGCTATGCTAGACCTTTCACTATGGAAATTTAAGCATGTGGACTATACTAATGATGTGACCTCTCACTACAACTATCAATAGAATCCCATGTGTTTGAATTTGTTGAAGCACTATTGCTGGTGTCACTATCAGTTTCCATTGTATATGATGTGTGGGGAGGATTAGAGGATAAGTTAGGTGAACTTTCCTCAAAGTGAACATCCTTCTCCACAAAAATCTCATTATTCTTTGGATCCATAAGTCTATAAGCCTTAGCATTGTCTTCATACACGATGAAAGTACAAGGCTAAGGTACTAGTGCCTTGCATCCCCTAGATGATAGGTTCGCCCATGTTGGATAACCAAAGACTCTAAGGTGAATCACAATTGGTTTTCTTCCACACCATGCCTCAAAAGGAGTTTTACCATCTAAGACATTATGAGGAGACCTATTAAGTATGTGAGTAGCACTGCTTATGGCTTCAACTTCAAGTGTTGGATCAAGAGACTTAGCTTTTATCATGAAACTTGCCATGGTCTTGAGAGTTCTAATCCTCATAGCTATAACATCTGTCTTGTGTGGACTGAATGCTGGTGGATTCTAAAGATCAATTCCCTCATGTTTGCAAAAGTCCCTAAGTCTTCTGTCTACATATCTATTCTCATTGTCCAACCATAGTACCTTGATGGCTTTCCTAGATTTGTGTTCAACATGAGTCTTGAAGGCTTGAAGTTTATGAAACTCTTCATTCTTATGATGAAGGAAGTAGACCCATGTGAATTGTGAAAAGTCATTAAAAAAAGTGAGGATGTAGTGGCCTTGGCTAATTGAAGTCATTGCAAAAGGGTCCTGCTAAAACCATGTGAACTAGCTAAACAAAAACTAGAGCTCATGAAGACTTGCCTTTATCATACTTTTCCTTGAGATGCATATCCATTGAACATGATGAACATTCTCCCTTAGAAAAGTTGATGTTAGGTAGACCTTTGACCATGTGTTTTGAGCAAAGTTGCTAAAGATGGCGAAAGGCAAGATGACCAAACTAGTTATGTCATAAAGTGATTTATGAATTAGAGTGAATCAATAAGGCTTGAGAAGAAGACTTAAGCACAAAGTGGGAGAAGGAGTAAAACCTCTTGTCATGACTAACTTTCCCCACTACAACCAATGAATCATCTCTAAGACTTTGCACCATCATTGAATATGGAAGGAACTCAATTTTATGGCAATCTCTTAGTTGAGTGATTTGGTAAACTAAGAGGAGATTGGAGCTAAGGTTTGGAATGTAGAGAACATCTTTCAATTCCCCATTATCCATTTCCACATGTCCTTTTCTTTCAACTTTCATTTTAGTATCATCTCCCATGAAGATGCGTGGTACCTTTGACTGCTTCAATGAAGAAAAGTATCCCTTTGAAGAACCCATATGATAGGAGGCACCTAAGTCAAGTATCCATTCTGAAAAAGAACTTGAATTTGTCATAAGTGCTTTCCCTTTACCCTTTGAAGAGATTGGAGTAGAATCCTTGGAAGTACTTGTCACTTTAATCTTGTTCTTCCTGAGTAGATTTTCTAACTCATCGATTCTATTAGTCTTGCAATGATTCTCATCATGATTTGGATTTTTGCAATATGCACAAAAAATTTTGTCCTTCTTTTCATTAATTCCCTTCTTGTTGAAAGAAGAATTGCCTTATTGTGAGGAGGACTATTGTGTCTCAGACTGTGATTTCTGCTTCCACTACTTTTTGTTGTTGCTAGAACTTTTCCCTCCTTGACTTGATTGGTGCTCATCACTAGCCACTAAGGATTTGGTCTTTGATGACTTGAGAAGTCCTAAATCCATCAAGTGAGATTGTTCAACAATCAACATCTCTATGAATGCATAAAATGTAGGCTTCTGGTAAGTAGTTTCCATGGTCAACCTATGAGTATTGAAATTTAAAACAAATGAAGCATACTCTAAAGGTAGCCTCTTCAGGATGTGATGAATAAACTTGTCATCCTTCATGGGATTTCCACAATCTTTAAGAAGTGCCCTATACTCATTGGCTTTGTTGATGTAATCTTGAATTGTGTCAAAGTTCTTTATATTTAAGAGAAGTAGATCATCCTCAACCTAAAATCCCTTTTCTTCATCCACCTTACCATACAATGATTCAAGTTTTTCCCAAGTTACTTTGGACTCCATGAAACTAGCAATGTAAAAGAAGAGATCTCTATGTACACAACTCCTGATAATTCCTAAAGCCTGTTGGTTTATTTTTTTCACTCAATGAGTTCTTTAGCATCAGTAGGTTTGGTAATTGTACCATCAACATAAAGACTATAACCTTTTTCCATTAATCTACTCCATGAAATATCTTTCCATGTAGAATAATTGCATGAAATTAGAGGTGACATTTAAAGGAACCCATGATGTAAAAAATAAAAAGAGCACAAAAGAGAGACACAAGAACATAGTACACACCCCCCCTTTTCACTCACCAAAGACCCCCCCCCAAAAAAAGATTCTTTTGGCCTTTATAAATAGTGTGTGTACAATGGGCCACTTATCAAAATGAACAAAGTGGACTTTTTGAATTTTTTTTTACAACTACTTGAGGCCCAAATCTATCACTAAGCACTGTAACTCAGATGTATAACAATTCTGAAAAGCTATCAAAGCTTTGCAATGTAGAAAAAGCCCTAGTTTTGACAATGAGAATTTTTTCCACACAACCCCTAGAATCTAACTATATATTTGGAAAGTAGACAAAAAAGAATGTACTTTCCAAAAAAAAGGAAACTAAAAAAGTGAGCAGATGTGCTCGTATAGAGCATTTGAATTTGCAAAATGTAGGATTATGTAGGTACAGTCACCAAAAAAATGCAATTTCTAAAAAATACTTGCACCAAAACTAGAAAAGAACACCACCGCTAGTATTTTTAGGAAATTATACCTAATTTCAAAAAAATTGCACCTAAATTAGAGTCCAGATGACCAAGTTATGGGCTCACAAAGTCAAGCTGCCAAAACAAAAAGCAATCTTGAGAGGGGTCTAGCACGAAAATTGCAATGTTAAATTTGATGGTCAAATGGCCATTGCAATAGTTCAAAATTTCCTAGGAATGGCAGTCATATGGTCATCAATTTTTTTCTTGTGCTCTGCTAACATTAGCAAAAAATATAGGCTAATGTGTTAGATGACTGGGATGTATGACCATATAGACATGTACATGTGCCACTGTACGACTGGTGATGTAGTTGTCTAGCTATCAAATGATGTGGCAAAGTGATGCATAAGGTGAAGTTCCACATGTCCAGGTGTTGTAATGCCATGTGGCTATTTCTAATTAGTTTGCATGTTAAGGTAGAGGCACCAGTAAAAGGATGACACATTTCTACTTCAGGGAGAGCCATGTTGTGCTATGGAGTGGTTGCATGTCACTTAGGTTGACACCAAGAGTTAGAAGCAGTGGCATTAGTGATCTTGTGATGACCAGAATATGCTAGCAGAATCTGTTGATATTGAGGCTGAAAAATCAACTTGCAATGCCAGTAAGAGAAAGACAGTGGTCAAGAGAACACAAGTCTGTATTGGAAAATACCTGCCATTGGGGTGTTCAAATTTGTGGGTTGGTTTTTTCTTTCATGGAGTCAGAAGTCTTTGTTGTGTGTCGCCAAGTGGTGAAAATAACTCAACATGCCAGAAAATGAACAAACAACAAGCATCAATTTTGTAAGCAATGTAGATGCTGGAATATGGAACAATGGGGGTAGGATAAACAAACACTGGTGGGGGTTGTTAAAATGAATTATCCCACATTGGTGAGGATAGCAGGATATATGCTCTTTAAAATGCCCAAGCCGCACACATGAAAATAAAGCCAAGTCTGGCTGGATGGCTGTAAGTCAGGTCACCAATGGAAGACTCATCACCAGGAATATTAGGTGTAGTCAGATTTGTCTGCTGCCAGTAATACTGTGATGTAACCTACCAAATACTACAGAATATTCTCTGTGAAAGGTGCAGGGCTGAGATCTGATAGCCTAGTTCTGCAAAAACAAATTTCTCTGCTAGCTACCTGAAGGGAAATTTTTTTTCAAGAATACTAACAAAAATTATAAAGAAAAAAATTACAGGCTTGAAAATAATTAGTGAAATCTGTAAATGACCATACCCGAACTACAAATCAGGGCCTCTAGGTGCTGATTTGCAAATTTTTTTAACCTCATAGTCAACTTTGGGCTAAGGTAGCCAAATTTATAGTCAATCTTCATGAATCAATGTTCTGGATGCAATAGTGAGGTCAGATCTGGCTCTAAATGCTCCCAATTTCTACAATACTTCAGATTCAGGCTGAGGTGCTGAAGCAACAATGGTCTCAAATAGCTGTGTGATGAGAAAATCTCTAAGCTCTAATACCATGTAAGAATTTTTCTTAGGGAAAAATTCACTCAAGAACTAAGAACTCAAACACAAGCACAACTATAGACTAGAAAGAGAGAGTATGATCAGAATGACGATATATTCATTCAATATGCATTATAAAAGTACACTAGGAGTGCTTGTATATAAAGGCCTCTAAGATGCATCTAGGGAATCAGCTATGTGATAAGTCATACAACTAGGCACATGTCCACCAGATATGGGTTACCCTCAATTAACCACAGAAGTAAGTGCGATGTTGAGAGGATGAGCCTACAAGGGTGTAACATGCAAATCAATGCTGTAGACACCATGTGCTGAAATAGAGTTGCATACTTTTGTGTTGTCAACATGACAACTCAAAAAGGTGCACAAACTCCTAAATGTCTCAAAATAATAAAATAATGCAATATAATAAAATAATGCATTAACCTAAGTAAGTGTAAATAGTAAATACGTATTTACACCAACAAGATGAGACACTATAAGATATAGATATGTACGTTTAGTTCTTTCGATCTTAATATCTATTAAAATCTTCTTTTTATAATTTCATAATGATATCTACTTAAAAACTCTCCTTATTAAATCTACTCTCTAACATATTCATTTGAATAAATTCTAGTTAAACATTTCTAGATTGAGTTGATATATATTATTAAGGGTCACATAATATTTATAATTAGAATTTAAATTAACACAACTAATATTTAAAAAGTTCTCTAACACATATTAAATAATATTTAAATATAAAAAACCTTTTAAATAATATATATATATATATATATATATTATATTTTATATAATATAATATTATATCAATCGGATAATATATAAAATATCATATGTATTATTAATAATTTACAATATATTACCACATATCATATATTATTTAACATATATAATAAATTATATTTATTAAAAAAAAATTTAAAAAAACATTTGGCAACTAAACATACCTTAGGGTGTGGTCCCATTAGGGGGTTGGAGGACCTATTTTTGTGGAGTGGGTGATCCTGTGAAATAAAAAAAGTTTGCTATGGGATTAATTAGAATCTTCTCCTCAAAAGTAGCAACCTCTATGTTTTAGAGTGCATAATTAAGCAAGTGGAAAAGATGGGGGGCTAGAAATTGTCCCACCAGCTTAGACTTTCTTATGTCACTTGTCAATCATATACCAATTTCCTTTTTTGATCAATAATTTTTTTAAATATATTTATTTATTTAGTAAGTGAATTGAATATGGTAAAATAGAAAAAAAATCATGAGACCACACGCTTCCATAAATTATGGGGTTTAAAATTTTTAAGAATAACTCCACTACAAAATTCATGGGACCTCCCACTTTAAAATAATCCTAAAAATTCTCTAGCGTACCCACTAAATTTTTTTAGGAAGCCCCCCTCCATGAGACCATACCCTTACATCTCCCCCATACCTTTTTCTCTCGTGTGCATAATAAAGGAGGGGTGACACTCTTGTTCAAGTGTGCCTACATAGGATTTGGGGCCCGCCAAGGGGGAAAAGACCCCAAAGCATTTTATCTTTCTTTTTCATAATTAACACCTATTAGATACAATTTTTATTTTTAATATGTGTTTCTCAAATGGAGGTGGGGCCCACACACATGTGTGATTCCCAAGGTTTTTGTTTTTAGAAAGGTTTTGTTTTCAAGCGAGGGGTGGACATGGTTTTAAATTGAGAGCTCCCTTTTCATTTTTATGTTAAGGTAGGTCCATGTGCCCCTATTATAATGAGTACTACCCTCAATACTAACTAAACACAAGTAGGCATCAATGTATTATTAGTCGATAGGCTTTTAATGTGGGATTGTCCTTGTACTTTTTGCTTAGAAAATTTGTCGCATGCCATGAAACTACTCAACAAGCCACAAAACAACCTTTAGAAACTTGTAAAACTATTTTGTTGTGGTTGGAAAATCTGTTAAGATTAAGAAAATGATATCCAACATTATATATATATATATATATATATATATATATATATATATATATATATATAATTTGAAAAAAACTCTTCTTATTAATTTTTTAATGAGTAAAATAATTATTACTATTTTTTTTATTAATCAATTTGAAAATTAAAATAAATAATAACATTGTATAAAATATAGTAGAATGGATAAAATTAATTGTATAAAACCTTAAATTATAATTTTTATGTAAAAAAGATATATATGTTTTTTTTGAGAAATTATAATATAATAAGTTTATTTCTTCTTTAATTTATTTGTTCTTTTAGTAATTAAAGAAAACAAAATAAATTTTTTAATTAATTAAATAATTATTACAAATTTTCCTTTTTATTAATTAAAAATAATAATATTCTTGAGTATATAAAATAAAAATATGTAAATACAATGATAATATTTTAAGATTTTTTAAAAATAATATCTCCAAAAATTTTAATAGAAAATTTAAGATTGCTTTTTATATTAAGAATTAAATAAATATTTTTTCTATTATTTTTCCAATAAACAAATAACTATCATCTATTTAATTAATTTAAACAAACTTAGTAAACTAAAACTAAGATTTTTTTTTAAATTAAAAATTAAATAAATTAAATTTTTATTATCATTACAAACTAAATACATATTTTCTCAATATACAATTTTATTTTTTCTATTTGTTGATAAATAAAATAATCAAAATAATATATGCTTTTTATTTAATAAAGATATCTAAATTAAAATAAAGAATAATGAGATATCTAAATCTCTAGAATGCTAAATAAAATAGACTTGTATGAAATAAAACAGATTTGTGTTAAATTATATTATTAATTTTAATTTTGGCAACAAAAATCTAATTTTTAAATTTTGTTTTTTGGATGAATAAGAGGTTGAAGCCCAAATTAATTATTATATATTTTGGTTAATTACTATTGTTTGATTATTTAACTTGATAGATTCAAACCCAAGACCCCATTGTGCTGTAAGCTCTTGCCTAAATTGTTTTTTTAAATCTTTTTTTAATAATTAAATAATCAATATAAATTATCTATTTTATTAAATAAAATTAAAAAATTAGAATAAATAATATAAGACATTTAAATCTCTAAATAATAAATAAAATAAAAAATTATCTATTTTATTTTATTTTAATTTTTTGTAAAAACTATGCATAAATCTTGTCATGGGTTGAACTTATGCTTTCTAATATATGATTAGAGTATTTCAAATAACCACAAATTTGAGAAGACTCACATACTAAAAGGTATTTGACATATTCATATGATTGAAGTTCAAATTGGATTTGTCAATGTTTTGGGAGTTGTCTATTTTGTATAGTGTTAAGTATTAATTCCTCATTCAACATACTAATTACTGCTAAAATGGAACAACTACGACAAGCACTAGTATTCAAGGATTTTTGAGTTTGTGTTTCAAGGCCCTTTAAATAGACCCAAGATATTTTGTTGGAGATAACTTGTCACCTAGTAATATCTACATGTGTTTTAGATTGTAACAATTTTTTGATTTACAACATGGTATGATTTTAGGTTCAAATAAGTCCTCTAAAGAGTCTCACAATTGTTTTGAATTTAGCTTTAGTAAGAAATTATTACATGGATGGTTGTTTTTTTTGGCGTACTAACCTTTTCTTTCCTTACTTTTCAAACCTTTTGACTAGGATTTAATGGCTTTGTATGCAAAATGTTTCATTAACATCTCTGTGATTGATGTCAAAAGTAAATTATGATAAACACTTGGTTTATTTGAGCTAACTTCAATAGGAGTTATTTTCCTACAAATGAGAGCCTTTAAGTAGTGTTACTTTTATTTTCTCTTCTTATTACATTTATAGGTTTGTAATTTTGATGGAAACTACAATTGAAACAATTGTTCAGTTGTCATTGACATCAAACCTTATTGGTAAGATAATTGTCATCTGAGTAGAGTGTCATTATTAGGAGGATTGATGAAGATGATTTGAGAAGAAGGACATAACAAAAGGATCTAGAGGAAAGGTTGAGTTATGAGGAACTATAATAGGCACTTGAATCAGTTGGACTTTGACAAGATAAAGTGATTGTTTAATCATACTACAAGTGAAGAAGAAAGTTGTACTAAAGCGTAGAATAAGTGATCAAAGAATGACCAAATGTGTAGCCTTGACCGAGTGAAAGAGAAGAAGATTAAGGAACTTGAGTTTTAAGTCAAGTGATGCTAGAGTTGACCAAGTGCCAGTATAAGCTGAGAAAAATATAGTGTTGATTGAGCATCAGTATTGCATGAGCATCAGTATATGTGCCAAACAAAAAAGTTAGTAGTGATCGAGTAATCGAGTGATGATTGAGTGTCAGAACACAGTGTTAGCTAAGGGACAACATTTGATAGATTATGAGGAAATCATGATTTCCAACTGACACAATTAATTTCTTGGAATATGTAAAGTGTGTTGAAGATAAGGATGGATGAGCTAGAACATTTAATTCAAGAGAAACCATGTTTAAGCATTTATAGGCAAGAATTCAAGGAGAAGTTTGGAGAAGTTTCTAGAAGAGAAAAGAAGAGATGAAATGATGGAATGATTTGATGAATCTAACCTAACCCTAAGATATACAGTGATGTTTAAGCTGAACAATATCATAATTAGCCATTTAAAGAGATACAAGGGCTAAACTTATAGAGTTGAGCAGAGCTAGTGAAGACCTAATAAGGTTGGAGTAGTTGTTGATACTATTGATTTGAACAATTAAGGAGGTTGAGAAGTATTGTGATGGGATGAGGAGTGATTACTTGAAGAGTTACCAAAAAAATCAGAAATAGAGATGACAATGGAGACCAGTCAGTAGATCAACTTATGAACCAAATTATGATCTGTATTTGTAAAGTGAGTTGTATTTGTTAGATCAAACTTGATGTTACTTTCTAACCATTATATTAGTATTGAAATCCTTTAATCAAGGTTTATCTAATAGTTATATGTAAATCCTTTAATCAAGGTGACATTCTAATGGAATTTTTTCAAGCCCTCTAACAAGGCCAGTCCCAATAGGGTGATTAAATCCTTTAACAAGATCACATTTAACAATGTGTTTTGTAACCTTTAATAGGGTTGGCTCCTAACTGACCTCACTTCAGAAGAGTAAGATATTGGTGACATGTTACTGGTGTTTTTTACCAAATGGGATTTTCACATTAAATCATAGTGTCGTAGTTGTGTGGATGTCATGTGAGATGTTTTACTATTAATGTTTTACATTTTGTAAGTCAATTACTATTAGGATAGTGAATTATAAGTTTATGTTACTAATTATTTTATATAGAGATCGAGCTATTGAACATTTATATCTAAAGTATTTGAAGTGAATAAAAGTTCAATTAGTACATCTAGACCTTGGATAATTGATTCACCCCCTCCCAATTATTCTAAATCATTATAACAATTGGTATCAGAGAATTGATTGTTGTAGAGAAACATTTAAAGGTACTTAGAGCTAAAGATCAAGATATACAAAAAGAAGGTCCTTAGGTCTAGGTACTAGTGTCTTTGAACAAGAATGTTATTTGAACAAAGTGGGTATTTAGGAAAATGCCAAATAAGAAATGAGAAGTTACACAAAACAATGATAGACTAGTATGTAAAGGATATGCAAAAGAAGAATGAATTGAATATGGGGAAAAATTTGCCCCAGTTGCAAGATTGGATGGAGATAGAACATAACTTTCATATTCTGCTTACAAAGGATTTAAAGTGTACCAAATGGATGTCAAATATGCATTTTTGAATGAAATACAAGGAGAAGACATTTACATAGAAAAACTAGAAGGATTTGTTGATCCTAGCATGAAGAACATGACATGTAATTTACACAAAGCTTTATATGGTTTGAAACAAGCCCGTAGAGCATGGTATGAAAGGTTGCACAATTATTTGATAAAGATTGGATTTTCCAGAACTAATGATAACAACAATTTATGCTTGTATATAATTTTTTTGTTGATGATATCATATTTGAAGGAAATCATGCATTATGCATATCATTTGTAGATGAGATGAGGAAGGAATTTTAAATGTCTATATTTGGTGAGATCAACTCCTTTGTTGGTTTACAATTATATTAGATGAATCAAGGTATCTACATCACTCAATCAAAATACATCAAGGAGATATTGAAAACTTTTGGATTGGAAGATTCAAGACTAGTGAGCACAACTATGGTTATAGGACCTAAGCTATCTAAGAATGATGATTCTACTGATGTGAACTAGGCATTGCATAGATCAATGATTGAAAAGTTATAATTTTTTGTTCATAGTAGACTTGATATTGCATTGGTAGTTGGGATTGGTGCAATATTTTCTACAAGTCCTAAGGAGAATCATATGATGGAATTGAAATGGATAGTGAGATATCTAAAAGGAATATAAGACTATGGTCTATATTACAAGAAGAATAAAAAGTTTGAACTAGAAGTATATACAGATTCTAATTGGGTAGGCAATATTGATGACATAAAGAGTACAAGTGGCGAGCTTTCTTTCTAGGCAAGAGACTAGTCTCATAAATAAGAAAAAAACATAATTGTATTTCATAATCAACAACTGAAGCTGAATATGTGGCAACAATAATGAATTGTTAAAATAATATGTCGATCAAGCAATTATTAAAAGGGAGAAGGAAGAGATCATTGATCCTATTGTTATCTATTGTGATAACACAAGTTCTATGAATATATCAAAGAACACTATGATGCACATAAATACCAAGCATATTGCTATCAATTGTGATAACACAAGTTCTATAACTATATCAAAGAACCCTGTGATGCACATAAAGACCAATAATATTGCTATCAAGTATCATTATTTGAGAGAGTTGGTTCAAGAGAAAGAAGTAAGATTGGAGTATGTGAACACTAAGGAGAAAATAGATGATATTTTCACAAAGGCTTTACCTAAGGATGCATATGAGTATCTAAGAGGTAAATTGGGGGTGATTCCCCTAGCTAAGGCTACTTGAGCTAAGATGGAGCTCTACATCAAATGCATTGATCATAATATCTTACAAGTTGATGTAGAAAGTCATACTTTAAGAGTTGCCTAAAGTAGTGAAGGAAGGAGAACATAATGTTGTATTAATCATAAGTGTATGCACCCTAAAATGGTCACCTAGACTATGGGCCGCCACTCTTCAATTTATCAATTTTGTGAATCAATGCATCACAATATTTTATTAAATCAATTCAAATTATTTTCCTTGATCAAATTGCAAGTAATTTAATTATTTCAATATTTTCTAAAGTTTGATCACTTCACCAATAATCTTATTTAATTAAAGAAAATATCCCTTTTAAATAAATAAAATAATCTTAGTTAATTAATTTTTTTCTTTTAATTAAATAATTTTATCTTATTTAATTAAAATTTCTCTTCTCATTAAATAATATTATCTTATTTAATTAAAAGAATATATCCCTTTTAAATAAATAAAATAATCTTATTACTTAAAAGAAAATATCTCTTTTAATTAAATAATCTTATCTTATTTAATTAAAAGAAAACACCCATTTTAAATAAATAAAATAATCTTATTTAATTAAACAAAAATCTCTCTTTTAATTAAATAATTTTATCTTATTTAATTAAAATCTCTCTTTTAATTAAGTAATCTTATTTTATTTTATTAAAATAAAATCTCCACTTAAAGCTCTCTTTTTGATGAAAAAAGGAAATAAATCAAATAAAACCTTATAAAGATTCCTTTTTTTTGCACATATCTCTAAGTAGTGGGCTTTTTCCTCTTACGTTCCTTTTTAGGGATTTATCCCACATTGCTCTTGTGAGAAGCCTTCCACCTCCACACTTTCCTTTATAAGGAGCCCTCTCCTTCTCATTTGGATAGATGTTCATTGCTATAGTATTGTTATGTTGCAAGTTTGGAGAGTAATTTTGGTGAAGGAGTTTGAGCATTAGGGTTTAGACATTGGAGCTTCATTGTAACTTCCCTCTTTTTGTCTTCTTCTCTCATGCATCCATGGCTTCCATCATCATGCTTTATCCTTGCCTTTTCATATTAGCTTAGAGTCATATTTTCTTTCATAGATTAGATTTCCTTTCTTGGATTGTTTTGTATTGTTATCATTTAGATTAGCATGCATCTTCATTTGCATGCATATTTGATGATGATGGAGAATAACACTCTTGATTTTCCTCTTTGAATCTCTCATTTTATGGTGTACTTGCATGGGCACAAACTAGGTCAAATTGAGGGCCTCAATTACAAACCCTAGCACTCCATGAATAGAGAGTTGTGAGTCACCATTTAAGATCTCATTGTTGAGCAATCTTCGATATAATGATTCATAAAAGTGTATCAACATTTTATCACACATTTTTGGTGCCCACTATGGGGCAACCCACCTTTATATGCTATTTTTGGCTATTTTTTGAGCTAACTCCCTTTTGTAGATTTGTTTGGAGATGAAAGACTTTATATCTTAAAGATCTAATCATATCTCCCAAACTGCTTGATGTTTTGATCCGAAATTGTTTTTTTCTAGTTGATGACATATCAGAGAAGCTTTGGTTAAAATTTTTAGATTTTCCTAAGGTAATTTGTAATTTTAATAAACATTTTTGGGCACAAATTAGATTTTTTTTCAGAAAAGTCTACATTTTTGGAAATTTATTTGAATTATAAATAGGGTTATTTCTTTTTGTTTTGAGTTTAGAGCTAATATGAGGGCTCAAACACTCAATTTACAAAAAATGGTCTATTTTGACAAAATGGGTTCGTAGGGCACAAATGATTTTATTTTTTTTGAAATTTTGACATTTTTGGAAATTTTTATATTCTTAATTGGGGTCTTTTTTCTATATTTAGGGTTTTGGGTCCAAATTCATGGCATATATGTCCAATTGTTGACTAGGTCAAAAATGAAAATAAAAAAAGCTGCATAAAATGTTTAACTTGCATTTAATTTCCACATGGTTCAATGCATGATGTGATTTTTCATTTGGGTTATTTTATGGTTATTATGGTATATGTGGAATGTGGCCTTACGCTTCATACACACACTTCAACATAATCTTTATATGAGGACTCATCCTGGAATGAACATTGGATTGTCCATCCAAAAATCATCCAACAAGCCGATCTGTTTCCTTCTATCTAAAAGGATTTTGCCTGTTAATATCCTTAGAATTGAGGTGTGAGCAACCAGACCCTCTAAGAACGAAGAATTTGCAAATAAGATGCAACTAATCTATGTGAATATGAAAATTAATCTAAAATGAGATATGCAAACTAGTCTAACAACATATAAAAGAAACTATGCTAAAGATGTATGCATATTAGATCTAGACGAGAATTAAGTTAACAATGAAAATCTATGAGAATGTAATAAGCTTAAATGAGTATGCAATTTGGCAGCAATTCGATGCAAATTTTAGTTCATCCTCCTAAAATGAAGAAATGAGGGTCTCTTAAATAGACTTTTTTGGAAACCTCTGATGGTTTAGATAGATTTCAATCAACGGTCAGGATTGAAGATGAAGTTCAGTCATAAAGGAAGATTCCCAAATCAAAGGGAGTTAATTAGCTTAGATCTAAGTGTAAGAATCAATCAACTCAAATAGACTTTAGTGTCAGAGTAAGTGATCTGAGTCATTTCCAATTTGATTAGTAGTGAACTAGGAATTTCCCTTTTTTAAAACCGAAGAGAGATTTTGGAGAGATATTTAATTTAATAAAATGAGATATGCTCTCATAAATACCTTTTCTATTTAATTAAATAATTTGATTTAATTAATTAGAGATACTTTTATTATTTAATTAAATAACTTCATTTAATTAATTAGGAATGGCTTCCCATTTAATTAAATAAATTCTCTTAATTAATTAGAAGTAGCTTCTCCATTTAATTAAATAATTTTGTTTAATTAATTAAAATAGGCATATTTATTAAATTAAATAAATTTAACTCCATAGTACATTAGCCTTAGGAGATAATTTAATTTAATAAAGTATGAATACTTTAGATTAGATTAAATTGAAATCAAATAGGTTTAATGTGGCTAATATGAGTGCATACTATAGGGATTAAATAATGAGTATGATTAATGCAGATTATTGTCTCAAGTATTTGACAATTAAGTCAAGTAGCGAGTAGCAGAATAAGAATTGCCTATTAGGATAGGTCTTGGAATTTATCAGAAATAGACCAAAATTGGTATCATGGCAATGAGCCAATTTTGGGGTATTACATTTTTCCCGTCTTTGAATGAATGTGCAAGCAGCACGTTCAATTCAAAGAAAATCAGAAAACATGATGCGAAGATGAGATTGGTTTCGAAGTTAATGATACAAAGACCAATTCATAAGCTTTTAAGGACTATCTCTAAAACAGAGCTTACTCCCAAGGAATCCAAGCAGAATGCCTAGATACCTAAAATTGATAAGCATTTAAAAGACTATCTCCAGAATGGAGCGTAATCTTTAAGGATCCAGACAGAACGTTTAGATACCTAAAATTGATAAGCATTTAAAAGGTTTCTTCAGAATGAAGTTTGACCTCTAAGGGTCCAGATAGAACACCTAGATACCTGAGATTGATAAAAGATAACAAGGTCCAATCATGAGTTGTAGAATCATCCCCAAAACAAGGCTTGATCCTAAGGAGTTAGGGTTTAGACTATCCCAATACTTGTCCATCAAACTCTGAGAAGAGTTGTTATAAGGTTGATCAATTTGATGAAAAGATAAGATATATGGAAAAAGATGCCAGATAAGAGGGAGCAAGATGCTCTGAGTGATGAGATGCCCCAAGTGATAAGGACATAAGATGGGAACCAGATGCCCCAAGCAATGAGATTGAGATTGAGGTATATTTAGTTCAATGATGTAATCATCCTGCCCCCTTAGGAGAGAAATCGAAAGATGACACACCAGAAATATGATGTAGGCAACATAAAGAGATATTGAAGAAATCCAAGATTCGATAGAATATGGAAGAGATCAGAATGATCAGAAGATGATTTAGAGTCAGTTTAGCATGCTTCTAACATCTAGAAGACCAAGTTTGACCATTAGTTGACTAGAATTAAGCAAAGTTGACTTGAGTTGAAGATTTTCAAAATAATTTTGCAAATATGAATAATTTAAAATTGAAAGGATTTTAGGAATCCCAAGATATCAAAGAAATTCAGAGTACACAAGAATTTGATTGTGTTGGTCCCCAAAACTTAAAAATGCACGTTTGAGGCATATAGGTGTTTTAGATTTTGAATTCAATCCTGAAAATAGATCTAGAATAGTCCAATTAGCCATGGGGGTGATTTTTGTGCAAATCTGGGCACTTAAAAAAATTAGGTCCACCCCTACACAAGGGTCCAAGGTGTCATTTTCAAACTCATTTGTGCTTTTATCTTCTAGTGATTTTGAGCTTTGAGAGAGACATGGCAGTTAATGTGAGATATCATCGATTCAAGCGCTCCAGATGTCACAGCTGACTAGCAAACTACGGACCACTAGTGAGTCATTGATTCTTTACCTTTGTACTTTTTCTTTCATGCATTTCTAGGTCATTTATTGCATTTATTAGAATGTTTTTAGGAGGTCCAATTAGTCTTCGCACAAAGCCTATCTTCTTTCCCGCGATGATCTTCTTTCTTCACGTGAAGATCTTCTTTCTTCACGTAAAGAAACAGGGTGCGTATTTCTTCGTGTGCGGTGAGGAGGATCTTTGTGTAGGAGGCTCTCATCTCTCACGTGAAGAATGAGATTCTTCACGCAAAGGGAATTTGTTTCTCACATGCAAAGATCTTTTCTCATGTGATGACGTGATTCTTCGTGCAAGATTTAAGATCTTTGTGAGAGACTTTGTGAACTTCATGCGAGATTTCATGAACTTCTCGCGAAATCTTGTGATAGTCATGCTTAAAAGTTTCACTTTCATTCTAAAAAATTGCATTTTAATTTGTTTTTGTGTATCATTTTGACTTGATACTGATTTTTTTGTTTGTCATTTTTGTTGTCCATGTAGGAGGTCTTTGGTGATGTTGCATTTAGATCACACTACCCACCATATGGAGAGTTATTGTGGAGTCTTGATGATGTTGATCGAGCACACATTGCTCGATTCAGTTTGTCTTCACTATGCCAGATTCCAGCCATGATGGTGAATCACAACTTCATGATAGCTTTGGTGGAGCATTTGCATTTGGAGACAAACACTTTTCATTTACTGATGGGTGAGATGATGATCATGCCAGAGAATATATGGAGGATACTAAGGATCTCATTTCACGGTGCCCGGGTCATCTATGATATAGTGCCCCGAGTAGGGACAGAGGCACTATCCATTGTGTTTCAAAGAGAGCTACTGAGGGGCAGGGCCATCAATTGGGATGAGTTGATACACACCTACAGACCGACGCATAAGCTTGCTCTGTGCTGGCTATATTTTTGAGCTATTTCTTATGTCTTGATAGAGGACAACATGGTTTGGAGTACGGGTGGGGAGTCATGCTCTGCAAGATGTTGGAGGCACTTGAGATCTTTGGGTGTGGTCAGTGCATGTTGGCCCACCTTTTTCATGAGATGCACGAGCTAGTCTTACATGAGAAGAAGATGATGGCAGTTGGAGTGTATGTCTTATAGATATGGGCATGGGAGCACCTTGCCATATGTAGGCCAATTCATGAGGATTCTCGAGAGCCTATGGAGCCCTATATATGTAGATATTGAAGGCACATTCCCCAGGTCCACCTGGGTAAGACTGAGCACTGGAGGATACATCTTGATGACCTGGTCTCCATTGTATGGAAACCCTAGTGAGAGACAGAGGACTTGGATGATGCCCCAGAGAGCTACCATGGATGTTTAGTTCTTGACCTCTCGTAGGACGACATCAGTTATAAAGGTATTTGTGATTTCACGAGTGTGGTGGCAGTATGGCCAACCACAAGACATTTCTCATGAGTATTGTGCCTATGCCAACTTGCAGAAGGATGTTGAGTGGGGATGGCCAGCACAGATGGATCCAAGGTGGTCCATGATAGATATTCACAGCTTAGTTTTAGTTCAGTGGGACTACCTACCAGAGGTAGTAGATGCAGGGATGACACTTGAATCTTAGGAATTTTTGATCAGCCTTCCATTCCCACACTTTACAGATCCAATGGGAATGGTAGGATAGGCATAGAGGTAGGTGCCCCAACAATAGTAGGTGCAGCCATAGCTACAAGGTCAACTACAACAGCAACTACAAATCTAGCATCGGGTACAACAGATGCAAATTCTTCCATGGCAGATGGGTTCAGACCTAGGTGTTGGGGATAGTGGGACTGGACAGAGTCAACGTCACAAAAAGAGGATAGAGGAGGAGGCCACATAGCAGGAAGCTCTACAATAGCAGGTGCCACCACAGCCATAGGCACCACCATAGCAGCAGACACCACCATAGTGGCAGGCACCTGAGATGCTTGATGAGGACATGCTGGATCAGCCTACAACTGGGGTACAGGACACAGTATGGCAATACCAAAAGCAAATTCATGTGGCCTCTTGATAGTTGGGAGAGTTATAGATTTTAGTGGCAGTTTGAGATGCGCAGTTGGTGGAGCGATAGCAGGAGATAGATCGATGGAGAGGGCGCATAGAGACTATGGAGTAGAGATTGGAGTTGGCGCAGGATGAGGTCCACTTTTAGTCAGCTCGGGTAGCTTATTATTATGCTACTTATATGAGTGCGGTACTAGATGAGACACTTTAGGTTCAATGCTTTTCTTAGTATGTGCGAGAGTCTGGAGGCGCACGACCTCCTTCCAGACTAGAGATGCCACCACTGCCTCTGCCACCTGCTACTCCTGCTCCTCCTAGAGGTGAGGGTAAGGGACAAAGTTAGGTGCTCTATGCCTAACTCTAATTTTGATCTCTAGCTATGTATCAACTGGTGTGCCAGCACCACATGTATCATTTTTTATTGATGTCAATTTGTACTTTGATATGAGTGCAGTGATGTGATGTGATTATGAGCATGTAGATTAGATATTATGAGTATATGTATACAATTCACATAGAAATGGACTAACATCTCATGTAGTATTGTGTGCTTGTTTTTTTACAGTGACAGGTATTCCATTGAGGAGCGTAAATCAACAAACCAAATGCTTGTGCCACCATGAAAAAACTTGACATATTTGAAGATGCTCCCAATCCTTCATCACACAGGGGAGAAATAGAATCACAACCGAATTGCATGCGTATGCAAGTGAAATATGTACTACAAGACTATGTTAAATGCAACCCTAGGTCTAGTTACCAAGCCTCAGCATTTAATCATCACCAGATATAGAAAAAAGCTCATAGTTCATACAATTCCCACTGATATTGCAATCATGGAAATATAAATATAACATATGTTATTGGTTTGTCAAGATTAAATGTAAGCACTTGAGGTACAAGAAGCTAGAATGACCAGAACATTTGTCCCTTTTAATGTAACAAGTTAACATAAGCATCAAAGCATAAATGCTAGGATGAATTGAATTTTGCTTGCATGACAGGCACACCAAACACATGGGAGATCCATCTTATGCTTGAGTATTCAATATTTATTCTATCCACAATGACCCTTGTGTTCATAACTTGAGATAGAAGTGTGCTAGATATACTTGCAGTGACTCGTATGTTCACTTAGCAGGATGAGTATCAGTATTTATTGTAGCATGAAGAGTTCACTCCAAAAAACAAGGAGAAGAACCAACATTATTGACATATTCATATAAAAGGAGTTGAGGTACACACAACCATCTAATACGAAATGGAGGCTCTTATAGTGGACACCCCTTTTATAGGAATAGATCAACCTATTGGAACTAAACCATAGACAGAAAGCAAAGAAAAGATCATGTCCCCAGTCATTACTTCTCTAGTCAAAGATGACATCATTGAGTTTCTTGAGGAGATATGATAAAGCAAAACAAAGAAAACAAAAGAAATGCTCAGCATATCAAAACAAGTATATCATTTTTAAGTTCAATGTTTTTGGGATTGATGTCAAGTGTCAATTTCCAGAACATGGTTGAAAGAAATCTCTTCAGTAGGGTGACAATAGTAGCTAGATGGAGTCAAAACAATTGGTGACTAAGGTCAAAGAGGGATCTTCATGATGAAGAACCTAAGCAATAGTAGACAGACATAGCTAGGACGACTGGTGACTAATGCAAGAGAGATATTCCATAAAGGAATCTAGAGATGTGACCCAAGCAATAGTAGGTAGACACAATTGAAACAATTGGTGACTATTACAAAAGAGATCCTATGAGAAGGATCCCAAAATGAGTGACATTGACAATAGTAGGTAGACACAGTGAGGACCACTGGTGACTGTCACGAAGGAGATTCTATGAGGAGAATCTGGAAAATAGTGACACTAGCGACAGTAGGCAAACACAGTGAGGACCACTAGTGACTGTCACAAAGGAGATTCTATGAGGAGAATCTAGAAAATAGTGACACTAGCAATAGTAGGTAGATGCAGCGAGGACCACTGGTGACTGTCGCAAAGGAGATTCTATGAGGAGAATCTCAAAAAGAGTTACACTAAGGGGGAATGCCCCCGAGCTGTGACAAGACTCAATCCATGGATACATGAGCAGAAAGCAGGAAAAGCAAGAAAGAAAAAGCATGAAAGTGACTGTACAGAATAGCCAGAAGATGTGCTATAGGATGGAGAATTGGGAACAAGAGGCACCTATTTACTAGGTTTTCACCTTCTTGGCAGAAATTTCCTTTTTTTTGCTACCATGATGCCTGTTTCCAGGTTTTCACCAACGACACTTTTCTTGTTTTTATTTTATTTTAATTTTTTTGGTATTTTTCTTCTTTTTTTTTCCGTGGTTTAGTTTCAATAGGTTGATCTATTCCTATAAAAAGGGTTTCCACTATAAGAGCCTCCATCTTGTATTGGATGGTCAAGTGTACCTCGACTCCTTTTATATAAATATGTCAATAATGTTGGTTCTTCTCCTTGTTTGTTGGAGTATTACAATTATTACTCCTAACAATAATATTTTTAGATCTAACCCTAGGGTTTTCGTAAGACATATCTATCTTGTATTAGTTGGCTTGTTGTTTTCTCAAATCAATGGAGTGATATACACATGTTTCTTTGGATCTAAAGTATTCTTATACATCTCTATAACATTTTGACTTTGGAATTAATAGTGAACCTTTTATGTGTTTGGCTTGAGTGTTTTAAATGCTTTCATAATTCACATTTTGATTGGTACTCTAAAATTGGATGTAGATTTACTTTCTTGCATACATGTTTCACATAATAATTAGGCCCTATGAACACTATTTGTGGTGATCTTGGGAGAATGGGCTTCATTTGCTTTCCTTACATTTGAAGTTCTTCTTGACAATAGATCCTATTGTAGGTAGGGAAGGATTTGATATTATTTATTTGTCTCGCTTAGTTTGTCTTTAAAATTTGTTGGTACTTTCTCTCTTGAGATTGGTGGTGATTATTGTTGGCTTTCCAAACCTCAGTGAAGTGATTTCAAATTAGTGTGTCAATGAATACGTTTGCTATGTTTGGGTGAGGTGAAAAGGCTAGAGGAGTATGTTTTGTTCCCTTTTTGGCACATGAGAAAATTGGAACCCTTGAATCTGAACTAAGTCCCCATGTGGTTCAATTTTGTGATTCTTCTTTGATTAGAGAGGGTTAACCATAGTGGACTCTCTCTTTATTGGGTAAACCACATGGACAAAACCTCAAGTAGTAGTAGCCACTTTCACCATGGTATAAAATTCTACTATATAAATATCCTTGTGGAAGAAATCTTGATGGGTGTAGTCTTTTTTTGGACTATCAGATTTCCTCAACATCTTTGATTGATTAAATTTTTGGAATGTGTCAAAACCCTAGTGCAATGGGATTGGATTTTTCCCACTTGAGATTGCAAGAGTTGCAAAGTTGACCATTACTAATAACCATAGTGCATCACAATTTTTCTTTTCTAAGACTATGTGCATGATTGGAAAATATTTTGAGAACATACATAATAATGGTTCTAGGGATTAGATTCATACTAAGACACTATTCTTGTTTATGTGTGAGGTTGCTTTGTCCCTTTCCCATTTCTTGTAGACATTTTCTTGAAATTCTTAAGCATTGTCTTGTGTGTCTAATTTATGATAAAAATGTATTGATGCATCTAGTTGGTCAAACAAGAAAACTAAGTTCCCGAGTTGAAACCTTTCTCCATTTTTTATTTTGTCATTTCCAATCCTCCTTGGTTGATCTAGGTCAAATTAGGTCACTTATCCCACTATTGGAATTTTGTTTGCACCTTGCATTTTTGTATTTTGATCTCTTGAATTAGTGACTTTGATTTTACAAGTGACCTTTCTTGGAGTCAGTGAGTTAGAAACTGTCATTGTTGAGAAAATAAACCTTTGGATTCTTTGATAACACACTTCAAGAGTCTTAGTAATCTCTTGTCCATTCACTTCCATTCAATTTCAATTTCAATTAATTATAATTTGGGTAAATCATCCTCCTAATCCATATGTTCTAGGGTATTCACCCAAAGTAGGGGGCACATCTATGGTAGTGTTGGTTTATGCCTATTGCAAAAATTCTATCTTATCATCTCTCTTTTGGACAAGTGAGTGCTTTTACTATCCTAGTTTGATACTAATGTTTTGTAAGGTTGTCCTATCACCTAGTACCTTTTCTTTCATGTCGGTTACAAAAAGATATCAAGTAGATCAAGGAAAGAAACCTCAAGTAATCCTTAACTAATTACCCTTGGTTCAAACTCACCAAAGACATAAGGGAAAATAACCCATATTTGATCAATCACCTAGGAACAAAATAGAAGTTTGGTTTGATCCCAAGAGTAACCTTCTTGATTTGAGTACACCCTTAGAACCTTCTCACTTGGATATGGGTATAAGTTACATGATGAATTGATGAGATAGGAAAGAAATAGATGAACACCTTGATGACATATTTGAAAAAAATTGAGTGAACATTTTGTTTGGTAGTTCCTCTCATGAAAATTGGCTAGTCTCACCCCTTATCTCAACTAGATATTTGGATGCACACCAAAGGGATGAAAGAGATAAGATGCAAGTCTATCAAGAAGAACAATCAAAACATGAAAACCAAGATGATGAACCCCATGGCACTAATGTGAATGCAACATATACCAATAACTTGTTTAGACATTCAAGACCAATTTCACTGCTCAAGACACCTTCAAGATACATGAGTGAAAGACTTAAGAGAGTCAAACACAAAAATAAAGCCATCATAGATGAAAAAGCTACAAAGGAAGAGCAATTTAGGCTCCCAGAGTTGGAGAGACAAGACTTGTTCGAGATAGAAGAGATAAATGATCCTACTTACCTTTATCTCCCTAAGTGCATAATGGGACTACAATATGAATTAAAAGAAATATTAGAGGAAAATATTGCATCATTACATGAATAATATTCTTTAAGGTCTACATATTCTACTCCAAGACATCAATTGTCTTCATCTTCTAGATCCAAAGACCTCTTGAGATAGAAAGTGGGTAATAATTCCTTTGAGAATATGCCAATATTTCATGATGGACCTATCTTTGACCAAGATGAGAATGAAAAAAATGTTCCTAGACATACATTTGAGAGAAATTTTACTCCTTTGAGATTTTTATATGACATGGTACTTGAGACCTTAGTTGCAAACAAGATGATTACTTTACCATAAAAATCTAGACCTTATGAACCTGAGGTAAAACCTTCATGGTGGAGAGATGATCGCTATTCTAGTTACCATAGAAATAAAGGTCATAAAACTAAAGATTGTGTTATGTTGAAACATATAATTGAAGATCTTATTGATGATGAAATCACTGATGTTGAAATTCTTAATGACTTATGCAATGAAGATGCTTCTCTTGAGAAAGATCATGTTGATGAACTTGTGTCTAATTATGGTCTCATTTACACCTCCACTTCTTCCAATACTTAATCATCTCCCAAAACTTCAAAGCTATCCAACATAATTACTTCAAAAAAGATCCTAATTCTTTCTGTACTAACTATGTGTATCCTCAAGGGCTACCTCTAAAAGAAACTCAAGCTAATATACACTTGGCTGCAAACATTTTTCATGCTACTATGACTAAAGATGCATAACATTCCTATGATGGTATTCCTTCTATGCTCACTTCAACTAGTCATTCACTATATCCTCAAGATACTATATTGAAAACCTCATATTATCCCTTGTCCTTAGAAGTGGCTCCATGTCAAGAGGACTCTCAAAATGCTAAAGATAAAAATGGCAAGAAAGACCAAGATCAAGAACCCTCCATGTTGTCCAATCCCTTTCATGATGTCTCTTAATCATTTCATGGTTCTTTTGATCCTACATGCCCCTTTTCTCATTCATTCAACCATGTCTTAAGTCTTCTCCTAAGAAAGCTAATACTTACACCATTGAGCTTATTGATAATTAAAATAACCTTACTACACTTACACTTTCCAAATATGATACTTCCATTAAGGTAATTAAAAATGGTGTTGTTACTTCCAATGTTGAGCCTATTGAAAATCAACAGAAAGATTCTATGCTTATGCTATCCAAAGATCCTTGTCAAGATCAGAGTATTTCATCTTCTTGTTCTATCACTCCATGTTTGCTTCCATTTTCTACTCTTCCTAAGTCTTTTCAAGCTCCAAACAATCCTATCAAAGAAGTTTCTCCTATTCAAGATGATCATGAGCCTATTGAAAATCCTAATGCTCACTCTAAAGATGTTGATGTCCTTGTTTGTCATATAGATGTTGATGGACTTATTGATTATCATTTCTCATCTTCCACGTCCATCCTTGGACTTCCTCCAGCAACACCAAGGGCCTCATGTCTTCCTTCCATCTTGGGTCCTTATTTCCCTTTATTTTCCCCTCCCAACTCTCCTAATTCATAATCCAATCTTGGGTCCTTACATCCCTCCATCTCCTATCTTTCCTCACAATCAACATAGATGCATATTCTTGAATTCTTTTCATCCACCCACCCATATAAACTAGTCATATCCTCCTTCTTCTTCCACAAGTTCAACATCTTTTGGAAGTAACTTGAATGTTCAATATAATAAAAGGAATAAATAAAAGAATCCATCTCAAAAAGAAGATCACCATGTCTCCTCTAATTGAAAAAGGGGCATAAAGTCAAAAGAGATATCTAAGAAGAGAACTACAATAACAGTATGGGTTCCAAAGTCTATCATTGAAGATATTCTCTCTAAATCATCAAAAAGAAGTGAAAAGCCTATGGATATATGGATTTCAAAGTCTCTCTTGAAAGAGTCTAATGTTGAGCAATAAGTGAAGTTGACATTCAAGCTTCCAAAGACTTCCACTTTATCTTCCTCCAAAAGCATTCTTCCATTCCATGCACCTAAATTGCAACCTCTTCTATCCATTCACCTTATTCCTTCATTTAATTTTCCTCCATCCTTTCACCATCCTTCAAGGTGTGTGTTGATGTTGATCTTTCCTTCCTTTCTATCTACACTTTCACAATCCTTATATTCATTATCCTTCTATATTCTATCCTTTTTCCTCATTTTCCTACTTCTCCTATCTTCCAACCTCACTTGCTTTTCATAAAACCTTATTCTCCATTTTTCTCTTCCATCTTCCTTTCCCTATCAACATCTTTGAGTATATCATTTTGAATCCTTGGCATATCATGGTTTATCCTTTCAAGGGTCCAAAAAAAGAGAAAAAATTGAAAGTGTGCCTTGGTGAAAACCCATTAATAAGGCACCTTGGTAGAAAAACTAAAGAGAAATGAACTCATCCTATGGTTAAAATCAACCCTTAGGGTGCCTAGGATAAGTACCGTGATGAAAACCTAGTAATCAGGCATCATGCATAGTTCTTCTACATCTTTCATCCATTCCATTGTCTCTCTTTGATCTTGACAATATTGACCTATACATGAACAATTGGCTATCTTGTGAACTATCTTATGATGATCTTGCTTTCATTCCTTTCATGTTTAGCCTTCATATCTGTTGTCATCCATTCATTCTAGCATTTCACTATCCTTTTCCCATTTGGTCTTCATCTAATAAAAAAGAGTAAAATATGATGCTAGGAAGCCTCTTGACATTTCTACTTCTTTGGACTGCATCCTTTTATGCTTTTGCATTACATTTTCATGGCTTATCCTATGTTGGCCTTTCATTTCTTGTCCAAATGTGCTTTACATGAAATTTTTTTCCTAGCTTAGGTACTCTTGAGGAGTTTTCCCTTGAGGATTTCTTCTCTTCATTCTCCTTCATTCTCTTGTCTTCCATCTCTTCCACCAGCTTGCTAATCCCTCTTGTCCTCCACCTTGCTAGACATTGGGACTACACAATGTGATCTTTCTTGGGAGTTCAATACCCATTCTATCTTGGGGCATCCTTTCTATATATTTATTGATCCTGAAAAAATCCAAAAAAATGATATATTGTCAAAAATTCTAAAAATCAAAAAATATCCTTAAAAAATGATCATCTTAGTGAAAATCTAGCAACAGGTGCTTTGAGGTATCTCCAAAAAAATTATATATTCCAAAAATACCAAAAAATTCTAAAATTCTAAAAATTGCAATAAGATCCTAGTGGTGAAAACCTAGAAACATGCGATGCTTGAGGCCTTTGCACCCCTATTTCTTAGTGCATTTCCTTGACACTTAACCTTTCTCCATCATTCCTTATCCTTGTTTCCTTGGTTTGGAATTGTTCTTTGTCTTTTTCTAGGGGGCATAACTATGTTAGCTTTGGTCTCTCAGATGCATTAGTCTATAGGAGACCTTGCAAATGGTATTTTTCAACACCACCCCAACTATATTTTTCAATATAACCCTTGAAAATCGAGTTTTTTTTTTAACACTTATAGGTTTGGTCCTACCTAGTTTTGTCATGTGATCTTACCTACTTGAAAGCATTCGATCCTTATCCTTGAAACCTAGTATCAGTTAACACACTTAAATTTTTAAAACACAAATACTTAATGCTTGGGCTATGTCATGATCTTTTCTTTATGTGCTAACTATTATTAATTTTTGTTGAGTGTCCTTGTCTATTCATCTCTCTAGTATCCATATCTAGAGGGCATGGGGCATATTTTTCTTTACTTTCTACTTGTGGGTGTGGTGTTAAAACTTTAGAGTGTCTCTTGTTGTTCCCTTGAAACACTTAAAAAATTTGAGGCATCATCCTTGACTATTTTTGTACAACTAGTCTTATGGTCCTCCCAAAATCTATGCCTTGATGTGAGTGTGGTTTTTCTACATTAAATTAGGTAAGCTAACATTGAAGTCATCTTGAGATGTCTTTGATGCTTATGTTAGAATCTTTTGACATTCCAATCCGATATAAATCACATTTACATCTTCATAGTTGCAATTGTGACTAGTGATGATTGTGTGATTTTTTGATGTTTATTAATAATGGCCCAATGATTAAAATAAGTTCCTTCACATTCTTTCATGAATGATGAACACAAAACCCTATGTTACAATTTCTCTATTACAAGTACACCTTTGCATTTTCATATAGCTTGGATTATTAAACTTCATGTTACTTTGCATTTTTAGGTTGCATTATGAGTTTGAGAGGGTTTTCTTTCATCTTTCTTTTGGAATTTTAATCAACTGTGGTCATGTCTGGATCTTCATTTCATTATCTTCTTTCATGATCTCAATCAAAATTTTCTATCTTAAACAATTGATTGATTTTGAGGCATTCTCTTTCTTGAGGAAAATTCTCCTTTTTTTTTCCCATTTGTTTCCACCTCTTCCAAAATTCTATCTTCCATTTTCTTGTACCCCACTTTTTTTCTTCTAATTCAACTTTGGGGCATAATCTTTCATGCTTGATGATCTACCCTAGTTCTATGATCCTTATATTTTTAATTTTACATCAAGAACCTTATCTTTAGTTTGATTTGATCAAATTTATCAATTTGTTATTTCTCCTCTATTTCATTTTGATTTCGATCACGAGGGGGCATGACCTATCAAACTTCAATCCTTGATTCAAATTTATTAATATTTGTTCCACCTAGGACAACCTTGTCTTTGCAAGACAAAATTGTTATAAAAAATTATATTCTTTTTCTTGACGTGTTCTTAAGTTGACCACACATTTGTGTTGTTTTGTGATCCCAAATTGACCTCATACTTTAACTGCATTCTTTGACTACATGTGTTCTTAAAATGATCACACATTAGTCAAAGAGGGGAAAATGTATGCACCCTAAAATGGTCGTCTAGACTATGGGTCCCTATTCTTCAATTTATCAATTTCCTAAATCAATGCATTACAATATTTTACTGAATCAATTCAAATCATTTTCCTTGATCAAATTGCAATTAATTTAATTATTTCAATATTTCCTAAGGTTTGATAATTTCATCAATAATCTTATTTAATTAAAAGAAAATATCATTTTAATTAAATAATTTTATCTTGTTTAATTAAAATCTCTCTTTTAATTAAGTAATATTATCTTATTTAATTAAAAGAAAATCCCTCTTTTAATTAAATAAATAAATCCCCACTTAAAGCTAGTCTCTTTTTGATGAAAAAGGAAATGAATCAAATAAAATCTTATAAAGATTTCTTTTTTTTTGCATATATCTCGAAGTGGTGGGCTTTTTCCTTTTACTTTCCTTTTTAAGATTTTATGCCACATTTCTCTTGTGAGAAGCCTCCCACCTCCACATTTTCCTTTTTAAGAAGTCCTCTCCTTCATATTTGGATAGATTTTCATTGTTATAGTATTGTTATATTGCAAGTTTGGAGAGCAATTTTGAAGGAGTTTGAGCATTAGGGTTTGAGCCTTAGGATTTGGACATTGGAGCTTCATTGAAATTTCTCTCTTTTTGTCTTTTTCTACCATGCATCAATGACTTCTATCATAATGATTCATCCTTGCATTTTCATATAAGGTTAGAGTCATATTTGCTTTCTTAGATTAATCTTGCATTATTATTTCCTTTCATAGATTGGATATCCTTTCTTGCATTTCTTTTCATTGTTATCATTTAGATTAGCTTGCATCTTCATTTTCGTGTGTATTTGAGGATCATGGAGACTAGAACTCTTTCTTTTCCTTTTTGAATCTCTCATTTTATGGTGTACTTGCATGGGCACAAACTAGGTCAAACTGAGGGCCTCCATTACAAACCCTTGCATTCCATGAATAGAGAGCTATGAGTCACCATTTGAGATCTCATTCTTGAGAAATCTTGGATATAATTATTCATAGAAGTGTGTCAACATTTTAGCACACAATAAGAATAGATGACAGATGATGAATTGGATTCATAAGTATTGGCAAGAAGATATTTACATGGTGAAGATTACGAGATAGATGAAGTGTATTTAGCATTGTTGTCAAAGAGGGAGATTATGAAGTAGTTACCATGGAAGAGGGAGAAAATGTAAGTGATAGAGATAATATTTAGTTTCCATACTAAGATGGAGTTATTTAGCAAGAGATGTTGTAAAGAGGGAGAATATGGTGTTCCCAGTAATATAGAGGAAGTTGATTGATTTCATGATTTGATATGATAGAGGGAGTTAATGTGTTGCATATTAGAGCTACATGGGTGAGAATCATAATGAAACTAAAAGAGAGAAATTGTTGGACACAAAGATGAGGATATGATACTAAACACAGAGAGGGATTGATGTAGAGCTCTCCCTTAAATAGGTAAACAATGATGTGGTGTGGCCATAAACTACTTCAAACAACCCCAAATGAAGTCAAGAGAGGGCTCTACACCTTTGGAGCACAGTTAATCAAAAACATATCCTAGGCATGCAAAAGAGAACAACTAGGTCTTAAAGCACAAAATCTCCAAATATTGGGATTAGGCTTGAAATGGGAACCTATGAGTTTATAGGTGATTGGAAATGTTCCTAATGATTAAACAAACTCAAACTAGTGGGTTTGGTTAGTGTTGATATGAGATTATTTAAAGTAAAGAACCTATAATGTTTCAATCATTATTTTGTCACTAATATCAAAACTACTACTTGTAGGTGAGGAAACTACTTAGTTGATGTGTGTACTGTCATTTGTTTGAATGATGAAGATGATTCGATCAAATAAGATAACATGAGCACCTAGAGGAAAGGTTGAGTTATGGTATGAAAAAGGAGAACAAAGATCATTTAAGATAGTGATGATATAGTATATTGTTTATCTATTTAAGGTTGCAAAGGTTGGATACACTAAATATGTCTAGAATAACAAGTAAGAAGAATTAAGTCTACCAAGCTTGACTGATGCAAAGTAGGTGCCGAGAAAAGTTAGCACAGATCGAGCATAAAATTAGTTGGAGTTGAGAAAAGTGAAGATTCAGTGTATGCCGAATGAACTTAGTGTAAGTTGAGTAAATTTTAGTTCATGCCAAGCATTAGCAAACTTTAGTGCTTTCCGACTTAACTAGTGGAAGATGAGTGGAAGAAAAGTATGGAAGCCAAGTGATAACATATTGATGTTGAGTGCCAATATTCATGTTAAATCATATATTTTATGAATCTAAGTTGACTATTTTGTTTTCTTGAATTGTGTGAAGTGTATAGAAGATAACTATGATGAGTTGGTGGCACAGAGTTCAAGGTAAACCATTTTGAGGAAAATTGATAGAGGATTGTAGAAGAAATTTCTAGATGAACCAAATGGAAAAGTGGGTAGATTCATTGTATCCTATCTAATCTGACCTAATCCTAAAATGGATGATTGTGGTGAAATAATAAAAGATCTTAAATCTCTATTTATAGAGAGATCTAAATAGAAGCAAAGGTTTTCATGTGCAAGAACCTAAGGAAGACAAGGATTCTAGGGTATTGCTTCATTCAATGGCTGAAAAGAAGAGATTGCTATTGGCAAGCAAAGCAATAAGGCTTAAGAGTATGAATTCTTGAAGGATGAACAAGCTATCAAAGCTAAAGTGTGTGAAAGCCAAGAAGCATGGAGGACTGAAATAGATATATGTAATCTATAGTTGAGTTGTGATTTGTTATCAAATCAAGCCTTATTGTTACTCTCTGATTATTGTATCAGTCTAGGGTAAATCCTTTGGATTAATGTTGACTTAATTGTCATTTGTAAATCCTTTAACCAGGTGACATTCCAAGTGAATGATCTAAAGTCCTCCAATAAGGTTCACTCCTAACAGGGTGATTGAAATCCTCTAACCAGGTCATATTTAACAGTGTGTATTCTAACCTTTAATAGGGTTGGCCTTTCAAAGGGCATCACTTCAGAAGAGTGAGAATAAGTAGCATGTTATTGGTTATTTTTCTCAAATTGGGTTTTCATATAAAATCCATGTGTCAGATGTGTTATTGAATCTATTATGTTTCATGTTTACATTTCTACAAAGTTATTTTGACCTAGGATAGTAACCTATAAAGTTTAAGAGTTGTATGACTAATGGATACATGCAAAATAAGGTTTTATGGATATGGGTTCACTATGCTATGAAATTTTTTATTTGTACATTTGGACCATGGATAATTGATTTACCCCTTGCCCTTTCAGTTATTTTAAAGAATTCCAACAATTGGAATCATAGTCATCTACTTAAGAGGACTAGTTTGAAGGTATTAGAAGCAAAATATCAAGATGTTAAAAAGAGAGGTACCCAAGCTTAACAAGGAAAAATTCCCTACACGGAAATTTTTGATGAAGATACACCTAGGAGGTCTTGGAGACCATGTACAATCTATCATCATCATTGAGCATGTTGATCATATTGGAGCCCTAACTGTTAATGATTTGAAAAAGAAGAAAGAACACAATCAGGTAATGTTGGAGATTTCCTCTACCCTAATTTATGTTGAGTTCGATGATATCAAGGGTTATGATAGTGCAAAGAAGATGTGGGTTACTCTATGCATCATTTATGGAGGAAGTATAAATGTCTTAAGAGCCAAATCTAAAAATCTTAGAGGTAAGTTTGATGACATGAGGATACATGAGTGTGAGAATATTGTCAATGCTATAAGAGGAGCTAATGGTATTATTGATGATGATACTGGATTGAGTAAGGTATTGAGAACACTACTGCCCATCTATGCTATTATATTTTTTTCATACAAGAATTGAGATGTATACCAGTTTCTAATTTGACTCTAGAAGTTTTGGTAGGTAGGCTTACTACTTCTAAGCTCTCTAATTTTGATAATTTCAAACCTAAAAAATGTTGAATCCTCTTTCAAAGCTAAGATGTCATTAAAGGAACCTAAGCAGAAGAAGAAAAAGGTCAAATATGTTTCTAGTGATAGTGAGATAGATGAGGAGGATGTTGAACAAATTGAAGCACTACTAGCAAGGAGATTTTATAGAGGTAAATGAAAATTTAAAGATAAGTTACCTATCATGTGTTTTAATTGCAATGAGGTTCTTCATATTTCTTCTAAATGTCTAGAGAAGAAGAATAATAGAAGTGGAGACATACACAAGTAAAAGAGATGAGGACAACAAAGACAAGAAGTCTTGCTACATTGTAGAAGAGGAAACTAGAGATGGATTTGATGATCATGAAGATAAAGTGATGTACGTTGCAATGAAGGATGAATCTAATGAGGATGAGGCAAATGCATTGGTGTCATATGTGAACAAAAGTGATAGATGGACTATTGACAGTGGGTGTTCACATCACATGACTGGAGATAAAACTAAGTTCATTACCTTGAATTATTATGATGGAAATAGTGTAAGGTTTGGTAATGATGCACCCTTTCTGATAAAATGAAAATGACCAATCAAACTTATAGAAAAAAATTTGTGTGACAATGCTTATTATGTTGAAGGACTTAACTATAATTTGTTGAGTGTATCACAACTAAATAGTTCAGGTTGCAAGGTTGAGTTTGAGAAAAAGATAGCTAAGATCTATGATACATATGGGAAACTAATTGAGAAAGGTGATCAAACTAGAGGTAATCTATTTTATCTTAATATGAATGATGTTACTTGTCTTGTTGTACAATTTTTGATATGTGGTAATGACACAAGAGGTTATGTCATGTTAATATAGATAACTTGGTTAGTATCAGTAACATGAGAAGAGTGAGAGGTTTTCCTAAATTGAAGAAAGCTGACAATGTAATTTGCAAACAATGTCAGTTAGGCAAGATGACAAAGTCTATTTTCAAGAGTAAGACTCACATCTCTAAATGAATTCTTGATATTGTTCATATTGACTTGTGTGGACCAATCAATGTGAAAAGATACAAGGGTGACATGTGCATTATCCTATTTGTTGATGATTATTCTAAGATGATGATAGTTATGTTTCTAAAGTAGAAATGTGATGCTTTCCAAATGTTTAATTGGTACTTAGAAAGAGTTGAGAAAGAGAGGTAAAAGCCTAAAATTTATGAGATCTAACAAAGGTGGAGAATTTACATCAAATGAGTTTGAGATGTTCTATAATGACAGAGGAATCAAAAGATAGACATCTGCACCTAGGTGTTGGAAATATTATGATAGGCTAAGTTACTAAGAGGGGACAGGTTAATCAATAACCAATAAAACTTAATCCTTAATTAGCAATTAGTCCTTTATGTGAATTCTGATCTAATTGCATGCATAAGAAATTTAAAACATTAAACATACATAATACTTTTGACACACAATTTGGTGACCCAAAAATCTTTCAAATAGAAAGTAAAACTGGGGTGGGGATGATACCCACAATCTTTATTACTATAGTATAAAGATGGCCTATTAAGGCTTACAATGGTCACTTCTAATGATCTACCCTATTAGGAGCAATAAGGACTACTAGGTCCACCTTGCAAAAAGATTTACAAACATACAATGTAGTATGCACTCGGTAAAGGGATTTACACAAGACTATTAGGTCTACCTTGTTAAAGGATTTGACTGATCCACCTGTTAGGATGAAGCAATAGCCGATTTTTGATTTGCAACTTGGTTTGTTAAATGAGATTTCTCTAAGTTTACAAATCACCTTTTTGTGATAGATAAACCTTTGTTTCTCCTTATACTATTGTATCCTTTATAATTTGCTCTACTACTCTTCTCTGATTATTACATTACTTCCATGCCATTTTTTTCATTTGATGTGACACAATACATTACATATATACCAATCCAATTAAAAATTACAAAGTTGGCCACAATACAAGTTTACACAAGAATCACAAGGTTGGCCAAAGTGTAGAAACTTAGGTTTTGAAGAGTGACTTAGTGAGGTTTTGATACTTGACATCCATTGTCAATGATTGGTATCATCATGCACTTGGTAGACATAGAAGTTGGGTCCATATTGATCACTTCCAAGTAGTCTTGAACTCAGTCTACACTAGCGACTTAGAAAATACTATGAAACTTAGAATATAAATTGAATCACTTGATTCACATTGCATAGCTCAGTCAATTCTACCACTATGAGCTTGGTATAAATTAAGTCACTTGGTAACACTAAGTAGCTTGGTTAACACTAGACTTGCATCACATCAACTAAAAACTTGGTAAGCACTGCACAACTTAGTTTGCACTAATAAACTCAACATACATTAAGATGCTTAGTTTATACTACTGATCAACAACTATAGTAGTAACTGCTCGACCCAAACTAAAATCTTTCCAAAGGACTCAGTAGCAATTGTAGAACTCGATAGATACTTACAATCTAAATAAGTGTATGTCACTAATAAAAAACATGACTAGAATTTCAACAATCTCCCCCTTTGGCATTAATGATAAAAACACTTATTAGTTAAAATTAAATTCAAGAAAGTTCAAGAACATCTTTATCCATCGCCTTATATCTCCAACTCTGTAGAGTATACTATTTTTGAGATTTTTCAAATTTGGTTTTGTAAGAGATATATTAATGTACATGGTAGTGCTCCTCCATACATAATATATAGTATACTATACATCTGATATATACATTTTCTCTGCAATCTTTCAATCTTCTCCCCCTTTCTCCTTACATCTTCTCCCCTTTTTGACATTAATGCCAAAGATTTATGCTATATATATTTATACAATAATACCAAAATGTGACAAGAAATCTGAATGTACCTTCTAGATAAGTGCCAAAGTCGTGTCCCAATTCTCTTACAATACCTTGCATGTGTGCAATGCAATCTACACTTTTGCTAACAATTCTATTATCTAGTCTGCAATGGAAAAGTTGTTGTTTTCATAGATGAGAGTTTTTGCATATGCACTATGTTTCTCTAGTTCATCCATGTTTGGGAGAATCATGCTCTAAATATCTATCAATGTTGATCTTATTCTTGCCTCTTCTCTCAACAATTCTACTTACATATCTATTAGAAATCTGATATTGTTGAAGTGGATAGAGCTTGAACTTGGGTCAATTTGCAACTGCTATGCACTTGCCTTTAGATCCTCATCAATCTTTAACAATTTATCTCTTATTT
Organism: Cupressus sempervirens; assembly: GCA_028749045.1. Lineage (NCBI taxonomy): Eukaryota > Viridiplantae > Streptophyta > Pinopsida > Cupressales > Cupressaceae > Cupressus > Cupressus sempervirens. The sequence goes on from CM053787.1 coordinate 493,008,064, forward strand.
CCTTAGTGAATATTGATGTATCAAAATATTTAACAAAGAGTAAAGATACATTGATGTAGGAGGTCTCTAGAGAGCTTAGAATAGTAGATAATTCTACTTGATGAATAGCAATTTGTTGAGCAATAAGTTCTAAAATTTTATTCTCAAACTTTTTCTCAGCTTTTTGCAACAATTTGTCCTGTCCATCCAAATCTTCATTATATTTTTGAACTACCTCTACTAACTAATACAAAATTGGTTGAGAAGTATCAACCTCTATGCCTAGAGCCTATGCTAGAATATTCTTAGCATCCTTAATTGTCTTAAATTCCTTGTTTCTTTCCTCTCTAAGCCTTTGCTAGTTAGCTTTCTTTGGAAGAAGTTCTCCAAAAACATGTATCTGATTAGGATTGAGATTAGAAATTTCCCAATTAGGAATGACACTTTCCTTATCAAGATCTTTATCTTCTTCCTTCTCTTTTCCTTTTCTCAAAAATTTTGTGCTTGGTTTCAACTGTCCTTGCATTTATTACTTGCATGGTAGAAATGGAAACAATTGTAGAAATGGTAGAACTTGCTAAATACCTTGAGTAGCCAAAACTAGTATAGAGGGAAGAGCTTGCTACTTGGTAGATGAAGTTCTTGCCACTTTTATCAATGAAGTACTAAGCTAGATAGGTGAAAAGATTGATTGAGTGCCTGTGCTTTTAGTGCTAGTCACAATCAATCCTATTGAAGCTATCTCTAGGCTTGATATTTTCAATGTTTTTCTTGGAGAATGAGGAAGCGAGGCTATGACCACTATAGAAATATTTACTAGGTTGGTCTCCTCAATATCTTGTGCATCTTCCTTAGTAGCTTCCTTACCCTATTCTTCTTCATCGTCTACATTATCAAAATGAGTGACTTCTTCATTATCAATCTCCTCATCTTTCTTTTGATCATCATCATTATCATCCTTATCACTTACACTAAATACAAAATCACTCGGCTTGTGAAGAAGATAAACATATTTCTATGTGTTTGTAACATTCTTCACAACATGTTCTATACCTTTCAACAATACAAGGCAAGTGTTGAACCTCAAAGTTAGCTTTTCTTCATTTTTATTTAGAGATTCATTCACCTCCTTATCATTCAAATTTGGCATGAGTTGCCTTAGGGTCTACTCATATATATCTTTTGTATTTTTCATGGCATGCTCCCATCTTGGCTTGACTTTCACCATTAAAACATTAGGAATCTACTGAGCAAGTTGGTCTGGGGAGTATTTCCACTTACCCATTTTAATTATTAATACTTCTTCTATTTTCTTTTTCTCATCTATAGTCTTGGTCTCATATTTTAGTGTCTCAAAGTTTGTTATGCTAGATTTAGAATCTAATTCTTTCATCCTTTCCTAAAAGGTGGGTGGAGACATCCTGAAAATTATATCTCCTCCTTCTTTATCTACTTTCTTCCTGGATGATCTTCTAGTGAACATAATAGTGGATGTCTTGGCAAGCTTGGTAATAATTACCTTACCTTTCTTCTTTAGTGGCTCTTCTTCATCTAACTTTTCTTCATCTTCTACTTCTTCATCCTCTCCTTTGCCTTTACTCAATAGAAGAGTGGAACTAGTTTTTAGTTTAGCAATTCTCTTCTTGCCCTTGTTGGCTACTTGAGGGAGTTTGATTTCTAGTTCTATTCTAGCATTTTCCTTAGCATAGGTGCCAAATTAATAAGCTTTAGGATCAACAAGCTCATTTATCAATGCCTCAATTATGTCTTTGGTTTTATCAATGTTCATCTCATATGTAGTGCCTACCCTCGTTCACATCTTTTCTAGACTTATTGTTGCTATTATTATCAGACTATGTAGACTAGTTTTATGATTGATGGTTTAGTGGTGTTGTTTTGACACTATCAGATATTATTGTATGCACCCAAAAATGGTCGCCTAGACTATGGGCCCCCATTATTCAATTTATCAATTTATCAAATTTTCTGAATCAATGGTTGTAATATTTTATTAAATCAATTCAAATCAATTTCCTTGATCAAATTCGATTTATTTCATTTCTAAGATTGATCATTTTATTCCAAGTCTTATTTAATTAAAAGAAAATCTTCTCTTTTAATTAAATAAAATAAAATCTCCATTTAATTAAAAGAAAACCTCTCTTTTAATCAAACAGTTCATCCACATTTAATTAATGAAGAGAAAAACCTCTCTTTTAATTTAATTAAATATCTTCTATTTAATTAAAAAGAACTTGCTCCCTTTTAATTAAATAAAAATCCCACTTAAATATCTCTTTTGATGAAAAAAGGAAATAAAATAAATTCTTTTTATTTAATTTCTCTACACTTAAAAATGTGATCTAAGTGGGATTTATCTTTTCACTTTCTCCTCAACCACTCCTCTTTTCTAATTGGTGGAATCTTGTCTCACATGGATCACCACTTTCTTCTCAACCACTCCTCTTTTCTCATTGGTGGAATTTTGTCTCACATGGATCAAGCTCTATTATCCCATATTGGTTGTGAGAAGCCTCTCACCTCCATAATTTCTTTTATAAGAGAGAGCCCTCTCCTCATGTTAGACACCCATGATTATGCTATCGTTATGCTGCAGGTTTGAAGACCAATTTTTGAAGGAGTTTGAATACAAAAGCTTTTTGTGGAGAACTTCTATTTTCTTGTCTTTTTCTCTCTTGCACCCATCATGGGCTTTTAGCTTAGATCTTGCATTTATAGATTAGATTTTGCTTTCATAGATTAGATCTTATTTTCATGCATATTTGAAGATCATGGAGACTAGCATTCTTGCTTTTCCTCTTTGAATCTCTCATCTCATGGTGTACTTGCATGGGCACAAAAATAGGTCAAACTGAGGGCCTCCATTGCAAACCCTTGCACTCTATGAGTAGAGAGCTATGGATCGATTTGTGAGGGCTCATTCTTGAGTTTTCTTACATGTAATGATTCATAGAAGTGTGACAACATTTTAGCACACATTTTTTGGTGCCCACTGTGGGGCTTGAACCTAGTTTCTAGCTCCATTTGCTTTTATTTTTTATCTCTGGTTTTTTTTACAGCAGCATATTGGATCTAATCAAGTGCTTTTGTAAAATTTTTACTTTGGTTTTAAGGCCAACCCATATATAGATTAGTTTGCAGGCAAAAAATCTAGTTGGTTTAAAGATTTAATCATATCTTTTAAACCACTTAGAGTTTGGTTCTGAAATTTTTTTTGTGGGTTGGGTATGTGTCCAACATGTTTTAGTTTTATTTTCAGATCATTTAGACATAATTTTCATGAGTTATAAATTTCTCTTTATTTTTCATAAAAAACTATTTTTGATCGCAAATCAGCGTATTTTTCAGAAAAACTTATATTTTCAGAAATTTTTTTGAATTCTAATGGGGATTATTTCTTTGTGTTTTTAATTTTGAGGTCATATTAATGATCAAAAACTCGATTTGAAAAATTTGGCCTGTTTTGACAAAATCAATCTCTAGAGCGCAAATAAAGAGATTTTTTTGAATTTCTTACATTTTTGGAAAGCTCTTTAGTTTTTAGTAGGGGCCTCTTCTTTTCATTTCTATTTTTGGGTCCCAAATCATAGCAAAAAAAAGGTCTAATCATGTTGACTAGGTTATTCATATTTTTTTTGCAGAGATTTTTGTGTTTTTCTGATTTTTTTTGCTAACTACTCACTGTTTTGGGTTTTTCTGTGTTTTTTGATTTTTTTTGGAACATCATAGCAGCAATTTGTGATTTTATTAGAAAAGCATGCTAAATTTGTTAAAAATAGGTAAGATCTACTAAGCGCGTTGCGAGGACTTCAGGTATTCTTCTTTGGCTGATAACACTTTGATTTGGAACCTTAAAATGAACCTCTCACGTGTCTAGCTTGTGTGTTTTTCTTATGCTTTTATTTTTCAAACACATGCATAATTGATACTAGGTTGTAATCTTCATTGATTTTTATTTAGCAAGCTTGATTATTAGTGATAGATTGAGATAGCTATATTGGGTTATTGGACTCGCTGAATCCGTCGACCCCTCATTCCACCCCGTGGTTGCAAGATCAGTGCCACATTAAAGGGGAGGGGTCTATAGGATAGAAGCGTTAAGTGCTCCACTTGGAAACCCTCTTGTGCTTTCTAAAATTCACTAATCTTTGAGTTGTGGACTCATTTTGGCTTGTGTGAGGGGTTAAGTGTTCCACATCTTTGGACTCACCTTGCATTAGTTAAAGCGTTAAGTGTACCACCTTGTTTTTTTTTATTATTCTTGGATAGATTTGCTTTTGGGGAATTAACATCTGTACACACATAGTAATTAGGCCCCATGAATACTATTCGTGGATCTTGAGGGAGTGAGTTCCTAGTGAAACTCCTCTCAAAGATGGATTCCTTGTAGGTGGAGAGGATACTTTGAGAATCTCTTAGATAAATGGATCTTCAACTTGTTGATTGAGGCATCCTTTCTCCGGAGAGGTTGATAGATCACTAGGGGTTGATATCATAGATCTTGAGATAATCTTAGTTAGCGTGTCGGATTAATCTGCTTGCTTTGATTGGGCTAAAAGTAAAAAGGTGTCAAAACCTTGGATTTGAAAGCTAAGTCCCCTTGTGGTCCACTATTGTGAGTCGGTCACCTTTATAGAGGGTTAACCATAGCAGACAATCCCTATACAGGGAAAACTGCAGACGGAACCTCAAGCGGTAATAGCCACTTCTGCCGTGGTTGCAACAATCGCTATATAAATGTCATCGTGGAAGAAATCTCCATGGGGTATGGTTCATTGTGGGTTGTCAGATCTCCCTAGCAGCTCTTGAAGATTAAGTTCTCAGACTGTGTCAAAACCTCGGTGCGCCGGGATTGGAGGTCACCCCTGTGAATCATAAAAGTTGCAGAGTCAAACCATTACTAAAAACCTTAGAGAGGCCAACTTTTATTTTCTAGGGATGTATGCAATGATTGTGAAACTCTTTGAGAACATACACAATTAGCTCTCCTAGGGATTAGCATAAACTAAGTCACTTGATTGCTCATGCAAAAGGTTGCTTTGCCCCTTGTTCATTGTTTGAAGACTATTTTCTTGAAATCCCTATTTTCTATCTTGCATGCTTGGTTTATGATAAAGAATCTATTGATACATCTAGTTGGATATTTAAAATGAACAAAATCTGAGTTCTTGAGTTGAGACTTTACGATCGAATAACTTTGTTATCCCATTATTTCTAGTCTCCCTAGGTTGGTCCTATTTGGATTAGGCTACTTTTCTCATTGTTAAAAGCATTTTTGCACCATGGGTTATTGTGCTTTGACCTCTTGAATTAGTAATCATTGATTTCACAAGAGACCTTGTTTGGAGTTGGTAAGTTAGAAACCGTCCTTATTGAGAAAGATATACACTTGGATCCTTTGATATTACACTTGGAGAGTCTTAGTAATCTCTTGTCCATTCACTTTCATCAAAATTCAATTTTAATTAATTAAAATTTGGGTCAATCATCCTCCTGGTCCATATGTGCTAGGGTATTCACCCAAAGTTGTGAGCACCTCTGTGGCAGTGTTGGTTTACACCTATTGCAAAATTCTATCTTATCACATCTATTTTGGACAAGTGAGAGCTTTTACTATCCTAGTTTGGTACCAACGTTTCTTAGGGTTATCCTATCAACTAGTACCTTTTCTTTCATGTTGATTACAAGTGCTATTACATGTTGCTCAACATTCAAATGATCTCAAATGGTATCAAATTTCTCAAAATGACTCTTGGTCTTCTTTCTTCTTCATCTTCCATGTCTTTCTAGTCTCCCATTTCCATTATTCCTCTTCTTCATGTCTTCTTGATTCTTTTCCTCCTATTATCATATAGTCTACCTTCTTCTATTCATTCTTTCTCTTCTTCCATACTTGATTCTTCTTCTTCTAGAACCATGGATCTTGGATATCTTTTTAGAGATCCTCATTTGAGCTCAGATGAAATCCACCTCCTTCTTGAATTTGAAAAGTGTTGTCACTCCAATAGATGCATGGATGCTAACGTTGCAACAAGAATGATTAAAAAAATGGATAAATCAGACACCTTTGCTAGGATCATGTGCAAGATCAAATCACAATATCCTTCTTCCAAATATTTCCCATCTTCCAAGTCTTATCATGATTCTTCTAAATATCATACAGATTTTCCATCTTCCAAGTCTTATCATGATTCTTCTAAATATCATACAAATTTTCCATCTTCCAAGTCTTATCATGATTCTTCTAAATATCGTTCAAATTCCTTATCTTCCAAGTCTTATCATGATTCTTCTAAATATCCTTCATATTCTTCATCTTCTAAGTCTTACGATAATTCTTCTAAATATCCTTCACATTCTTCATATTCTAAGTCTTATGATGATTCTTCTAAATATTATCCATCTAGGTCTTCACCTACCTCTTTTTCATGATATCATTCTTCTTCTACTTCTACCAAGAGTCTTATTCCTCTTATTAAGACATATGATAATGAACAACATGAAAAGTCTTGTGATATGCCTATCTATTATTCTTCTAGAGACAATGATTATGATGGTGATGATTATTACATTCCAATAGTTCCTAAAAGTCCTCCTAGTCCTATGCTTGTGCTTAAAGGGGATGAGTCATGAAAAGATATTGATGGTAATTCACATGAATCAAATCTTGAAAACAACATTGATAAATTTTGTGAACAATACCTAAATGATAAATCTGCATTTTTTGATGAAGAGAAAGCATTTTTTGTGCTGAAATACAACATCAATGGGATAAGAGTTCCTCTTCTAAGAACCCTCATGCTGAAAATAAAGATTACACTCTTGAGCAAGATCATGTTAATGTTGAACCTTTGTCTTCCGATGCTCCCCTTCCATCTTCTACTTCCTCCACTATCCATACATTCCCTAAAGATTCTAAGACTCTCAGATCTTCTACCAATCATTCATCCAACAAAGATCCTAATGCTTTTCATGCAGTTCCCTATAGTTATCCTCAAGGGCTACCTCTTAAAGAAACTCAAGCTAACCTTCACTTGGCTACAAATACCTTTGACAATGCTAAACCTAAAGAGCCTAAGCCTTCATGCACTATAATGCCTACTTCAGCTAGTCCTTCATCATCTATTCCAAAGTCTTCCATACAATTCCAACATGCTTCCTTCTCCTTAGCACTGGCTTCATGTCAAGAGGACTCTAAAAATGATAAAGAAAAGAATATAAAAAAATATCAAGATCAAGAACCTTCCATGTCATCCAATCCTTTTCACAATGTTTCTAATACATTTCATGGTTCTTTTGATCCCTTACACCCTTTCTCATTCATTCCACCATGTCTTAAGTCTTCTCCTAAGCAAGATCAAGATACTACTTACACTACTGAGCTTATTGACAATCAAAATGGCCTTAGTACACTTTCTCTTTCCAAAGATGATACTTCCATTAAGGTTATTAAAAATGATCCTATTACTTCCAATGTTGAGCCTATTGAAAATCAAGAGAACAATTCTATGCTTATGTTATCCAAAGATCCTTGTCAAGATCAAAGTCTTCCATCTTCTTGTTCTACCACTCCATGTTCCCTTCCACTTTCTACTCTTCCTAAGTCTTGTCAAGCTTTAAGTAATCCTATCAAAGAAGTTGCTCCTATCCAAGATGTTCATGATCGTATTGAAAATCCTAATGCTCACTCTAAAGATGCTGATGTCCTTGATTGTCATATAGATGTTAATGAACTTATTGATTATCCTTTTGCATCTTCTGCATCCATCCTTGGACCTCCCCCACCAATACTAAATCCTTCACATTTTCCTTCCATCTTGGGTCCTTATGTCCCTTCACTTTCCCCTCCCAATTCTCCTAGTTCTTCATCCATTTTGGGTCCTTATGTCCCTCCCTCTCCTATCTTTCCTCAAGATCAACGCAGATGCATATCCTTGAATCCTTTTCATCCACCCACTCACCTAAACCAGTCATATCATCCTTCTTCTTCCACAAGTCCCAAGTCTTTTGGAAGTAACTTGAATGTTCAATACAAGAAAAAGAAGCAATTCAAGAAGCCATATAAAAAGGTAGACCACCATGTCTCATCTAATCGACATGGGGGCATAAAGTCAAAAGAGATATCTAAGAAAAAAATTATAAGACAAGTATGGGTTCCAAAATCCATCATTGAAGATATTATCTCTACATCATCAAAAAGAAATGAAAAAAGGCCTATGGCTATATGGATTCCAAAGTCTCTCTTGAGAAAGTCTAATGTTGAAGAACAATTGAAGTTGACATTCAAGCTTCCAAAGAATTCCGCTTCATCTTCTTCCAAAAGAATTCTTCCATTCCATGTGCCTAAACTGCAACCTTTTCTATCCACTCACCATATTCCTTCACATATTCCTTCATTCACATTTTCTCCATCCTTTCGCCACCCTTCAAGGTGTGTGTTGACGTTGATCTTGCCTTCATTTCCATTTTTCAATCTCACTCACTTCGCATAAAGCCATATCCTCCATTTTTGTCTCCCATCTTCCTTTCCCTATTAGCATCTTTGAGCATATCATTTGAATTCCTTTGTATATCATGGTTTAAACATTCAAAAAGCATTATCTCAAAAGCTTGACTTCTTCCAAAAAAAAAAAAAATTGAAAAAGATTGAAAAAAAAAAAGAAAGAAAAAAAAATGAAAATTTTGAAAATGTGCCTTGGTGAAAACCTGGTAATCAGGCACCTTGGTAGCAAAAGTAAAGAGAAATAAATTCATCCTATGGTGAAAACCACTCCCTTGTGGTGCCTTGGATAAGTACCATGATGAAAACCTAACAAATAGGCATCATGCGTAGTTCTTCTACATCTTTCATTCATTTCGTCTTCTCTCTTTGATCTTGACAATGTTGACCTATAGACAAACATTTGGCTATCTTGTGAGATATCTTATGATGATCTTTTTTTCATTTCTTTCATGTTTAGCCTTCATATCTATTTTCCTCCATTCATTCTAGTCTTTCGCTAGCCTTTTCCCATTTACCCCTTTGGTCTTGATCTAATAAAAAAGAGTAAAATACAATGCTATAAAGTCTCTTGACATGTCTACTTCTTTGGATTGCATCTTTCCCACTTTTACATTATGCTTTCTTGAATTATCCTATACTGGCCTTTCATTTCTTGTCCAAATGTTCTTTACATGACAAATTTTCCCTAGCTTGGGTACTCTTGAGGAATCAACCTTTGAAGATCACTTTCACTTGCTTCATACACTCCTTGCTTATCCATAATATCCATTAGCTTATTGCTTCATCATGTCCTCCACCTTGTTAGACATTGGGACTGCATGATGTGATCTTGCTTAAGAGTTTAATGCCCATTCTGTCTAGGGGTATCTTTGTACATATTTATTGATCCTGAAAAAAAATCCAAAAAAATTGATATATTTTAAAAAATCCAAAAAAATGATATACTGTAAAAATTCTAAAAATTGAAAAATGTCCTGAAAAAATGATCATCTTAGTGACAACCTAGCAAAAGGCACTTTGATGTATCTTCAAAAAAATAATATATTCCAAAAATACAAAAAAAAAAAAAAAATTCAAAAATTCAAAAAAAATAGAAAAAGTGCCTTGGTGAAAACCTGGAAACAGGCGCCTTGGTACCCAAAAATAAATAAATAAATAAATAAATAAATAAATCCAAGTGGTGAAAACTTGGAAACGGGCGCTACTTGAGGCCTTTGCACCCCTGTTTCTTAGCACATGTCCTTGACACTTAGCCTTTCTCCACCTTGCCTTGTCCTTGTTACCTTGCTTTGGAATTGGTCTTTGTCTAGGGGGCATAACTATGCTAGCTTTGGTTTCTTAGATGTGTGAGTCTTTAGGACACCTCGCAAATGGTGTTTTTCAACACCCATTGACATTGAGTGTTTTTCAACACTTATTGGTTTGGTCTTACCCAGTATCATCATGTGATCTTACCTTCCTGCAAGCATTTTATCCTTGTCCTCAGAACTCAGTATCATTTAACACACTTAAATTTTTAAATGCAACACTTAATTCTTGACTTATGGCATGATCTTTTCTTTGTGTGCTGACTGTTATTGATTTTTGTTGAGTGTCCTTGTCTGATAAGTCTCTCCGGGATGCATCGCTAGAGGACTTGGGGCATGGGACATGTTTTTATTTGTTTTTTTTTGCTTGCAGGTGTGGTCTTGAACTCTAGAGTGTCTTTTGTTGTCCCCTTGAAACACTTAGGAGATTTGAGACATCATCCTTGATTGTTTTGCACAACCATTCTTATAGTCATCTTGGCATCTATGCCTTGATGCGAGCATAGTTTTTCTATATTAAATTGGGTAAGCTAACATCGAAGTCATCTTGACCTTTATGTCTTTGATGCTTATGTTAGAATCTTTCCACATTTCAATCCAATATAAATCGCATTCATATCTTCATAGTTGCATTTGTAACTAGTGATGATTGTGTGATTTTTCGATGTCAATTAATAATGGCCCAATGATGAAAATAAGTTCTTTTACATTCTCTAATGAATGATGAACACAAAATCCTATGTTACAGTTGCTCTTTTGCAAGTACACCATTGCATTTCATGTAGCTTGCATTATTAGACTTCATATTAGTTTGCATTTTTAGGCTACATTATGAGTTTGAGAGGGTTCTCCTTTCATCTTTATTGTGGACATTTAATCAATTGTGGTCACATTTTGATCTTCATTTCCTTATTTTCTTTCGTGATCTCAATCGAAATTTCTATCTTAAACAGTTGATTGATTTTTGGAGCATTTTTTTTTCTTATTTCTATTTCTTTCCATATCTTTCAAACTTCTATCTTCCATTTTCTTTTTCCCCACTTCTTTTCTTCTAAATCACCTTTGGGGCATAATATTTCATGCTTGATGATCTACCTTGGTTCTATGATTCTTATATCTTTCATCTTACATTAAGAACCTTATCTTTTGTTCGATTTGATCAAATTTATCAATTTGTTGTTTCTCCTCTATCTCATTTCGATTTCGATCACGAGGGGGCAATAATTATCAATTTCAATCCTTGATTCAGTTTTATCAATTTTATCCTCGACTTTTTCAAGTTAAAATTTATTTGTATTCTTTGTCTTGATGTGTTCCCAAGTCGACCACACATCTGGGTTGTTTTGTGATCCCAAATTGACCTCACACTTCAATTTCTTTCTTTGACTACATGTGTTCCCGAATCGATCACACAATAGTCAAAGAGGGGCAAATGTATGCACCCAAAAATGGTCGCCTAGACTATGGGCCCCCATTATTCAATTTATCAATTTATCAAATTTTCTGAATCAATGGTTGTAATATTTTATTAAATCAATTCAAATCAATTTCCTTGATCAAATTCGATTTATTTCATTTCTAAGATTGATCATTTTATTCCAAGTCTTATTTAATTAAAAGAAAATCTTCTCTTTTAATTAATCTCCATTTAATTAAAAGAAAACCTCTCTTTTAATCAAACAGTTCATCCACATTTAATTAATTAAGAGAAAAACCTCTCTTTTAATTTAATTAAATATCTTCTATTTAATTAAAAAGAACTTGCTCCCTTTTAATTAAATAAAAATCCCACTTAAATATCTCTTTTGATGAAAAAGGAAATAAAATAAATTCTTTTTATTTAATTTCTCTACACTTAAAAATGTGATCTAAGTGGGATTTATCTTTCCACTTTCTCCTCAACCACTCCTCTTTTCTAATTGGTGGAATCTTGTCTCACATGGATCACCACTTTCTTCTCAACCACTCCTCTTTTCTCATTGGTGGAATTTTGTCTCACATGGATCAAGCTCTATTATCCCATATTGGTTGTGAGAAGCCTCTCACCTCCATAATTTCCTTTATAAGGGAGAGCCCTCTCCTCATGTTAGACACCCATGATTATGCTATCGTTATGCTGCAGGTTTGAAGACCAATTTTTGAAGGAGTTTGAATACAAAAGCTTTTTGTGGAGAACTTCTATTTTCTTGTCTTTTTCTCTCTTGCACCCATCATGGGCTTTTAGCTTAGATCTTGCATTTATAGATTAGATTTTGCTTTCATAGATTAGATCTTATTTTCATGCATATTTGAAGATCATGGAGACTAGCATTCTTGCTTTTCCTCTTTGAATCTCTCATCTCATGGTGTACTTGCATGGGCACAAAAATAGGTCAAACTGAGGGCCTTCATTGCAAACCCTTGCACTCTATGAGTAGAGAGCTATGGATCGATTTGTGAGGGCTCATTCTTGAGTTTTCTTACATGTAATGATTCATAGAAGTGTGATAACATTTTAGCACACAATTATGATATGGATTCAGTTGATATATGATGAGATCATTTAGACTTTATATTTCATGTATGTATGATGATCATTACATTGTTTTCAGTTATTAATGATGATTAGTTAGATGGTTTATTATCTCATGTGTTTTATTATGGTTACTTACCCCATACTTGCATGTGTATGGTGTGCGTGTTTTCTTATTGTATGGCATTTCTGATGTGGTTAAGGAAGGGAGTCATAGTCACCTGCTTAGTCAGGATCTACACGATGCACCACTTCCTGCCATTGTCTATTTAGCTTAGCATTATATATTGTATGTACATGCATGGTTTTTCTGTAGGTTGCAGGTACCGGGTATTGAATTTCTTGAATTGCCAGGATGAGTGTACCCTATTATACTATCTTAATGATAAGAGAAGGGAGATAAATTCTCAAGTCCAAATCCCAAACCTAAAAACCATTTGTCCTAGTGAGTTAGGACAAGTATCAAAGTTGAATACCCACCGAATGTGTCGGATGACATATTTCGTGATTTTTAACCCTTTAGATTTATTTTGTATGATTTGTTCTATGATGGGTTTTCATATTTTATCTTGGAGGTCTATGGTGGATTTTCCATTAATTAAGTCTTAGTAAATAGATTTAATTAATAAATTATTTATTTGAGAAAATTAATAAAATATCATGATCTTTGATATTTTGATTGTAATTAATTAAATATGAATTATTGAGGAAAGGAATTAAATAAAAGAAAACTAGAAATTAAAAATAATAATCATTATAAAATAATAATAAAGTAATAAATAAAATAATAATAATAAAAGTTATAAAAATTAAAATGAAAGTTATAAAATTTAAATAGAAATTATTTAAAAAGTAAATTGGAGTTATAAGCTTGCATGGGAATTAACATGTGTCAACAACACGGGGGTTAGTGCATCAATTAAGCACAAGGTGTCTAAAATTCTATGACTCATCAAAAAGAATTGGAAAAGACCCATGCTTAGTTGTTGACACCTTTCAGCGGTTTCAAGAAGCATTCCAAAGGTTTCTTGAGAGCTCTTCATATTCAAGCATTCATAGAAGCTTAGAGGGAGAGCATTTTTTAGTGCAATTGGAGGATTGGAGGACTCGAGAACTCTGAAGAAGGGAAGAGCTTGCTCTGCGGATTTTTTTTGAGGAAGAGCGATTTAGCATCAGAATCTAGGTAGATTCTTGTGATTTTACTTATGCTATTTTCGCATCATGCATTCCCTGTCTTCTTCATGTATTCCATATGTCTTTTGAGGAATTTCTTATGCAATTCTCAATATGGTAGCTAATTCTATTTGAGAATTCTATATGCTTAGATCTAGAATGAACACGGGGCTAGGGTTTAAATTTGTAGCCAAAACCATCAGATGATTTAATGGATAAAATTTGAGATCAAAAGATTACAGAAAAATTCTGAGAATTGGAATTTTGTGTATATATATGTTCATATTTTTAAATCTGCATATATATATATATATATATATATATATATATATATATATATATATATATATATATATATATATATATATATATATATATATGCATTATTTATGCATATACGTTTCACCGCAAGTAAATGTTGCATCGCAGATTACATTGGAGGGGTGTGTTTTAATAAAATGCAACTTTTAAAATATATATATATATGATAAATTTTGAATGGACGGGGGGGAAATATATTTCCTCACCCTCGTTGGCGGCCACATTAATACGGACTGCGGTCGCAGAGTACCTACAGTCTGCAGTGTACCTGCGACCCGCAGGTTTTATATATTGTATCGGCGATGATTATTATATCACCATTGGGTTTGAAATTAAAAAAGTTTGATTTTATTTGCAATAATATCTCATATGATATTTAATTATGAATTTCGATTTCGTTTGCATTGTTATTAGATATTAAATGTTATTATGTATATATATATATTTATGTATTTATATATATATATATGTATATAAGTATATATGTATATATAATTATTTATAAATGATTATTATAAAGTTCTAAGTTAATGGATCACTCTTTTAATGATTAAAATATTGATATTGAGCTTGTCAATTATGAAGAGATAATAATAATAAATTTAATTAAACTCAGTTTAATTAAGATTAATTATTAGAATATATAATCGAAGTTTTTGATTCATTGAGAATGTCAATTTTCAAACAATGTCATATAAATTAATTAGAAAATTAAGTCTAATAGAGAAAATTTTATCTATCAAACATACACATGGGTTAGGTAAAACGTGAAACTTATCCACTTGATATTTATTTGGGAAAATGTAAACTGAGACTATTTAATTCAAATTTGAAAACTTAGCAAAATCAAAACATGTGTTTACATTGTGTATTCTTATGCTATTGTTTTGGGTTTTGGGTTGACTAGTGTTGACCAGTTTAGGACATCTACCAGAGGCTTGGGGGTTATGTGATTGTGATGTCATGATGATGTTTTAATCTCAATCTTTATAAACCCAACCATGGTTATGTGATGGAATGCTTTATGTATTGGATGTGAATACTGATTGTTATAGTTGAGATTCTTATGTATGAAACACTTGACTTAACCATTATTTTTGGTCATCGATCAGTTATCCTTGGTTATTTTCTAGTCACCATGATTGGACTGTAATGTGGATTTATTCTTGATGATGTCATGTGGTGACATGTTTGACTCAACCATTTTTGGAGTCTTCGATCAATATGATTGAGATATATTTTATTTATTGAGAACCATTGGATACTTTGATTATCAGTGATACTTCAGTTGCCAATAGAGAGCTGTTGTGGTCATGATTTTCTATGGATGCTTGCTCATGGAGATTTGATGCTTTTATTCATATTTGAAGATTTTATTTTGGATTATCTTTTTTGATTTTGAGATTTATGATTCCATGAGCATTAGGGTAGGATATCTGCATGTAGTGACGGGAAGTGGCTTGCAATGGGGGTCGGGGCCCTAAGAGGCTGCCAAGGTAACTCATTGTAAGTTGGATTAATAAGTGATAACATTCACACCTAATACTAATTGAATGAACCTAACAAGATAAGAGTTTTTGTTCTTGCCCATGCCTTGAGTGCTTGTACAAGCTAGGATGGGAGTAGTGAGATGCATGGTTGTGACCTTGCATTCCATAGTATGCCTCATCAGTATGAGAGGATACTAGTGGCCGCATGAGATCTATATGGACCCGTAGAGTTTAGCTAACTACCAGGGCAACTTGTACGAGATAAATGAAATGACACTTTTTCGCTTGCATAGTAGGTTCCTACATGTTATTGTGTGCCTCTGGGAAGTAGATGCCAGTTTTGTGATTGGAACCTTTGAGTTAGTATACTTTTAGGATTCCTGGACTATAGAGATTTGTGCTATGTGTTATGGATAGCCTATTTGGGACTTGAGATTATCTCCTCAGCATGGTGGGAGTGGACCACTTAGGTACCACGCGGTTAGGTGGTAGTGTATTTTCCACTCTTATCATTTGAGATTCATTGAGGCATCATGGCTAATGCATCCTTCGTGATGGTGGATATGTATCCTTTTTCATTGATGATTAGCATATGTTAGATGATGTTATCTTATGCTTATATATTTTCATGTTAGATTACTTTCTACATATGATGTTGTATAAGTTAGGAGTGACATTCCTACTATGTTATTACCGGTGATCTCTTCGGTGATTTGGGATGTTATGCATGGAGGGATGGCTAGGGCCCATGATGGTCTAATGATGCTATTAACGGTTGGGAGGAACCATGCACTTAGTTTATTTTATGATGGATGTATATGTCTTCTATGATGATGTATCATGTGTATCATGTGATTATCTTTACTTTGATGTATCATGGATTAGAATAGCATGATGTACCTTATTCTACATATGTATATTCTTTGAGCTTGTCATACCCTGTGACATGTACAGAGGATGATTGAGCATTTGGAAATGTAATGTTTAAACATTGGACTTATCATTATTATTTCATGCGGTTGTTGTACTAGATGGATTCATGTATGTAATTCAACATTAAGGGATCTTAGAGAATGTAATCGGTTATGTAAGTTATGTTTACTTTCAGATGGACATTGCTATTGCTTCCGTTATCAAGTACAAGTTATATGTGGTATTTATTTTCATGTTATTTTTAAAAAAAAAAAAAATGTTACCAAACTTAGTGAAATTCTAGGTTAATTCTTTGGATCCCTTGGTGGGGCATTACATCATATCCAAGAGGTTTTACCCATGCTATTCTTGGCTTAACTAACTGAATTTATACTTTTTCACTATCAACCATGAAATAAAAATCATCTTTAATATCTTTAACTAACTTCTTTGGAATCTTGAATCTATTATTCATCTTCTCTTTGAATGCATCAAAGTAGTTATCCATAATACTTGCATAATTCTCTCTCATTTTAGCAATGTACTCATTAATCTGATAAAGAATTAATGGTACATCTTTTCTCCAAACTACTGCACTTTTTGACGGGAAGAACTTTTGAACATAGAAAAATAAACAAGTCAAGAGTGAATTGAACTTACATAGATTGTTCTTGGAAGTTCTAATGTTCTCCATGTTCTCATTGAACTAGTTCAACAGTAACTTGGTAAGGTCAAGTGACTAGTTATTTTTGACCACCTTATATGCTAAGTCAACTGCTTCACAAGATAAACTATTCAACTTGCTCAAGTTGTAGATTTTATGGGTGATGACATGTATGTCAAACTTCAATTCCATGTTAGTGACACAACTTATCTTCATTCCCCTTCCATCTCACTCGGCAAGGGTTTTCTTCTCCAATTTAACCTAACCTACAGTTTTAGTCATTTTTTCCTTTGTCAACATGGTAAGACCACTGATCTTATGGATCATCTTCTTAGTTTCCAAAATTGGTTGTTCCAACCATAGCTGATCATTGTACACACAACTAAGGATAAATCTTATCCATTTTACTTGGAAATCCTATGGTATATGCAGAATGTGAGTTAAACCTTTTGTTTCAAGATGTTGATGCTTAGGTTTCAACACACCATTAACACATAATTCCTTCAAAAATTCATCCATCTCTAGTGTTTTGATGTCTTAAATAGCACATTTTAAATGCAAACAAATATCATTGATTAACAGTATCTTTGGAGAATTTGTGATTATGGTCTACTTGGATCTAGGGTTTCTGTAATGGCAAGTTTCGACTTAAAATTTATTGCCTTCCATTCCAAACCTTGATCCAACATATTTGAACCTCTTTTTGTTTTGCTACTAGTGGATACCATCTTCACTCAATAGGGTTGGAGAGAATACAAAAACTTTTAGTAACAATTCACTCAAATCACTTGAATTCTCTAAAGATTGCTCTACACAGATAGCTCTCAAAAATTTGCAGTGAGAAATGACTTTGATTTCATCCTTTTATCAAATTTCTTCTTTTGATCATCATAAATGCCTGGTATGATTATTCACTCAGGTGACAGACTATCATCCACTTCACTTACATTGGATACTTGATAGTATGTCGAACTTCAATTCCATGTTACTAGCATAACTTATCTTCATTCCCCTTCCATCCCACTTGGCAGGGGGTTTTCTTCTCTAGTTCAACCTAACCTAGGGTTTTAGTCATTTTTTCCTTTGTCAACATGCCAAGACCAGTGATCCCATGGATCATCTTCTTAGTTATTAAAATTTCTTGTTCCAACCATAACTGACCATTGTGTACATGACTAAGGATAAATCTTATCCATTTTACTTGGAAATCCCATAGCATATGTAGAATGTGAGTTAAACCTTTTGTTTCAAGATCTTGATGCTTAGGTTTCAACACACCATTAACACATAATTCCTTCAACAATTCATCCATCTCTAGTGTTCTAATGTCTTGAATAGCATACTTGAAATGTAAACAAATATCATTGTTTAATAGTACATTTGGAGAATTTGTGATTATGGTTTGCTAGGATCTAGGGTTTTTGTAACAATAGGATTCAACTTAAAATCCATTGCCTTCCATTCCACACCTCAATCCAACATGTTTGAACCTCTTTTTGTTTTGCTTCTAGTGGATGCCATCTTCACTTGGTAGGGTTTGAGAGAATATGAAAACTTTCAGTAATAATTTAGTCAAATCGCTTGAATGCTCTGAAGATCGCTCTACATAGATAGCTCTCAAAAATTTGTGGTGAGAAATGACTTTAATTTCATCCTTTTATCAAATTTCTTCTTTTGATTGCCATAAATTCCTGGTATGATTATTCACTCAGGTGATAGAATGTCATCCACTTCACTTACATTGAATACTCAATAGAGTCTTCCAAGACTTGATAACCATACAAAACTTAGTTACTCCCAACTTTTCTCAATAGAGTTTATAACTTAACCTTGCTTAGTAAGAATAGTAACTCAATAGTAATAACCATCTCTTACTAGGTGATCCCTTTGTATCTTGAATGTTGATATGGATCTTTCATCCTATCAACTGGAATTGATATTAGATGTCTTCTTCAGTATCTTAATTCTAGTTCTCTTTTGAGAAATCAAATGGAAATGCTAGAGTCACCCAATTCTCGAGTGACTTGATCATCATTTCTTAGACTTGCATTTTCAGAAGATTTTGGAACCCATTGTTGTCTCATTTACTTTTTGACATTATCAGATTTTTCATTATTTTCATCTTCAATTCTTTCAGTATTCATACATTTCTTGGCAAGATGACCAAGTTTTGTATGAATGAAACATCTTTTAGTAGTATCTCTTTTCCTCATGTGATCTTTTTCACAATTCATTCCAATGTTTCCAAATTCTCCATAGTAATGACATCTGCACCAAGTGTTGTAGTCCCAACCAAATATAGCTTTTACAATCTATTTTGTTGCATTTAATATCTTAATTTTTCATTCTGATGACTTGTGCCCATGCTTCTTACATTTGTGACATTTTCCTTCAAACTTTGGTTTTTCTTTGCATTCATTTTCCCTATGACCATGCTGATTACAATTGTAGCATTTTCCATTTAATTTTGCTTCTCATTTCTCCAACATTTTTTTGATGGATGACCTATCTTACCACAATGACTACAAGTATGTTTTTGATTATTTTGAGCTCTTTGCTTGGATGATTCACCTTCTTCTATATATCGAATTCCTTCTTTTCCTTTTTTTCTGTAATGATTTTACTCATTCAACTAATTCATGTCTTTTTGAGATCTCATTATCCTTTCATTGGTTTTCCTTTTAGTGTTTAGATCATTCTACAATCTTTCATTATTTGATCTTAGATTTATGATTTCTTCATTTGCATTGGTGAGCTAATCAATGAAGTTTGCTTGCTAAAGGGATAGGTGTTGAATTTCATTATTCTTTCCTTCTATCTCTTCTCTTATCTTGTTTTTCTTTTCCATGACTTCACACAATCTTACTGACTAAATTTCTTGCTCTCTTAGTTTTCTTACTTCTTCTTCAAGAGTACTATTCTTTTCCAATAGTTCTTTGATTGCTTCATCAACTTCATCTAAATTGCTTGAATGAATGTCTTCAATTCTTTCTTCAATATAGAGTTGATCATTCATCTAGATTGTAAGATATTTTCTTCTTTTTAGGGATTGAGAGAGTTGATGTGTTTCTTTCTTGAGTTGTCCAATAGTCAATTGTAAATCTAGATTCTCATTGTTAATAACCTTGTCAAGTCTGAATACCTCCATCGCCTTTGATCCTTGCTCAAGTTGTTAAACTTTTCCTCTAAGAACCACAAAGCTTTGATGCCAATTATTGGAAATATTATGATAGGATAAGTTACTGAGAGGGGAGGGGTGAATCAATGACCAATAAAACTTAATCCTTAATTAGCAATTAATCCTTTATGTTAATTTTGATCTAATTGTATGCATGAGAAACTAAAAACATTAAAGCATACATAACATTTTCGACACACAATTTGGTGACCCATAAACCTTACAAATAGAAAGTAAAATGAGGGTGGGGATGATACCCACAAGCTTTAGTACTATAGTATAAATTTGGCCTATTAAGGCTTATAATTATACTTCTAATGATCTACCCTTAAAGAAGCAATAAGGATTGCTAGGTCCACCTTGCAAAAGGATTTACAAACATACAATGAAGTATGCACTTGGTAAAGAGATTTACACAAGACTATTACGTTTACCTTGTTATAAGATTTGACTAGTCCAACTATTAGGATGAAGTAATGGCTAATCTCTGATTTGCAATTTGGTTTGCTAAATGAGATTCCTCTGAGTGTACAAATCACCTTGTTGTGATAGATAAATCTTTACTGCTCCTTATACTATTATAGCCTTTGTAATTCACTCTACTAATCTTCTCTGATTATTACATTACTTCCATGCTAGTTTCTTAATTGGATGTGACACAATTTATTACATATATACCAATCCAATTACAAATTACAAAGTTGGTCACAATACAAGTTTACAAAAGAATCTCAAGGTTGGCTAAAGTGTAGAAACTTAGGTTTTGAAGACTGACTTGGTGAGGTTTTGATACTCAACATCCACTATCAATGCTTGACATTGTCATGCACTTAGTAGACGTAGAAGCTTAGTCCATACTGATCACTTCCAAGTAGTATTGAACTTGATCTACATTAGTGACTTGACAAATACTGTGAAACTTGATATATAAACTAAATCACTTGATTCACATTACATAGCTCAGTTAATGTTATCATCACAAGCTTAGTATAAACTGATTCACTTGGTTAACACTGAGTAGCTTGGTTAACACTAGACTCACATCACATCAACTACAAACTCAATAAGCACTGAATAACTTGGTTTGCACTGATAAACTTGGCATACACTAAGATGGTCAGTTTATAATACTGATCAACAACTATAGTAGTAACTGCTTAACGCAAACTAAAATCTGTCAAAAGGAATCGATAGCAATTGTAGAATTTGGTAGATACTTACAATCTGAATAAGTGTATGTCACTAATAACAAACATGACTAGAATGTCAACATTAGGACCCCTCCACAAAATGGAATTGTCAAAAGGAGGACTAGATTTATAATGGATTTTTCTAGGACACTTATGATAGAGAAGAATGTTGCTTTGAAATATTGGAGAGAGGCTATAAGTATAGCTATCTATACCTTGAACCGTGTGCAAGTCAAGAAAGGTACTCATTTAACACCTTTTGAATTATGGTATGGATACTCACCCAATGTAAAATATTTTAAGGTATTTGGAAGAAAGTGCTACATTTTTAAATATTTCAAGAATGGTAAATTAGATGCTAAAAGAAAAGAATGTATATTCCTTTGCTATTCCACAAGAATTAAAGCTTATAAGTGTTTAAATACTAAGACTAACAAAGTTGTGAAAAGTACAAATGTGAGGTTTGATAAACATGCAAAGGTACATGAGGCTGAACCTATGAAGGAACTAGAGGGATAAAAATATTTTGTATGCATTTATGAAAGTATGTTTGTTGATGAAGATGTTGTAAATCAAGTTATAAATCAACAACAAGTTTCAGTGACTACCGAGTCATATATAATGAATGTTGAGTTGCATTAAGGAACTGAGCTACAGTCAAGTGTTGAGTTGTAGATTGAAGTTGAGGCACATTATGATTTTGAGATTAGTGTGCATGAAAGAGTTTTTGAATTATCTAATAGAGAAGTATATAGTGTTTCATAAGTTGATAGACCTAATGAGGAAAGTAGAGTAGAACCAAGATTGTCAAAGTATGTCAAAAGAAATCACTCCATTAAATAAATTATTGGAGATATAGATGCTAGACCAATGAAAAGGAACAAGCTAAGAAGTGATACATTTTTTCTAAGAATGCATGAACCTACGATAGTGAAAGATGCCTAAAACAATGTGGACTGGAGTAAAGCCATGAAAGAAGAGATTGAGCAGATTGAGAAGAATAAGACATGAACTCTAGTTCTTGGACCAGAGGACAAAAATTGGTTGGAACCAAGTGGGTGTATAGAAAAAAGTTAGATGAAAATGGTGAAGTCACAAGAAATAAGAAAAGATTAGTTTACAAGGGTAATGCACAAGAAGAAGGGTTAGGCTATGGAGAAACATTTTCTTATGTTGCAAGATTGGAAGGAGTAAGAACTCTGCTTGGTTACTCTACATAGAAAGGCTTCAAAGTTTATCAAATGAATGTGAAATTTGCATTTTTGAATGGCATATTAGAAGAAGAGGTCTATATAGAACAACTAGAAGGATTTTTTGATTCTAACAACAAGAATATGGTATGTAGACTATACAAAGATTTATAAGGTTTTAAGAAAGCCCCAAGAGCATGGTTTGAAAGGCTTCACAACTATCTTGTGAAGATTGGATTTGAGAGGACTGATGATAAAAACAATCTATAATTGAAGATAGAAGGAGGTAAAGGTATTTTACTAGCTAAAATTTTTGTTGATGATATCATATTTGGAGTTCAAGATGGATTATGTAAGGCATTTGCAAATGAAATGAAGAAAGAATTTGAGATGTCTATGTTTGGACAAAATCAAGTTCTTTGTTGGTTTGCAAGTATATTAGATGAAATATGGTATATACATAATTCAGTCTAAATATGTGAAGGAGATATTAAAAACTTTTGGATTGGAAGATTCAAAACTAGTTAGTGTTGTGGCATCCACAACAAATGCCCCATTCCTCACTAGGAATGGGGACCCCCTACTTTTTAAAAAAAAATCATGAACTCATAGTTTGAGAGTTAGGAGAAAAATGTTAGAAAGTATTAGAGTCATGAAAATTTGAAAAAAAAATCATCATGCGCAAGTGTGCACGCACATGGGTGGAGTGCACATCATCCACTGACGTGCATGTTAATGCGTGTTGCACACCCAACCTGACATGGGGGTTATGAAACTTGCCAACAGTTCATTGTTTTCATTTTGCATCAAGTTTCAACACTTTCAAACTCACACAAGGTAAAAACTAATGCTCATGGTGCACAAAGCACACAACGCCCATGGCACTCGCAATTCTCACAATACAATACTCGCCTACAGTGCACAAAGTGCGCAACACCCATGGTGCTCGTAACACTCATAATACAATACTCTTCCATGGTACATAAAGTGCAGGGTGCCCATGGTGCTCATAGCACTTACATCACTTGCTGGTAGTGCATAATGCATGTGGCACCCATGGTGCTCATAGTGCTCAAAACACTCACCAGTGACACATAATGCACATGGCACCCATGGCACCCATAGAACTCAAAACACTCACCTGCAGCACATAAAGCGCTCAATGCCCATGGCATCTGCAGTGCCACTAAATCAACACCACTGACATGCTTTGCCTATATCACCACCACATAGTGCCAAAATAAAATTGTGTCCACGATGCTAAGTTCTCATGCCTGTGGTGGTGCTTTGTGCCCACACAACCCTTAGGCCATTGTGTGTTTTTTTAAAAACGACACAGACTTTTTGTTATTATTTATTTTTATTTATTTAAAACACAAAAAAATTTAAAAAAAGAAAATTTAAAAAATATTAAAAATAGATAAAAATGATAAAATTTCAAAAAAAAAATTAAAAAAATGAAATGTCCAAATGGGGGCATTTTTTTCTTTTCTTTATTTTAATTCATAATTTTGATGTTTTATCCTTGGACTAATAACATTTTTTTTGTCACAATGTGCAGGTAATCAAATGGTGTCCACATCCAGAGTAGCACCCAAACATGTCATGTTCAAGTTCCAAGGTGTACCTTTGAAGTCAAGATTCCATGATGACCACATAGAAATTTGAGATACTGACCTGGGGTACACAAACTTAGGAGAATTCCTGAGAATTTGCAACAGGCCAACCGAGAGGTCAGCCATGATATCCACATTGATCCATTCTGGATTGGTAAATACAGCATCACATCCTATGTTACTACAATTAGCTAAGTTATTCATGGCCCTATCATAATATTTCATTCCTGATGAAAGAGTGGTCGAGGGCATCACAAGGGGAAGTGGTGTTGGATTTATGACCTAACAACATTGAGAGGGTCTTCCATCTTCCTAGAGTAGACCAGTTCATTAGACTATCATATGAAGTAGTTGAGAAATGGTATAGGGAGCATCAGCAAGAGGCCATTGACATAATACAATCCTCATACCTCATTAAGAAGCCTCCATGGGGAAGGATAATAGGAAAAGTGGATATGACTTAGGGATTCATGAAGGAAGACATTAGATACTTTGTCATTCTCTTGAGTAGAGTCATGGGCTTACCTGGAGTAGGTCACCTCAACACCTTCATAGTCAACTTCATTGAGACCATTAGATAAGTGAAGATACCACTAGATTGGGCCACCACACTAAGTGAAAACTGGTGTGAGCAACTGAGGATAGTGAAGGAAAAGAAGAGGTTTTACATGACTTCTTACATGGTATACTTTCTTGTAGCAAGGGCAAAAAACTATCCCAATTTGTATAGGAGGGGTAGTATGTAGGATCCCAATGCTTGGCCATATATAGTCTACCCTCAATTGGTGAAGAAGAACTCTTAGCATAGAGAAAGGAATATAGAATCATGAATGATGCATTCATCTTTGTGATCATTTGATTCATTGAGGGAGACTATGGGAAGAGGTTATCTGATGAAGCCAAAGCACAAGTCATAGCTCTTGGAGCCTACTTCATCCAGTTCAAGATGTTCACCTATCTATAGGTAGTTGGTGCATCTATCAATCTTAAGAAGCTCCTAAGATACCCAAGTGACAAGTTGGTACTGTTGGAGATATCTCAACAAATTGAGTCAGACTATAAGAAGATAAAGAGGTAGCAGAGACCTTGCTAGGCATGGCCATTGGTCATTGGACCATATCAAGTGAAGCAGAAGCAAGACCTTTTGTACTTTGAATGGGAGTAGGAGAACTATCCCCTCAAGGAATATAACTCTCCCCAACCATATTTTGACAATGTTGGGAAAGTGGAGAGTTTGGCAGGAAGAGACTTCCATCATGAGGATGCTTTTGAAGATCACTGGATGAATGCCACAAATGATTATGATGTCCACATTAGGGACTATTATAGGATGACTTTGTATCTAGCAAAAAAGGGTTTCCAATTGAACATCTCGAAGGAGATAAAGCAACAAGATTCAAAGGAGCTACTGGACCCCCTGTTAAAATTGGTGAAAGACCATTATGAATGTCGAGGTTGACAGGGAGGAGCCCAATGATATTAATCATAGAGTGAGGCATGTTATCAAAATGATGAAGGATTGGATCAAGAAACCTTTTCCACTTGATCCAATTCTTGACATAGTGATCTTCCATGCACATGCTCACCCAGAAAGAGGTAGAGGAAGGAAAGTAACAATTCCTACCTTTGCAACTCAGTTTCCTATCAAGCTAGAAATAGTGTACTAGATTGATCACACAGTTGGATATTATCACCCTCTTGAAAGGAAGGGAAAGAACAAAAGAAAGATAACCTCTTCTTAGAGGATTCAAGCAAAATAGGTGCCTCCCTAGTAGTAGGAATAGAATCCACTAGGGTCTCAAGATACTAGACCTACCCAAGTCTAGGATGAATCGTAGTTGCCTCCCATTATATCTTCTCAACCAAAAGAAGGAGAGACTCTACAAGTTTCCATTCCTCCTACACAAGATGAGCCAGCTTCTCCTTCTACCTCCAAGAAACAAAAGAAAAAAATTAAGATTCAGATGAAGAAAAGGAAAAGGATTAGTAGAAGAGTAGTGACCAATCCATCTATTCCCCAAAGTATTTCGAAGGAGATGAAGAATAAGAAGAAATAGAATTAGAAGAGGAAGAGGAACAAGTGCCCCTATAGGGAAGAACTTGGATAGCAAGAGCCATAGAGTTGCAAAGAAGAAAGAGTGCCATGGGTACCCCATCATCCACTCAAGCAGAACCATTAGAGCTCTCTCCTTCAGAAGATGAAGAATAGAAGTGGGTAGATGAGTAGAGTGAAGATAGTGATGATGTTTTCTCAATGTTAGATTTTGATTTCATGCTCGTAGGTATAGAGTTGATTGGGGATAAGATCAGGGACACCGCTACAAGTGAACCTCAACAGGAAGACTGGATGCAAATGTCACTAGATACATAGGGTCCTAATCTTACTCCTCTATCTCCACCATGAGTTATAGTAGTAGAATAGGGCTCAGTGGCTCCTCCACCTTAGAGTTCAAAGAAAAAGCATGTTCAGAAGGAACCAATATCAAAGGAGAGACCAAAATAGATGGCAACCAGTAAAGTGTTAGAAGGACAAATGGTGGAATATTCTCAACGACTTTCCCATGACACCAAGGTTCAAGCTATAGGGTCTACTAAGACTGAGGCTATGGAAGAAGAGCCCTCCCAATAGGATACAACTCCTAGTAGGAGTGACAAAGGGAAGGAAGTAGTAGAACACAACCCTTCACCATCAAGAGCCAAGTCCTCAACAGGACACATCCTTGGATGGATTCAAAAGGAAATTATGAGGAGTACTAAGCCTTAATTCCATGCTTTAGAGGAAGACATTTGTGATATTACAGAGATCTTGAAAAAACTTAAGCCTCCATCACATGAGGAAGCACCATTGGTGTTTTTCACCACCATATGAAACCATGATTTGTTTGCATAAGTGGCTCTCCCTCCTGAGAGCACAGATGTGGAAGGCCTTATTCTCAAAGATTATGAATTAAAGGATGTTATGTTGGGAAGACCTACATGGGATTCAACGTAACAAAGGATGACTATGGGAGTCAAAGAGGTCCTCAAGTACATGGAACAAGAGGAGATTTAACTCCAAGCACTTCAAAGGAAAGTTGAGATCCTAAAGGAATATCTAGTCGAGGTCATTGGTCCTCTTGATCTTGAACACCTTGAGTATACTTTGAACATTTTACTTAGAGAAGGGGAGGTGTACAATTAGACCCATTTTTGAGAGCTTGTCAAGAGTGGAAAGAAAGTTTTGAGGAGAAAGGTATTACTATAATCACAGGCAATTTGAAGTTACTGCATGCTACGTAGGAGAATGTGAATAAGATAATAGCAATTTTGAAGCAGGAATTCAATATCATGGATGAGGTACATGCCTGGAGTAAGGATTTGCAGACTCTACAAGCCATAAAGGGCCAAAGATATCAGGTTTTGGTTGATGTATATACTAGAGAAGAATTAGACATGATTGATGATTGGATAGAGAAAATATCAGATAGCAATAAAGTAATGGAGATATTACACAAGGAGATTCATTGGTTCAAGGACCAAGCCCGAGAGTGAATTTTGGAAGAAGAGAGACAATACAATGATGCATTCTTAGATACTTTTCAAGATGAGGAATGAGAGAAGTTGTTACCTATAGAGATAGTAGTGGAGAATTTTAGGAAGATTTTTGTGGAGGTTGTTGATGATTAATACATCCAACAAGCCTTTAAGACTGAAGAAGCCTTGTTAGAATTAGATACCAAACTCGGATATTTTGCAGAGACTAGAATTGAGGTGGACAACTATAGATAGAAGGTAAAGGATAAATACAAGGCTTTAGATCTTCTATATGTAGCTAAGATAACTAAGATGATAGAGAAATTCAAGGGCAAACATCCAAACATAGGTTTAGGTGAAGAAGAACAAAACTGAGATGCTAGAATTTCAATATTGACACTTAGTAAAAATTTGAGATTTTGACCCTATCAAGGTCCACAGTTCTACAACTCCATAGCTCCACAAGTGCATAAGTCTCCAAGTACATAGATCTGTAGCTCCACAATTTAGAGGTGCATTGACAATTAAATGCTTGTTCCAAAATAACACTCTCCATGCATCAAAAATGCATTCTAACAACAATTTAACTTTGACACATGCCTAATAAAGGACTAGCTTCTACTTTTGGCACCTCCAAACACTCCTACTTCAATTGAAGGATTCCTCCTACTTTATCTCTCATGTTTTCTCTATTTTTGACATGTAAAGGGCTCATGCATCCAATTAATGAATAAAATATGGATGGAGTCTCTCTAAGCACCAGATTAGTTGATAGTTTGTATATATTTAGTTTGTTTTAATGTTTTAAAAGCATTTTATTGCATGAAGATATCTCTCACTCTCAACACAAATTGAGGAGACAATTTCTTATAAATACTCCATTGTAAAATGTAACAAGGGCCACCATTATTATGCAATAAAATTATACTTTTGGTGCTTGCATTCAGAGTGTAGTCATTCTTACCTGAATGTATCATTGTTTTGTGGATTTTATTCATGAGATTGTGATTGAGCCAAAGGTTTATTGCGTTGTTTCTAGTTGTGCAATCTTTTAGTTCTGGTGTTTGCTACAGATTTATGAATTTTGTTGACGTAACAAGCTTGAGAAGAGATCATCAAATTGTGTCTGCATAGCTTTTTGTCTCGTATGAGTGCACTTTCCATGGCCTTGCAATTTGATTAAGAGTGAAATATCATACAATTATTAAAGTTTCTCACTGATGATTGCATTAGTGTATTCCAGGAAGCATTGCACTTGTTTTCATTGGTTTCTTACCAATTTATTCGAAAGCTTAACTCATTTCATGTTATTTCAATTTTATATTATTTTCTTTCAGTTCTGTTATTTGCTTTGCTAACCCCTTGTTAGAATATGAATTCATTTTAGTTTCATTGTTAGAATTGCATTCATTAAAAAAATATAAAATACAAAAAGCATTGATCTTTTGTGTGTTATTTTGAGATAGCAAATAGATTTTATTTCATTCTAAGATCATAATACAACCAACAAATGCCTCCTCATGAACAATCACCTTTATCTTCAACTAAGAAGATTTTGGCACGTCACAAGACAAATACTGAACCTTGGAGTTGATCCCAAAAAGATTAGCTTTTCAAGAAAGGAATTGCACAATGGATTCCTATCATTGACCTCATACATAATGATTGCCCAATAGTTAGCACACCTATGGTGATAGGATACAAGTTGTCAAAGAATAATGATTCAACTAATGTGAATAAAACATTGTACAGGTCTATGATTGGAAAATTGCAATATGTAGTACATAGAAGACCTAAAATTGCATTATATGTTGAGATTGTTGCAAGATTCTCTACCAATCCTAAGGAGAATCATTTGATGACTATTAAGAGAATTATGAGATATATGAAAGGAATAGAAGACTATGGTCTTTACTACAAGAAAAATGAAAAGTTTGAGTTGAGAGCCTACACTGATGCTGATTGGGCTAGAAACATTGATGACAGAAAGAGCACTAGCAGAGGAGCATTTTTCTTAGGAAAGAGGTTGGTCACGTGGACCAACAAGAAACAAAATTGCATATCTCAATCTGCTATTGAAGATGAATATGTGGCTGCTACAGTAAATTGTACAAAAATTGTATGGATCAAACAACTACTCAAAGGTATGAAGGAAGAAATCACTGAAACTATGATACTTTATTATGACAATACAAGTGCTATAAATATATTAAAGAATCCTATGATGCACACAAAGACTATGCAAATTGCAATCAAGTATTATTACTTGAGAGAGTTAGTTCAAGAAAAAGAAGTGAAGATGGAATATGTGAGTACAAAAGAGTAGATAGCTGATATTTTCACAAAAGCATTACCTAAGGATGCTCATGAGTATCTAAGAGGTAAGATAGGGGTGATACCCCTATCCAAAGCTACTTAAGAAGAAGAAAAAGTTCCCTACATAAATAAAGCCAAATTTTGTATCTTACAATTTGATGTAGTGGATATTACTTTAGGAGCCACCTAAAGTAATCAAAGGGTTGGAACAAATTATAATTCACAAGTTAGGTGACCAAAGGAGAAATTAAAATTTTTAACATATGCATGTTGAGATGGAAAGTCTTTAGCATTTTTGTCAAAGAGGGAGAAATATTAAAGGATAGATAAAGAATACCAAACATGGAGAAATACTTTAGAAGGAAAAATAAATATGAAATATCTACTCCGTGGAAGATAGAGTACCTAATAAGTTACTATTAAGGGAGTAATGACACAAAGAAATTCATATACCTAGTAAGAGGTAGATTGTATAGAGAAGACGTATTAGGAAGAGGAACTGATCAAGATGGAGTCATAAGGAAGAGTTGATTGTCTGTTGATCATAATAGAATTTTGTAGCCTATACAAAAGATAAAAGCTACTGATAGAGGAAGAGGTTTCAATACAAGGAATTATTTTCTTTTTGGTATTGTTTTTGTTATTGGTTTTCCATAAATGACAAAGAGGGAGATTGTTGATATGAGATTGTTTGAAGTAAAGAACCTATAATGTTTCAATCATTGTTTTGTCACTAATGTCAAAGTTTCTACTTACTAGTAAGATATTCACTTAGTTGATGTGAGTAATATCATTTGTTTGATTGATGAAGAGGATTTGATCAAATAAGATAACAAGAGAACAGAGAGGAAAGTTTGAGCTATGGTATGAAAAAGGAGTATAAATATTAGTTAAGATAGTGGTGATATAGTGTATTGTTTATCTACTTAAGGTTGCAAAGGTTGGATACATTGATTAATTCTAGAAGAACAAGTAAGAAGAATTGAGTCTACCAAGTTTGATCAAGTACACAGTAGGTGCCAAGAAAATTTAGTGCAAGCCAAGAAGAAAATTAGTTGCAGCTACGCAAAGTGAAGATTTAGTGTATGCCAAGTGAACTTAATGTAAGTATAGTTTAGTTGATGTCAAGCATTAGTAAATTTTAGTGCTTGTTGAGTTAACTAGTGGAAGATGAGTGGAAGAATAGTATGGAAGCCGAGTGACAACATATTGATGTCGAGTGCTAGTATTCATGTTAAATCATATTTTGACGAAGCTAAGCCAGCAATTTTATTTTCTTGAATTATGTGAAACATATGGAAGATAACTATGATGAGCTGGTGGCATAGAATTCAAGGTAAATCATTTCAAGAAAAATTCATAGAGGATTATAGAAGAAGTGTCTAGAGGAAATAGACAGAAAAGTGGGTAGATTCATTGTATCCTACCTAATCCCACCTAACCCTAAAATGGATGATTGTGGTGAAATGACAAAATATCTTAAATCTCTATTTATAGAGAGAGCTAGTCAAAAGAAAAGGTTTTCATGTGTGAGAACCTAAGGAAGATAAGGAGGCTAGGGTATTCCTTCATTTAGTGGTTGAATAGAAGAGACTGCTATTGGCAAGAAAAGTAAGAAAGATTAAGAGTATGAATGCTTGAAGGGTAAATAATCTATTAGAGCTAATGTGTATGAAATCTAAGTAGAATGGAGGACTGAAATAAATATTTTTAATATACAAGTGAGTTATAATTCATTATCAGATCAAGTCTTACTGTTACTCTCTAATCATTATATTAGTCTAGGGTAAATCCTTTGGATTAAGCTTGACCTAAAAGTCATTTGTAAATCCTTTGACCATGTGACATTCCAAGTGAATGATCTAAAGTCCTCTAACTAGGTCACATTTAATAGTGTGTATTGTAACCTTTAACAAGGTTGGCCTTTCACAGGGCATCACTTCAGAAGAGTGAGAATTAGTAGTGTATTACTAGTGGTTTTTTCCAAAATTATGTTTTTAGATAAAATCCATGTGTCAAATGTGTTATTGAATCTATTATGTTTCATGTTTACATTTTTGCTAAGTTATTTTGACCTAGGACAATAACCTATAGAGTTTAAGAGTTGTATGATCTAATGGATGCATGCATAATAAGGTTTTATGAATATGGGTTCACTAATATATGAAAAATTTTATTTTTACATCTAGACCTTGGTTAATTGATTCACCCCCCATTTATTCTAAATAATTCCAACAGTTAGCCTATCTTGTTCCCAAAGTTCATAGATAGCAAAATTACCTTTTAGGCCTAGTAGCCTAAGTTAGGCCTATTATCGAGGTAATTAGGTTTTAGTTTAAAATAAATCCAAATGATCCATAAAAAAAACTTCATATATGGGTCCCCTTTTGGAATAATCTTTAGATTCCAAACTCTTAGACTCCAAACTGGTTAGATGACCCCCTTACTAGAAATGCAACAATTTCCTTTGTTTGGTCTAATTGCCAAGGTTTGTGAAGAAAGTATTAAATAGGTGATTGAACAGGTTAAGTTATCAATTGGTAAATATCTAGGTTTCTATAATAGACTATTATCTATCTTTAGAATAGTTTTATCCATCCCTCAAGTGCCTGCAATAGTTCAACACCTATTGTCCTACACCAAACACATTGAGATGTTTGGCCTAGGGCTTGCTGGAAAAATTGGTGTCCTTTCTTTTCATCTCCCATCATTTGGGTATCTTATTTTAAAACCTCCTAAATTTAATTTTACAAAGTGGCATAAAGTTTCCATAGTGGGAATGCAAGTTAGGTCATTATTACTAAAACTAGTCACTAAATGGAGAGTTTTGGTGCACTTGAGAGAAACTTAGATATCTTTAGTTGTAGAGCACTTCAAAACATAAAACCACTTGAATTATTCTACCAAGATTTTAAATATTCCAAATAAATCATTCATTTATATGTGCCAACCTATACCATTCTGTACACTATTGAAATGCAACATTTTACAAGGAAAAATGTGATCTTTTATTGATTCAAATGACAAAATTACATTCTCTTTCTTCCAACTGCCCAAAAAGGATATTTGAAGACTTCCCCCAACCAATTCAACCAATATTTAAATTTTTTTACCATTGGAGAGTAATTATGAAAAAGTTGACAACTTTTGCGCAACTTTTCTTGCATTATGCAACTTTTGGCTATTTTTGCAAATTGATCAATCTAAACCAACTAGGACCTTTGCCTTGCTCCATAGGGGCATAAAACATATTTATAAAGCATATAGACACTCCTAACATATGATAGGTATAATATTTTCTCTTTGACCATAGTCAAAACCCGTGGTTTATAAAGCACCAAATGGGGACTAGGTCTTAAAAATAGGCTTGATTTATTGGGTAACTATTTCTACCTATTAAAAATATGTCTTAGGAGAAAATTCTCTTGAGTATAACTCATGAAGACTTATAAATGATAGATGCTCTTGAGAGTGTAGGGTTAGGTGCTCCTGCACCATACTCTCTTTCTTGAAAAACTCAAGTCTCACTTGAGGTTAGTTTTTGAACAAAGATGCCATGCTTGGCAATACATTCTTTACTCATTCATGTAGCATCTATGTCTAGAAATCCCGTCCACTTGACCAAGTAGTCTATGTGGGTCCTCTCTCTTATTTTCTTGACCACCTTAGAACCCAAAATCTTCTCTAATTAAAGTGGTTGGCTAGGTGGTAGATCCTTGATCCATTTTGCTTGTTCATCAACATCTTCCATTACATCATTAGTAATTGCATCACCTTTGAAAAGGGTGAGATCATAAACGTTAAAGATAGGAGAAATTGATATTGTAGGAGGCAATGAAATTTCATATGCATT
The DNA here is from genome assembly GCA_028749045.1 of Cupressus sempervirens. Classification (NCBI taxonomy): domain Eukaryota; kingdom Viridiplantae; phylum Streptophyta; class Pinopsida; order Cupressales; family Cupressaceae; genus Cupressus; species Cupressus sempervirens. The sequence goes on from CM053787.1 coordinate 493,041,802, forward strand.
TACTCCAAATTTGTTCAATTTCAGATAGGGTCCAATCTTCCTCATCTACAATTTTGTGTGTCCTCTTGGTAGCCTTGCTTTGCTCAGATAAGCCTATACTTGATCTCCTTCTTTGAATGAAACATGTCACTTTTTCTTGTCTTCCTATTGTTTGCATTCTGAAATGTTCTTATTTAGAGTGTCTTTGACTTGATAATGAATTTTTTTGATCCATGCTGAGAATTCTTCACCTTGTGCACTAGTTTTGAACTCACTTGGTAAGTCTCTTATTTCCATGACTCCTCTAGGATGGAATCCATAGTTTACTTGGAATGGTGTCTTCCCTATTAACTTGTTGACCGAGTTTTTGAAGACAATTTTTTCTTGAGGGAGGATCACATCCCGTGTCTTCTCATGTTTCTTTGTTAGACACCTTAAAAGGTTCCCTAATGATATATTGAAGACCTCATTTTATCCATCTATTTGTTTATGGTAGGCAGAACTAAAGGAGAAATTTGTGCCCAACTTCTTCCATAAGGTCCTCTAAAAGTGACCTTGGAATTTCACATCTTTGTCTAAGTTAATGGATGTTGGTAATCCATGGATCTTGACCACTTCCTTGAAAAATAGGTTAGCAATGTGTGAAGCATCATTAGAGCTCTTACAAGGAACAAAATGAGTCATTTTACTAAATCTGTCTACAATTACAAAAATGTTATCAAAATCTTGTCTTGTCCTTAGAAGACCTATGTCAAAATCCATGTTCACACTATCCCATTTCTTTGGATGGAATAGGTAAAGGTTGATAGAGGCCTTGATTTTTCCTTACTCTCTTTTCTCTTTGGCTTATTGTGCAAGTTTCAACATATCTTTTGAAATTAGTAGGTAACTTGGGCCAATGATAGTTTCTCCTTAGGAGATCTAGAGTTTTTTCAATCCCAAAGTGACCTTCTAGTGTGCCACAATGCTTCTCTTTGATCAGGTTTTCCTTTATGGAGCATTTAGGAATGAAAATTTGTCCCCCTTTGAAAAATAGACCATTCTACAACAAAAATTTTGAATATATTGTGTTATATGCATTAGATAAGGTAGAGAAAACCTTATGGATTTCCTCAAAGTCTAGATCATCTTTGTATAACTTATTAAGGGCATTACTCCCCATGCTTTGCACTTGGACTTCTTCCGCCAAGGTGACTCTCCTACTAAGAGCATCTGAAACTTTGTTTCTAACACATTTTCTTATTTTTGATTGAAAATGTGAAAGCTTGGAGGTGCTCAACCCACTTCATGTGTCTGCAACTCAACTTGTCTTGGCTATTCAGGAAGCTTAGTTCATGATTATTTGTATAGACAATAAATTCCTTAGGAATTATGTAGTACCTTCATTTCTTTAGAACCTAAAACCATAGCATATAATTCTAATTCATATGTACTATATTTCTTCTTGGCATCATTTAGTTTTTTAGAGAAGAAAGCCACTAGTCTTCCCTCTTGAATGAGAATTGCTCCTATAGCAAGGTTACTTGCATCATTTTCTATTGTGAACAATTTTTTAAAGGTAGGTAGTGATAATATTAGATATTGTGCTATCCTACCTTTTAAGTATTCAAATGATTCATCTTCTTAAGCAACCCATTGAAACTTTTTTTTTGACCTCCTTTGATGGTATCCAAAAGAGGTACACATATTTGACTAAAGTTTTTGAAAAATTTCCTATAGAATTTTGCCAATTAATGGAAACTTCTGACTTCCCCTATTATTTTAGTTGTTTTCCAATCGAGGATAGCCTCAATCTTTTTAGGATCCATCTTCAAGGTATTTTTTGAGACCACAAATCTCAACAATGTCAATTATGTCTGCATGAATGCACACTTTTCAAGGTTGATTTCAAACTTCTTTTCATGTATCCTCTATAGGACTAGTTCCAAGTGTTTCATGTGTTCTTCTTTGGACATGCTGAAGATCAATATGTCATCAAGGTAGACCACTGTAAACTTACCTATGAAGTCATGAAGTACTTCACTCATCAGCCTCATGAAGGGAATATGGGCATTTCTTATATCAAATGGCATGAAAAGCCATTCATATAACCCTTAAATGGTTTTAAATTTTGTTTTCCATTCATCTCTAGGCCTAATCCTTATCTGATGGTAGCCTAATTTAAAGTCTATTTTAGAAAAGTGGCATGCTCCTCCAAGTTGGTCTAGAAGATTGAAACCTATACCTTATGGTTATCTTGTTGATTTCCCTAGATTTAGTGCAAAGTCTCCATTTTCCATCCTTTTTAGGGGCCAAAAACACTGGGGACTACATAAGGGCTGAGACTCTTTTGAATGACTCCCTTTTCATATAAATCACTGATAGATACCTCTACTTCTGATCAGGGATGATTTTATATATAGCCCTGTTGGGAAGAGAAGCACATGGCATGAAGTAAATCTAGTGTGAGATGTCCCTCAATGGTGGGATTTCATCTAGAGTATCTCCTAGAAGTATCCCTTTGTATTTTTACAGTAGATCATTTACCTCTTTAGGCACTTTTTGGGTGACTTATTTCATCTTAGGTTTGATGACTAACGCATACCCTATTTGAGAGTCTTTGATGGTACTCAACATCTCTTGTTCTCCTGCCATGACAACTAATTATTCTTTAGGTTTCTCTTGGTGAGGGTTAGGATTGGGAAGAAGGTTATATTTGTGACCATCTTTGGATATTTAGTACTTTTTAGTGACATCATCATGTTTGATCTTAAGGTCATACTACCATGGATGACCTAGTAAAAGGTGACATATGTCCATGTCTACAATGTCACAAAGGACTCTATCCTTATAATCTTTTACTTGAAAATATACCCAATCCTATTCATTTATCAATGTTTTTCACCCTTTGGTCAACCAGGATATGTATTCTTTCTAGATTAAACATTCTACCATTTCTTTAGAGAAAATATTTTTAATAGAACCAAAATCAATAATACCTTATATACCTTTCCATGGCTTTTGTTGTTGGTCTTGAAGAGAGTCTTCCTTTGTGGAGGCTCTAATTGTATGGATGTTTGGATCAATGGCCTCTTCATCATGAGAGTATCCCCTTTGTCACCAGTATAGTCTTTGACACTTTCATCATCATCATCCTCTTGAACAAAGTTAGTTCTTCTTTCTCCTTAGTTGTTCTGCTTCTTAAGACATTTTTTTGTATAGTGGCCCATCTAGTTACAATTGTAGCACTTGATCTTCCCATTGTTTCTTCCACCATTTCTAACTCTACCATTTCCTCTCCTTCCTCTATATCCACCTCTTGAATTGTTCTCACCTTGGGTATTCTCCTTGTTAGAATCTGCTTGAGGTTTGTTTCTGTAATCACCTAAAAATGGTCATCTAGACTATTAGCCCCCTTTTCAACATTTTGGCTAAATTAATTTAATCACTTACTTAAGCCAAATTGCTAATAATCAATTTATTTGATTATAATCTATATTTTGACTATGCTATCCTAAGTTCATTATTTGATTAAAAGAACATGTCCCCTTTTAATTAAATAAAAGACCCCATTCTTCTAACCCACTTAAAGTGCACACATAAAGTCCTTTTTCTATTTTACAATTAAAAGAAAAGGCTTTGTGACTTTTGTCTTATATGACAAGTCAACTTATATTCTATTGGTTGATTTGTGTGTGCACATGGATCACTCCTATTTTCGAATTCCACCATTGATCATCCACCATCTTCATCTTGATCTCCACCGTCCATACATCTTTAAAAGGGAGAGAGCTTTCCCCCTCAATGAATCCATCTTTTGAACATTGTTATGCTGCAGGTTTTCTAACAGGTTTCTTTGGAGCTTTGTGGAGAACTTCTCATTTCTTGTCTCATTCTCTCATTCCATCACATTAGCATAAGATCATATGGCATTCTTAGCATAGTTGCATTTTAGTTTAACTTTGATTTCTTGCAATAATATCACATAGTTTAAATATTTGGTTTTGTAACAATCTCATACATGCTTAGTATAGCTGCATTTTGCATTATCATCTTAGCTTAGTTTTCATACTTGCATTGCATTCTTGAGGGATTCCTTGAAGATATTTGCACTCTTGCTCTTGTCTCAAAGAACCTCCCGTTGCATGGTTTACTAGCAAGAAGTACATTTCTAAGGCTTGGCTGAGAGCCTTCATGCTGAAATACTAACTTCTTGCACTCCGTGGATAGGGAGCTCTAAGTCGGCATCCAAGCATTCCAACTCATGGAATCGTTTGGATAGAAGGGTTTAGAGTGTGACACAAATCGAGTGTACAGTTTCCTTATGTTCCTTTGCCCCCATAGTTTCATTTTCCCCTATCATTCTTTCCCTTGTTTCTACCACTTTGTTTATTCCTCCTCTTGAAATTTTCTTCAACTTTGGGTGCCAATTGATAACATTAGTTTACAATGGCAGGGCTTCTCAAGCTTAATTAATCTTAAATGGCAAGCCTTAGTCCTTGCATATACCTAGCAAGTTTCACACTTTTAGGTTCAACAATTTTGGATTTCATCACCAACTTATAGAATTCCTCTATGTAGGTAGGGATGTCCATCTCTTTCTACATCAAGCTCATTATTTTCTTATGAATTTGAACTTCATAATCCTCAAGGACATAGGTCTCTTTGAGTAAAGCCATCATCTTCTTCCATGTGGTGATTAGATTCTTTTCATTCTTCACCCTATCATCTTGAGTGAAGTTCCACCATGTGAGTGTAGATCCCTTGAATCTAGACTTGGCAATATTCACCCTTTGGTTCTTAGGGATGTCTTCGCAACCAAAGAAATTGGATAGAGCATCTATCCAACCTGTTGGGACTCAAAATTATTTTCCCAATTTTGAGTACTATTGAGAAATTGAGCCCCATAAATGCTTTTTCATGCACATGTACCCAACTATACTTAAGAAGCCCAAGAGGTGTTTAATGTTTCTAACACCATGCATTCAGCACGTCCACTTATTCCATGAAGTTAAATTGAGAATCTGAGCCTTTTTTGTGAAGTCCTATTTTGAGCAAGTGTCAAATCTGCAATATTTGCTTAAGTGTCAAATAGTGACAGGAGGCTATGTTTGCATCTGAATATCTTGCACCCAGAAATGTTTCATGATTTGCTACTTTGGGAGTATATAGTGTCTATATCTAAGAACCTATGTTTTAGATTTCAAACTATTTTGAGTTCATTTGACTAGGTTTTGAATCCCTCAAAGTTGGTCATTTACTATTTTCATGCTGATGCACATTACACACAATTCGGGGAAGCCCTGTTTGACATGTTGTAACTTTTGACCAGTTGACCAAAATGTGAAAATTCCTTTTGTGTTGCATTGTAGAATCAAAAAATTGTTATGTTTCAAGTTTGAGCTTATGACAAATCCGTTTGATTAGTTTTCAAAATGCGATTCCAAATGCAATTTCTATCTTTTTACTGGTGTCAACATTTGCAAATTTGTTAGAACCCTTGTTCATGATGTCATATCTCAAAATCTATTATAGATGAGATCTAATGGATTGTACCCTTGTATTTTCCTCTAAAAATTCTCTAAGTGTGTCAGTTTTTAAGTCTTGAGGAATCCATATGCACACTTTTCTAGGTCTATTCCATTTGTTAAAATCAACTTCCTGCCAATGTTTCCAGTCAGCAAATTCAAGTAGCTCACTTTGACCACTTGTCAAATGCATCCTGTTATTTGTCATGAGTCCAAATCATAGATCCATACTCTCCTCATGATAGAGAATGAACGCCCCAGTTTTTGTCTTCCCAAGTATTCATTTGCCCAGTTTTCAAAGTTGATTCTGAATGTAGTTTAGTGTTTTCTAACATGTTTTCTTGCAGGCAGTTCCAAGAGGGCAACTTTGATGGTCAATATCTTTTGACCTCGAACCCATCATGAGATGAGATTTGACAGGGTGCGAGAGTGTGAGCAAAGAATTAGTCTGTCATTTTTTAGAGCTTGGTCAAGTGTTTGGGTTAGTTTTTAAGGCCAGTCAAAGGACCTCCTGACGTAAAAGTATTAGTTTGCAAATCAGTCATAAAATGAGTTTTAGTTGATTGATTAGTGGTTGAACTTGGTTCTAATTAGTATGATGGGTTCCATGGATCAGTTTGAAGTTTTAGTTGTTTAGAAATGAAATTATTTTTTAGCCAGACCCATCTAGGGCCCAACTAATTCCATTCAAATTAATGAAATATCCCTGGATCCCACAAATGCCATGAGCTTTAAAGTGATATTGATTCATAAAGAAGTAGGCTGAGGTTGAGGGCTCTGGAGATAATGCTAACAAAAATGGTTCTAAGAAGAAAAAGAAAAGGCAAAAGATGTAGCTAAGGTTATGCTAGAAAATTGTAAAGAAGATGCCCAAGATAATGATTCTGATGATTTAATAGAGGAGGAAAGAAATTGGAAAGAATAAAAGAATCTTGTTCCTCTATTGACGGGAGGAAGGCTAAAGCCTTGTCAGATCAAGGGAATAAAGTGGTTAATTTCTCTGTGGCAAAATGGTCTCAATGGAATACTTGCAGATCAAATGGGTCTAGGAAAACTTGTGTAGACTATTGGTTTACTTGCTCACTTGAAGGGAAAGGACATGCACAGTCCCTTTCTATTTATTTCCCCCCTTACCATTCTATCAAATTAAGTAAATGAAATTGCTAGATTTACTCCAAGCATAAAAGCTCTCCTATAGCATGGGTCAACAATTGAGCGTGAAGAGCTGAGAAGAAAGCACGTGGCAGGAGAAGTCAATCCAAATTTTCCTATTATTGTCACATTTAATGAGGTTTTCATGAATGATATAAAGGCAATTGCCTGCTACAAATGGAAATATCTAGTTGTCAATGAGGGACACCAATTTTAAAAAAATTGAATGCAAAATTGCTAAAGGTTCCATGGCATTAAAAAAATGATCATGCAGTCAAAAAAGAGGGAGCTCATGTGAAATACATAGGATTCTTTGCATTTAAAAGGCCAAAGATGTAGCAATAAAGATGAGCAGCCCACACCTTTTTAAAAAGGGAAACCAACAGGAGAATCCAAGTCACCATAAAGACAGGGAGTTGTCTAAAGACCCACGTAGTCATTGAAGCTACCAAGTGATGGAAGGGACTACAGAGACAGAGGTAACTCAAGCTAAAACACAGGAAACAAGAGATCCACAAAGAAGATTAAAATATCCATGCATGATTCCATGCTTTACAGAGAGCCTATGCTGAAACAAGGAGGCAGCAAGTAAAAATAAAGTCGGCAGCACACAAACATCAAAGATAAATTGCAGACAATTAGAACAGAGATAGCATGCAAATGAAGCCACTACATAAAAGGAAAACTACCAACTAAAATAGGAAGTGTGAAGCTTCATGCCAAAGAAAACCACAAAAATGAGGAACAACTTCATGGAAAGCTAGAGATTCTGTGGGAGCATCCAAAGATTGCTAGATCATTCAAAGAATTTGGAAATTGTTCACTGACGTTTAGAGTCTATCCCTACCAGTTGATCTGGATGGCCTTATGAGGCTTTTGAATGCTGCTAAGAGGGGTGGGATCAGTAGTTCCCTCAATGATGATTACATACATTCTTAGCTCTACTTCTTTGAGAGGCCTTAGAGATGCATGGAAGGTTCTAACAAAAATTGTGCCAAGTTGAAGGTGATATTAAATTTTGAAGCACCACAGAGAAGGAGTTAAAGGCATGGGAAAATATCCCACATGTCCCATGGGTAAAGATAATCAAGTGTTTAAATGCTGTTGTAGACAGGATAGAGGTGTCTTAAATGAAAGACACTTTTGTGAAGCCACATGATGTTTGGTGTGTTTGACTGGATAGTTGGCAGGTCACCTAAGTCAAATTTTGAATGAAAAAGTGAGTATGCTGATGTGGATCTGGGTGACAAGATGGTGGCACATGGATGATCAAGCGGGTGTCACTATCTCACCAACCAAAAGTGCTCACTCATTAACCATAGCAAGGTAGCGACGATAAGGTGGCAATGACATGTGGAGCCAAGTGGCAGCTGGTAGCATGACTGAGCGATGATGTGGAGCTCTAAAAAAATCACAAGTTGCCATGTGGCACAAGTTCCAAGGTAGATCATGATGTGGTGAGTAGATATTTTAGACATGCCAGATCATGCCACATGGTAGATTAGAGGGTCATCACTATATTGCTAAGAGAAAGTTGCTCACTAGTTAATATAGTGACATAATGAGTATGACATGGCATCTGGATGGTGTGATGATGTGGTGATGAAAAAGATGAATGAGGTGATGCCATGTGGCACCAATTGTACAAGCCTAATCCAATCACATGATGACACGTGTAGCAGATGGTCGAATCAAGTTTGACCTAGAATGAAACTTGTGAGTGAAATTTCAAGAGTTTTTAAAAAAGTAAAATTTTAAAGATTTTTCCTCCAAACATGCATGTCAGACATTTTAAATAAAGTCTAAAACTTTATATAGTTCAAAGTATATAAAAGTTTACATTTTTGCAAAATATTATGTGCAACCCTGAGAAGCTCTGATTGAGAACCCAAACTTCAGAAGGCCATAACAGAGACATTTTTTATCGAAAATGGTCGCTCCAATATACCATTGGAACCAGAATGAGCTGAATTTTTTGAATTTGAAGTTGGTTTGTGCACAAGTGTTCACCAATTTGAGCTATAAGCTAATTTGTGAATTTTGGGGCATTCTTAGCAGGAACAAGCCAATTTCAACATTGATCAACAGAATTGGTTAAAGGACAGATATTAAGTCTTGGTGAAATATGAAAGTGAAGAAAATCAATTATGTGATGTTTTCTTGGCTTCTAACGGTCATATAACTAATTTTTCACTTTTTACTTTGACTTCAGATGTGACATCAGAAATCAATTATATTTTCTACCAAATATCTGAGATTCTTTATGCTTTTAAGAGCCAAAATGATGAGGATCTGATAGGCAGTTATAGAGAGAAGGTAGAGAGAGGCTTTTTCATCTTCTTGGGAAGGAATTCTGAGGGTACACTTGTCAATTGCAGATTCAATGCGAGTTTCATTTCCTTTCTATTTATGATTTCTTCTTCTCTTTTGTAAGGGTTGGAAAATTTGGAAATTTTCTCTGGTATGAAGATAGTTAGTAGAATTAGCCCTAGAATTGATGAATTTTGAATGGAAGACCTAGGATGTGTTGGTTCTAGACCCTGAAGCTTTTTACTTTGGCTGTGATAACCCCTTCCCATCCCATCAGTTTCTCATTCCCATCATTTTCTCTCTTGTATAACAGCATATGTCATTGTATAGTCTGGTTTATTAGGTTGTTTATGAGTCAGTTTCATGCATTTTCATGTATTATTTCAAGGGAATGAATACAAAGAATAGCAAGGGTTGAGTTTCACTTTAAATCTTGTCTCAATTCTCAGTGAGTTGTAATGTTTTATGATCTTTGAACAAAGAGCTTAGGTCATAGTTATAGTCCCTTAAGGTTGTATGTTGTTTCATTATTGCTTGTGATTCAAGGAATTATGTAAATGCTTTAGAGAAATCAACAGGGTTGCAAATTTATTGAGGAGGATATCAGGTAAGAATGAGATTTAAATTGAACATTGATGTCTATTTACAAGGTGAATGGATAGATCATATATCTAAATATATGAATAAGTATTAGATATCCAAAATTCATAAGATAGATTTATGAATTTTCCCAATGGATCAGGCACTAATCAGCTATAGGGTCATTAAGTTGTTTTCTATACATGGTTTTTATCTACTTTCCCCACCCACATAAAATCAAATCAAATTCAAATGAAATTTACATTTTATGTTGAAGAGCTATAATAGAATGCCCTCACTCAGCTTATGAATGTCATAGGTTTCCATTTAGCTACTGTAGATCTATGTTATTGCATGAGTTATTAGGATAAATAAGGGTTTTATCTACTTTATATTAGATTCAATATATGCTTTGATAATTGGTACCATATAAAGAATCTATAGGTCCACCCACCTAGGTTTTGTAGAGCCTAAAGAAGAAGAAGGGTCTAGCCTTATAGTTGGCCTGGTGTCTGAATGGGCATGTTGAAAATGGGAGTTAGCTACCCCTAGATATGTTTTGTTCTCATCAGGGCAATTAAAAGCCCTCCAAAATTTTCAAACACCAACACAACCCATTGTAGATTCTAGGTCCATCTTCAAATTGTATGTGGGAAAGTCAATCTTAACATCCATGGTTCTCCTCTCCATAGATTTCAAAGTCCTCACAAGTAGCCTCTGGTTAGCAGGACATTCTTCTTCCTCCTAATTAAGGGGTTCTTCATCACTCCCTTATCTAAATTCTTCAGAGTTTCCACTACTTCTATTCTAATGCTCTTCTTTAAGCTTGTCCGTCTGTTGCCTCATCAACTACATCTCTTTGTTTCTTTGTTCATCTTGCCTTAGTTTTTGGTTAGTATTTCATAATCTCTACATTGGTCATACTTGAAGATAACCCTCCTTCATCTTATCCTTCCATGGTGTTGTAAAATTTCTTACCCTAAGGGATCTTAGGTTTCTTTGATACCACTTGATACAGAGCTCTTCCTTAAATAGGAAGAAAATGATGTGGTGTGGAGTTAAACTTTTTCAAACACCCCTAAATGGAGTCAAGAGATGACTCTACATTTTTGGAATAGAATTAATCAAAAACATGGTCTAGGCACCCAAAAGAAGACAACTAGGTCTTAAAGCATAAAATATACAAATACTAGCGTTAGGCTTGAAATGGGAACCTATGAGTTTATAGGGGATTGGAAATGTTCCTAAAATTATATTTAGTTTCTGGACTTGATTGTGTGAATTTTTTATCATCAACATTTTGGATCACACTACGTGATCCATCATCAGGATATTCATGCAAATGAAGAGAGGATATTCATTTTTCTCCTCTCTTCATTTGCATGAATATCCTGATGATAGATCATGTAGTGTAATCTAAAATGTTGATGATAAAAAATTCACACAATCAAATCCAGAAACTAAATATAATACTTATGGATTATGGAAATCTGATAGCTCTAAAGTTTTCTAAAAATTAAACAAACTCAAATTAGTAGGTGTGGTTAGCCTATCTTTTTCCCAAAGATCATAGATGGTGAAATTGCCTTTTAGGCCTAGGAGCCGCAATTAGCCCTATCAACAAGGTAATTAGGTTTTAGTTTGAAATTGCTCCAAAGGATCTAGAAAAAAACTTTCATATATGGATACCCTTTTGGAAGAAGCTTCAAATTCCAAACTCGTGACATGGCCCCCTTACAAAAATTGTAGCAATTTCCATTATTTGGTCTGATTTCTAGGGTTTGTGAAGGAAGTATTAAATAGGTGATTGAACAAGTTAAGATATCAACTAGGAAAAATGTAGGGATCTATAATATACCATTATCCACCTTTATAATGGTTTTATCCATCCCCAAGTGCATACAACACTTCAACACAAGTTGTACTACACCAAACACATTGAGATGTTTGGTATAAGACTTGCTAGAAAAATTGGTAGCCTTGCTTTCCATCTCCCATACATTAGGGATCTTATTGGAAAACCTCCTAACTTTCATTTTACAAAGTGGCATAAATTTTCCATGGTGGGAATGCAAGTTAGGGCATTATTACTAAAACTAGTCACTAAATGGAGGGTTTTGGTGCACTCAAGAGAGAAACTTAGATATCTTTAGTTGTAGAGTACTTCAAAACATAAAACCACTTGAATTATTCTACTAAGATATCTAAGTTTCTCTCTCAATATTATTATAACCTAGAGAAACTTGCACTTGAATCAATTGGACGTTGACAAGATAAAGTGATTATTTAATCATAATACAAGCAAAGAAGATATTTGTAATAAAGCATAGAAGTCGTGATCAAAGAATGACCAAATACATAGGTTTGACTGAACAAAAGAGAAAAAGATTAAGGAACTTGAAGTTTAAGTTGAGTGATGCTAGAGTTGACAGAGCACCAATTTAAGTTGAGAAAAATATAGTGTCGATTGAGCATCAGTATTGATTGAGTGTCAGTATATGTGCCAAAACAAATATTTAGAGGCCACCTATTAATCCATAGATGACCAAGTGTTACAATAGAGTGTTGGTTAAGGAACAACATTTGATAGATTATGAGGAAATCATTATTTCTAGCTGACACAGTTGATTTCTTGAAATATGTAAAGCATGTTAAAGATAAAGATGGATGATCTAAAACATTTAATACAAGGGAAACTATGTTTGAGTGTTTCCATGAAAGAATTAAAGGAGAAGTTTGGAGAAGAGAAAAGAGGAGACAAAATGATGGAAGGATTTGATGAATCCAACCTAACCCTAAGATCTATGGTGATGTTTAAGAGGAAAAAGATTAGGATTGCCTATTTAAGGAGGTACAAGGGTTAAACTTATAGATTTGAGCAGAGATGGTGAAGATCTCATAAGGTTGGAGTAGTTGTTGGCACTATTGATTAGAAGACTTGTGCAGGAGGCTAAGAAGTGTTATGATGAGGTGAAGAGTGATTTATTGAAGGGCTACCAAGAACATCAAAGATATAAAAAATGATGGAGACCAATCAGTATATTAGATTATGAATTGAATTGTGATCTATATTCATAAAGTGAGTTGTATTTGTTAGATCAAACCTGTTGTTACTTTCTAACCATTGTATTACTATTGAAATCCTTTAATCAAGGTTGACCTAAAAATCATATGTAAATCCTTTAATCAAGGTGATATTATAATGTAATGTTCTAATCATGGAATGCTCTTAACCCCTCTAACAAGGCCACTCCTAATAGGATGATTAAATCATTTAACAAGGTCAAATTTAATAGTGTGTTTTTTAACCTTTAATAGGGTTGGTTCCTAACAAAGCTCACTTCAAAAGAGTGAAAAATTGATGACATGTTACTGGTGTTTTTTTTCCATATTGGGCTTCCATGTTAAATCCTAGTGTCATAGTTGTGCAGATGTCATGTGAGATTTTGTATTGTTTATGTTACATTCTTCAAGTTTATTACTATTAGGATAGTGGACTACAAGTTTATTTTATCGATTGTTTTCTATAGAGCCCAAGCTATGAATGTTTACATCTAAAGTATTTGAAGTGATTAAAAGTTTAATTGGTACATTTAGACCTTGGATAACTAATTCACCCCCCTCCCCCCTTATATTTATTCTAAATCATTCTAATAGTAATTATATGGAGAGATTTTGGCAATTGGTCATCAAAATATATTTCATACCACCTTTGGGATGAAGGGGGAGTTATATGTCCAAGATTGGATAGCAACACATGGGAAGGGTTCACTCGACAGTTCTCAAAATATTAGAGCATCAAGTGAGCAACTAAAAAATATGAAAGGATGCTTGGGGATATGCTCTAAATCAATTTTTTTTTAAACTAGTGGTTTTTCACTTCCAATCATCAAGTTTCCTAAGAACAATGTAAAGAGTTTTGAAACTTTAAAAAAAAAATCACTCTCGCCTCAATACAACCATGAAAAATGAAAAGGGAGAGAAGAAGGCTTTATCTTATAGGAATCCTTCAATGTCAAATTTAATGAGAATGGAATTGATTATCCCTATAAGTTTGAGAAGAAAGATAATGCATGGTGACTTCCTTGGAATTTTCACTAGTTGAGAAGGTTGAGATGCCTTTCATTTTCTTGTTTCTTGAGTTATTGGGTCCATTTTCTATTACAATCATTAGTGGCAGAGTAACCTATCTATTGGGAAACTATGTTTTTCATGCCATTACTATAGGAGCTAGGAAAACTCTTTGATTGGGGAAAATGATGCACATAGTAGGAATTATCTAGATAATCTATTCAATTTTATGCAGTTGGATATATAGGTAGTTAAGTTAAAACATGTACAAAATTGCTTGTTAGCTACTCCCTTGCACCTCCTATGGCACAAGTGCTAGTCCATTTCCTTTTAAAATGACTGCTACTTTATTTGTATACATATGATAATATAAGTTTTTTGGTTCTTTTAGGAGCAGCTGATCCACATTTTATTCATTGCAAGATCACGAGATTTTGATCCCTCCTTTTTTTTCTTATCCTATTATTTAGTTGACCTATGGATATTTCTCTATCCTAAGGAGAATATTCGAAAGGGAATTATAATACAATATTTTATTCATTGTGAAACTTTTTGATAATGATAATTATTTTCTCCCCATACATTTTCTAGTGAGAAAAATGTGCTCTCCTAGAAAAGGTATGAGCACATTTGAGTCTACACTTTTTCTTTGCTTATTTTCTTCCTTTGTCCACTTAATTTATTCTAATGGTGGATTTATTATTTTGAGGCTATATCTTTACTAAATGCTAAATTTACTAATAGTTCCTAATGTGGTCAATTTAGGTTTTTTTCTTACACAATTTAATGGAGTTTTTTTAATCTATTGAAGTTAGATTTTTAAGGAAAAAATGTACTGATTAGTTTAATAAACCATCCTTTCTTCATTAGTACAAGCAGATTTTGAATACATTTGCATATGATTTCAACTCAAATATGTAATGAACTCAATATATTTCAAGAACAAATAAATACAATGAAGGAGATCTTTTAAAGGAATACTTTATTATATTTCAAATTTCCCAATGAAATCATTCTTACATTCTCTTACTATTACATATGCATTTATGCTACAATATTTTTCAACCCAATTTTGCAATAACCTCAAATACATTCCCATTCATCTTCGAGAACTATTAAAACAATGAACTAAATCTTTTGAAGTGATCTTAAAATACATTATAAGATAACTTTCATAATACAACAATGTTTTCTCCCCTTGAAATATAAATGCATTTTGGCACAACAATGATGCATTTCAAATGGAACTAACATGCTTTCTTCCACTACAAGTTTTGCAATAATACAATACAACCAAGATGAAAAAAGTGAAGAATTATTCATTACAAAAATGATAATGAATCAAACCATTCTTTTTTCTTCTTCTCAACAACGCCAACATGGAAGTCATTCCCAAAGCCTTTTCCACTTGATCCTTATGCACAAACCTAAAAATGCAATTGCACAAAACCATGGAGAGTTCACCTCCAAACCTAGATCTCTTATGAGACCACCATCAAGCTTGGATAACCAAGACTAAATGGATACATACATCACAAATTTTACAACATTTTACACCCTTAACCATGGGCTTTACAATGGGTCATAAAGGGACCCATAAAAAAAAGGGTGAAGGTGGGATTTTCAAGGAAATTTCCATACTATAACCAATAACAAAACATGAAAGTTTCAAGGCCTTCACAAGGCTTCAACAACACATTCTCATCCCACAAAATATTCCCTTACCACCCCCAAAACCTAATAATAATTAGTATGGTTTCATGGAGCCCATACTCTATGAAATTCCTCTCTTCTCCATGAGAAGAGGTTCTCAACCACATTGTAAAGCCCAACTATCCCCTTCACCGTAGGGTACTTCTTCCCTACCAAGGGTGACTGATGCCTTTACACACATAAACAACATTCAATCCAAAAACTACAAAAATAAGGAAACTACATTGCAAGAAACCTCTCATACTCATCAAAATACAACATAGACGCCAATCTACTTACATGAATATGTTTTTGTTCCTACATATTCATATTTACAACATCAATGCTTGAGCTTCCAAATGAAAGAGATATATCTTGGAAAGATGCATCAACCTTGGTCCAATGAAAAATGGAAATGAATTTTGAGAAGAGCCCCCTTTTCCTTAGCTTCCAATCTCCAAAACCTAGGTGTCACTAAAATTAAAGAATGGATAAAAACTCAATAAGTTGTCCAAGGCCCCCTTAAAAATCCTCCAAAGCTACTAACCCACCCACTAGCTCAAAGTGGAAATGACCCAAGTCCTTTTCTCTTACACTATTATATCCGTCCCATAAATGCAAGCTTGGAGAAGTGTGTGGACATGAGTAAGTTCATGTGACTTCTCCATTTTCTCAACTTATGGAAAATAGGTTATTTGGAGGGTCACCAAATTTATGTGGACCTTCTAATTGTAAAAAAATAGACTACTAACTCATAGTGATACCATATGGGTACTTAAAATCTACTAAAATGATAATTTAGGACCACTTTTTAACCCTCTAAAGTCACTAACAAGTTTGAATTCAAAATTAAACTTTATGGGGACTTCACATAACAACTCTTAGCAAGTGGGTTAACTTAGACACTCTGTTGGGTTTAGTTTTAGGTTAAGTGTCTTCTTGTCAAACCCTAATTGACATGTCATTTATACATAGACATTAAAAGTGTCAAGTGACACCATAAAATCAAATTACACATTACAAGTGAAATGTCTCTAATTTAAAAAATAAATTTAATCTTAATACACATATTCAATTTATATTTACAAATCAAAATACATAATAATGAGGTTTGAATCTCTTCAATATATTCAACCTTGGCTTTCACTGTATTGACATTGGTTTAGCCTTGGTTCTCTAATTAATACCATGGTTAATTCCCTACACACTAAACTTGAGAATGAGCATTCCATGGAAAAATAACACACACACACATAAAAAATAGATCAATATTACATAATTGAATTCAACATTTGACACACATAATTCATTTTCAACTAAGTCTTATTTTCTAAGTAATTTCATATGAAACACTTACTTTAAAAAATCACTAAAATCAATATCTTCTCATCAACATCAATTCTTACTTTAAAACATAACTAATTTTAACATTTCAAATATAAGCATGATTCAATTTCCATCATAAAAATAAATAAATAGAAGCATACATATTTAGTCATCAAAACATATAACATAGGTTCTAGTCCACAACATAAGTAAAGATCATCACATATCATCAAATGATATAAGTCACTATCTAACTAGTCAAAATTATATCAAAACATTAAATCATAAGGTATCAAAACTTGAATATATCAACTATGTTGTGTGTGTGTGTGTGTGTGTGTGTGTGTGTGTGTGTGTGTGTGTGTGTGTGTGTGTGTGTGTGTGTGTGTGTGTGTGTGTGTGTGTGTGTGTGTGTGTGTGTGTGTGTGTGTGTGTGTGTGTGTGTGTGTGTGTGTGTGTGTGTGTGTGTGTGTGTGTGTGTGTGTGTGTGTGTGAGCCACTCTCTGGTTTTTTATATTCCTTTGTTTGTGGCCTAGATACTATCTCCACAAGCATGATAGGTTGGGCCCATGGGATCCATATGGTTGGGAGATATTGCTAACCATACCACTACTAGGGATCAACAAACATGCACATACTTCCCCCATCTATAGGATTTGGAGCTTGTATGTTCACTTTATTTATTACAAAGTTACTTGATGGTATTCATGTATATTTGATGTTGCAAGTTTTGATATTCATCTAACCTTGTAGTTTATGCCTTACATTATGTATTAATGTACTTGAGTGATTATGGCCCCAATTTACATGTACTTAGTATTCCTCAGTGTGGAGGTAGTTTTATTTTAATAGCACATTGACTTCATGATAATTCAAATATTCTTGTTTATGCAATTTCATTTTAAATTGATAAATTGTCATCTCTACCTAGAGCCTCACATCTACACTATCTTAGGTCTACAATTTTAGGCATCTTTTAGTAGAATGACATCCACATTTTGGTGTCTCCAAAGTTTGGCATCGAAACCTATGGTTTGTCATCTACAACATCACTAAACTATGTCTTTTGGACTTACCAATTTATTTGGCATCTATGAAGACAAACTATCATCTTTTCCATTTTAAGGTTGCGATACAACTTTAAGTCATGGGTGATGTGTTTGACCATTTGGGTTGGTTCCTTGGGTGCACAGGTTTCCTTTTAGGCCTAATTTAGCACTAGGACCATTATAAAATATATCATTCAAGAATAAGAAATAAGAGCTCTAATATTTACGATATATTTTATATATATGGTGATTCATTTGAGATGGGCTTTAGTTTTTTAGGAGTTAAGGTAAAGATTCTTTATTTTGGAGGTTTTTCAAATTTTAAAATTAGCCAAATTTTAGAATTTATCTTTTGGCATTCATCATGGTGTCTAGTGGATGAGTGATTTTAACCTTGAGCCCTTGTCATGTACATGATCATTTGAGGGTTGTTGCTTACTATTTGATCATGTTATTGTTAGTTATAAATGGACATGCATTTTTAATCATGCCAGGAATATTTATCTTAGACTTACAAAAGCACAATTTTCTTGGAATAGATAATTAAGTATCTCCCTCTTGGGGTTTTTGGATTTTATCTAGATCTCCTTTGAGTATTCTCATAATTCTCATGATCTTTGATTCTAATTTATCACTTAGTTCTTAAGGATCTCTAGAAGTGTTAGTAAGACTTCCACTTGTGCAGGTGAACATGTGAGTTGTTAC
Organism: Cupressus sempervirens; assembly: GCA_028749045.1. Taxonomy (NCBI): domain Eukaryota; kingdom Viridiplantae; phylum Streptophyta; class Pinopsida; order Cupressales; family Cupressaceae; genus Cupressus; species Cupressus sempervirens. Next base: position 493,060,172 of record CM053787.1, read on the forward strand.
ATGTTCCCTATTTTATTATCTTGAATAAATGTTTCATTATTACAATTGGTTACCCTATGTTTTTTTTTATTAACTTATCTAAAATAATTTTATTTAGTGCATGCTTTATCCTTGTGTTTGAAGGATTCCCAAGTGGGGCATTACAATATGTGTGCACCTGATAATTGATGATTGTTGGCATTACTACTACCAATGATTGCATTTTCTCTACAAAAGACAATGAACTTGAAACTCGTTTGTAGCTTTGCATGAAAAACTCATCCACCTCTATATCACCACTAGGATGAAGCCCTTGCCAAAAAAAAACATTTTTTGACTGGTATATTTTGGGATTAAAAAATTTCCAGGGGTAATGTTATGTTTTATGGACATTATTCTCCCTATTTAATAGCCTAGTAGCTAAAATAATAGTTTTTATTTTGATCAATTGACCTTTTATATCTAAATTATTTCAAACTAATACAAAGATCACTAAACAATCCACAAGAACCTAAGTAGTTAAAGATCCTAAAAAATAGAGGAACTAACACTATTATCAACATTTTTTGCAATGAACCCACGCCTCTATTGTTGACCCTACAAGTCTCATTGGCATTAAGAAGGGTTGGTGTTACTAATATCTTGCAAACCAAAGTGTTTTCATTAATTAGCAACTAGTTCAGTATGAATTATAACATTGCATGATCACTAATAGACATCTACATTGGTCTATGTAGAGATGAAGACAAGGCAAGATAATTACAATCAACATAATGAATCATCAATGTGACAAGACAAGAGTAAATATGGTCTACATTGTGATTAGATTAGGATTTTGATAAAATAATAGAAATAATAAAGGACAAAGAGGCTAAGGATAGACCTATTACAGACTAGCAAGACTACAATTCTACACTCTATGTTGTAGGTGTCACGTGTTGTTTATGAACTCACTAGATATCTGATTTGAATTTTAAATTTATTGTTTTGGGTGGGATATTTTTAGGGTTTTGATACCCATAAATGTAAGAAAACATATAATCAAAAAGTGAGTGATGATAAGTGGATACACATATAGAAAAGGTGAAGAGAAGATGAGAAGAGAAGATAAGAAGAGAAGATTGAACACATCAAATATTGTTGAACAAAGAAATAATGAAGGGAAACATTTAAGCCAAAATAGTTTGGTTCATTATAGATAGTACCAAGAAAAAAAAGAATATAGTGATACATTATCTATCATAGATATTTCCTAAGGGACATGAGGAGAACAAGATATCATCTAGATATACATTGGATAACTATCAAACAATATGTGTCATACAGTCTAGGTCATATTTGATTTCTTTCTAATCATTTTAATCATTCTGTAAGATCTTAATGAGGCATGCCTCAATAGAAAGCATATGATAAATCCTCTAACAAGGCACCTCTTAGAAGTGCTAAAATCCTTTAACAAGGTCACCTTAACAGGATGAGGTTATCCTAATGGGTTGTAAACATTCTTAACTAGATGTGTTATTAGAAGGAACAAGTTGTAGCTCTTAACTAGGAAACCTTTCATCTACAATAAAAGGCTAGTGGGTATATTACCCCCATCATGTTTTTAATTCTCTCATCAAGGATTTCCATATTAAAATTTGCGTTGCATTTGATGAACTAGTTTGTGTGAAAGTTTAAATTCTTCTACTTCACCATATTTATCATTTGTTTAGTTTTCAAGTGGTTATTCTTTAGTTTATTTAGAAAAATTAAGAGAGTAACCAATTTTAGATTCGGTACTAAGTCACCCCCTCCCTCCCTCTCCTATCTCAGTATTGGTCGGGATCAACAATTGGTATCGAAGATCATACCCTAATAATAGAAAGCTTGACAGATTGAGGGAAGATCAAATAGATACCATAAAATACAAGAAACTATTGTTTAAGATTTGAAAGAGAAGTTAAGGGAATAAATGTCAAAGCAAAATGAAATCATGAACAAAATTAGTAAGAGTCATGAAATCATTGAAAAAATGGAAGATTATAGTGAAAGAGATGGATCTTAAGAAAAAATATCTAACCTCATGACTGATAATGAGAAGCTAAGAAAATCTATCTCACAATTGAAGAAAGAATTGGAAGATACATCAAAAAATTAATTCAATCATAGAATGAGAAATGTAATGTTGCACAAATGTTAGAGAAAAATGAGAAATCTCTAAGGGAAGAACTAGATGCAAAGAGAATGTCTAAATAATTATAGACAAAAGGATGAGAAAATTTGAAAGTTGAGTGAGGAACTAAGGAGCACCAATGAAAGAAATGAGAAGATGAAAAATTTCAATGACATCTTAGAAAAGATAGACATGCAACTCAAAGCTCAAAGGAATACCAAGAAAAAAAATCAGCCTTGGATATGAAGTTCATATCAAGAATGAAAGAGGTGAATCTTCTTAAAGTAAGAAACAAAACCAACAGAGATAAGGGAAAACATTGTCTAAAGGTAAGAAACCTAAGAAATCTAGTTTTCATTATTGCAGTAAAGTAGATCATACATCCAATGTATGCTAGCATAAAAAGGCTTTGTCTACAAATCATGATACCTTCAATGGGCATTGGAACATGTCACTGGTATGGTCACTCTCCTTGAGAGTTCATATCTCATCAAAATGAGAAAAAAATCAATGGATATTGTCAATATTGTAACAAGTATGGATGAAAGGCCAATGCTTATATATCCAAGGAAAGATCTATCCAGTAGTCCCATATAATTCCAACTCTTAGCTAGAATAAAAATTTTACTATGCTAGTAATGTCAACCTATGATAACATAGGAAATACTGTAGAATACTAAAAATTAGGACTGGTCAAAGAAATCATTTAGTACCTTGGAGAGGAACAATCATGACCAATTACTATTGTGGAAAAATAGGTCATCATGCAAAAGATTACAAATCAAGAAGAGGACTCTAGGAGTAGAAAATAGAGAATAAAGGTTGAAAGAAAAAGATAGTGGATAAAAAGAAAGTCAAAAAGGACTTCAATAAGGTATGGGAAAAGAAGGCTAATGAGTTTGTAGTTCCTAAGCCTAAAGATGTTGGAAGCTTACTGGTTGAGGTTGAGACTTCAAAAGTGAATTAAGCTAATCCAAGCTTAAAAGGGTTGTATATGAATGTGACTAGTCACAAACTAATACCCTAGTAAAAAATGATAAAATACTCATCAATAAAGAAATAAGTAGATTGGTGAAGCTTGGAGTACCTATGACAAGATAGGTGTGTGTAAGGATAATTATGTGTTGGAAATATATATGGAGTAACTAAGAGGGGGGGTGAATCAGTTACCACAAAAAAAATCCATAGATCCCTTAGCTGTCAAACAAGTTACTTACTATTGTCATGAGCGGTAAACATTCATAAAAATGTTGTAACTTGGTAGATTAACTTGTTACTGATCTTTAAGCATTCACAATTATTAACATGCATGCAAAGGTAAATGAACATAAGAGACACTAGATTTAATGTGGAAACCCAATATGGGAAAAACCACCAAGTAACTAGTTACCAATTTCCACTCTTTTGAAGTGAGCCCTATTAGGAACCAACCCTATTAAAGGTTACAAAACACATTGTTAGGTGTGACCCTATTAGAGGATTTATTCACCCTACTAGGAGTGGCCTTGCTAGAGGTCTTTAGAACAATTCAATGAAACTGTCCACCTTGTTAGAGAATTAACAAAATGGTTGTTAGACCAACTTTGTTAAGAGATTTAGGAATTACTATTACAATGGTTAGAAAGTAACAATGAAATGACCTGAATAAGATACAACTAAATTTTCTGATTACAGATCTCTATTCTACACTATTAGATCCTTCTTAATCAAATATAGCTTTGCTGCTCCTTAATGATATCTGATCATCCTTCAAACTTTACGCTTGCAATAATCAGTCCTCCTCCACATTCATATCACATCAAATTCACCACACTTAAGATTCACAACTTGACCTCTCATATATACCATTCAGATTATCAAGTCATCTCAATTACAAGTTACAATCAGCTATAATCATTACCATAGTCAGCTGGAAATAATACTTAAAAAAATTAAGCATTAAATCAAAAATTAACAAATTCCTTTACTGGCCGACCCTGCTCGGTAAACACTGCTTCAGAAATAATTTCTTGTGTTAACCATCTCAACTTAGTTAACACTGCAAATTCTATGAAATCCTTTTGTTGCTGAGTGAACTCGATAAAAATTGAGTTTCCTTTGCTAACCATGAGAGCTTAGTAAGAACTAAATTCTACCACATTTTTCTTTGATGATTGAGTGAGCTCGGTAGATACTAAATTTCCTTTGCTAACCTTGAAAGCTTGGTAACAACTAGAGATGCACAAGGTAAAGTCAGGGAACACTTGATAGACACTGTAAACCTTCTTGCAAACCAATTGAGCTTGGTAAGAGCTAATAGATGACTTGTATGAAATTTTTGTAACATCAAAGACAACACACAATTGGTTAATTGTATCCAAAAATCTCCCTCTTTGGCATCGATGGCAACACATGTCATAGCATAATAAAATTTGAGAACAAGACTTTCTCTAGTAGAAGGTTTTCTCTCTCTAGAATTTTACACTTCAAACTTCAGTTATCTACAGGAAAACTCTCCCTCTTTCATAGTAATCTCTCCCTCTTGCATAAATTCTCTTTCTTGGAAATTTCAAAAATATATTGACAGTAAACTCTCCCTCTTTGACAACACATGCCGAAGAAAACACAATTCAAATGAATTTCAATGTACATTACATACTTATTCATATACAATGTCTTCAATACTTTGTTACATCAACTGATAGATCTTCAACTTTGTTCTTATTGATACATCACTAAAACTATATTTTAGTGAGCATTAGATAGAGGAATGACCCCTAACTTACCTCTTAGATACAAGAATGCATCCTTAGGTAGTGGCTTAGTGAATATGTTAGCAATTTGTTCCTTCATATGGACATATTCCAATCTAATATCCTTATCCTGCACTAATTCTCTGACAAAGTGATACTTTATTGCAATGTGCTTGGTTTTTGAATGCATTACTAGATTTTTGGATATGTTAATTGCACTTGTGTTATCACAAAACATGACAACTAGTTCTTTGATTTATTCCTTCATTCCTTCTAATAACTATTTAAACCAAACAATATTAGAATAGTTTACTACTATTGCAACATACTCTACTTCTACTATGGACTGGGAGGTAAAATTTTGTTTTTACTTGTCCAAGAAACTAACCTCTTTCTAAGAAAGAATGCTCCTCCACTTGTACTCTTTCTATCATCAACGTTTCCTACCCAATATGCATCAGTAAACACTTTTAAATCTAGATTTCCTCCAAGTTTATACCACAGTCCATAATCCTTAGTACCTTTCAAATATCTCATGATCCTTTTGATTGCCATCATGCGATTTTCGCTTGGTTTTGCTGAAAATCTAGCTACAATACCAATTGCAAGGGCAATATCAGGTCTTGTATGCACTACATATTGCAACTTTCCAATCATAGATCTATACAATGTCTGATCCACTTCCTTTGATTCATCATCCTTGGTAAGTTTCTATCCACTACACATAGGAGTCCCAAATAGTTTGCAATCTTTCATACCAAAATTTTTCAGTATCTCCTTGATGTATTTTGATTGAGTGATGTAGATACCTTTCTTATTCTTCCAAATTTGAAGATGACCAAAGAATTTGATCTCACCAAACATTGAAATTTCAAATTCCTTGCTCATTTTCTCTAAGAATTCTTTACATTGATCATCATTTCCTATAAAAAAAAGTATCATCCACAAATATTTCTACCAAAACAATCTTATTATCTAGTCCTTCCTTGATATACAAGCTACTATTATCATTAGTCCTTTGAAAACCAATCTGAATAAGATAGTTATGCAATCTATCATACCATGCTCTAGGGGCTTGTTTCAAACCACATAATGCTTTATGTAATTTGCAGACCATGTCCTTCTTGTCTAGATCAACAAAACTTTCATGTTGTTCAATGTAAACCTATTCATCCAATATACCATTGAGAAATGTTGACTTGACATCCATCTGATAAAATTTGAATCCTTTGTATGTAGCATATGCAAGTAAGGTCCTAACACCTTCCAATCTTGCAATAGGAGAAAAATTTTCTCCATAGTCTATTCCTTCTTCTTGAGAGTATCCTTTGCATACCAGTTTAGCTTTATTTCTTGACACCTTACAATCTTCATTTAACTTGTTTTTGAATAAACACTTAGTTCCGATCACATTTTTGTCTTTAGACCTACGTACAAGAGTCCATATTTTTTTTTTCTTTATTTGATCTATCTCTTCATTCATAGTCTCAATCCAACTTTCATTTTCTAATGCATCTTTGACACTTCTAGGTTCAAAATCAGCAAGTAAACAAGTACCTTTCAACTTACTTCTTAGTTCCTTGCCTTTTGAACACTTTGCATTTTGATCCTTTTGCACTTCAACTTCAGGTTTTGACTATTCTATTTATTGCTCGAGTCCTTCAAACTTGGTAGACATTGGCTCGATAGCATCAGAATGTGACTCGAGTTCCTATAGCTCAGTTTGAACTTCCTACAACTCGATAGTTATGTTGGACTCGATAGGTATTGTCCTTTTGTTGACATATGTATCTAGTAATGTGTCAATAGAAATAAATCTTCTATGATCTTCAGGTTCTTTCCTACTTTCTTCTTCAGTTCTTTCTACAAACTCATCAACTTTCACATGTGCACTTTCTATAACTTTGTGAGTAGAAAAATTCAAACATCTATATGCTTTACTCTTGCAAGAATATCCTAAAAATATTCCTTCATCACCCTTCACATCAAACTTACCTTCTTTAGATTCTTTCAAAATGTAACATTTTCTTCCAAATACTTTTAGGTAACCTACATTGAGTTTGTAGGCATACCATAACTCATACAGGGTTTTGAATGAGTCCTTCTTCAATTGTATTGGGTTCAAGGTATGAACTGTAGTGCTGATAGCTTCCTTCGAATATTTGATAGCAATTCTCTTTTCAATCATTAAGGTTCTTGCATAGTCCATGATAGATCTATTCCTTCTTTTAGCTATTCCATTTTTCTCAGGAGTTCTAGGTGCTAGAACCTGCCTTTTGATTCTTTTTACAATACAAAAGTTATTGAACTCATATGAAATGAATTCACCACCTCTGTCTGACCTCAAGCATTTTAGTCTTTTACCTATTTCCTTATCTACTCTAGCCAAATACCATTTGAACTTTTCAAATGCTTCTTATTTCTCTCTTAGGTACATGATAGTCATCATTCTTGACTAATCATCAACAAAAATAATGAAGGATTTTTCACTAGTATAATTTTCAATTCCAATAGGTCCACACAAATTAGTATGCCCAATTTCGAGAACTTCTTCAAACTGATAGTTCTTACTTTTAAAACTAGTCTTTCCCATCTTGCTAATTTGACAATTCTTGCATAAACCAACCTCAGGTTTCTTTATGTTAGGAATGCCTCTTACTTTCCTGAATTTACTTATTTTCACCAAGTTATCAAAGTTCACATGACACAATTTCCTATGCCATAAATAACTTTCTTCAACTTGAACAATAAAGCATGAACATTCACCAAGTTCAAGATAAAACAAGTTACCTTTTGTTTGAGTGCTTGATCCAATCAGCTTTCCTTTACCAGCTAGCAGTCTTGCTTTTCCATGCATGAATTCCACTTTGAATCCATTATTGAGTAGCTATGCTACACTCAATAGATTGTGTTTAAGTCCTTCTACCCAATATGCATTATCACATACAAGTTCTTTGGTCAGTGAGATTCTTCCTCTTCCTTTTATGCAACAAGGTTCATTATTACCAAACCTCACACTGGCACCATCATAGTCTTCAAAATGTTCAAACTTAGTTTTATCACCAATCATGTGATGAGAACAACCACTATCTATAATCCATATATCATTTTTTCTCACATGAGAAATAAGTGCCATTTCCTCATCATTATCAAACTCATCTTTTATAGCAATGTAAACAATTTCATCTTCTTCTTCATCATCAGAATCATTAGAATTCTTAGCCATGAAACATGTTTTCTTACCTTTTTCCTTGAATAATTTGAAATCTTTCTTGCCATTGCACTTGTGACCTTTCTTCTCAACTTTGTTCTACTTATTTGGGCATCTAGCCGCAATATGTCCAATTTCTTCACAAGAAAAATAGATTAGAGGAACCTTACCTTTGTATTTCCCTTTGCCTCTTGAATATTTCCTTGCTAACAGAGCTTCAACCACCTCATGATCACTATTTGAATTTTGTTCTAATTCTTCTTCACTATCTGATTGAGAAAGTTTTTATCTTCTTTCCTTTCTCCTTGAGTGAAATCTCGACTTCAAATGTTTAGTCAATGTTCTTGGTATCTAGAACATAATTATTATAGTTATATAGCTCAAATGCAGTCAATCTTCCAACTATTGCGTCTAAATTTATCTTATGATTTTCTTCACTTATTCTTTCTTGAATTGCAGAAACTCTAATTTTATAAATGGGAAGTAGTGTTCTAAGAAATTTACTTATAAATTTTTTCTCTTTGATATCCCCTCCAAAAGCTTTCATTGCACTAACACTTTCTTTGACTCTTTCAACATATTTTGTAATTTTTTCATCTTCTCTCATCCTCATCTGATCAAATTGACCTCTTAAACTTTTTACTTTGGCTCTTCTCACATTATCATCACCTCCATAGATTTCCTTTAGCTTGTTCCACATTTCAAAAGTAGTTTTGGAATCATTGATATCATCAAATTCTTCATAACTTAGGGTAGATGCACTATCTATCATCATGTTGTTGTGAGTCTTCTTTTTAGCAATATCATTGATAGATAATGTGCCAGTAGGTTCTACATATGCTTCATCCAAATATTTCAGTCTTGTATCTCCAATGAAAGCCAAATGAAGTCTCATTATTCCCTACCATGCTGCAAAGTTGTCCCTATTAAGTCTTGGAATTTCCCTCTTCTAAGACATCCTGATCTTTAGCTTAGATCCTTGAAATTTTTTCCTGCAAACACCAAGAGCTCTAATACCAATTGTTGGAAATGTATATGGAGTAACTGGGGGGGTGAATTAGTTACCACAAAAACAAATCCACAGATCCTTTAGATGTCAAATGAGTTACTTACTGCTGTCACTCGGTAAACATTCACAAAAATGATGTAACTCAGTAGATTAACTTGTTATTGATCTTTAAGCATTCACAATTATTAACATGCATGCAAAAGTAAATGAACACAAGAGATACTAGATTTAATGTGGAAACCCAATATGGAAAAAACCACCAAGTAACTAGTTACCAATTTTCACTCTTTTGAAGTGAGCCCTATTAGGAGCCAACCCTATTAAAGGTTACAAAACAAACTATTAGGTGTGACCCTATTAGAGGATTTATTCACCCTCCTAGGAATGGCCTTGCTAGAGGTCTTTAGAACAATTCAATGGAACTGTCCACCTTGTAGAGGATTTATAAAATGGTTGTTAGACCAACTCTGTTAAGAGATTTAGGAATTACTATTACAATGGTTAGAAAATAACAATGAAATGACCTGAATAAGATACAACTAAATTTTCTAAATATAGATCTCTATTTTGCACCATTAGATCCTTCTTGATCAAATATAGCTTTGCTGCTCCTTAATGATCTATGATCATCCTTCAAACTTTACTCTTGAAATAATCAGTCCTCCTCTACATTCATATCACATCAAATTCACAACTTGACCTCTCATATATACCATTCAGATTATCAAGTTGGCTTAATTACAAGTTACAATCACCTATAATCATTACCATAGTCAACTAGAAATAATACTTAAAACAATTAAGCATTAAATCACAAATTAAAAAATTCCTTTACTGGTCGATCCTACTTGGTAAACACTACTTCAAAAATAATTTCTTGCCTTAACCATCTCAACTCAGTTAACACTGAAAATTCTATAAAATCCTTTGGCTACCAAGTAAACTCGGTAAAAACTAAGTTTCCTTCACTAACCATGAGAGCTCAGTAAGAACTGAATTCTACCACATTTTCCTTTGATGACCGAGTGAGCTTGGTAGACACTAAATATCCTTTGCTAACCTTGAAAGCTTGGTAACAACTGTCTGCACAAGGTAAAGTATGAGAACACTCAGTAAACGCTATAAACCTTCTTGCAAACCAACTAAGCTCAGTAAGAGCTAATAGATGACTTGTATTACATTTGTGTAACATCAAAGACAACACATAATTGGATAATTGTATCCAACATTATGACCATTTTTGCACATGTTATTTGTATATATTGCAAGTTAATTTGTATGTAAGCATTTTTTTTACCATTGTGTATTAACAAAGACACACCACTATTTACTGAAGGCTATAAATAGGCTAACCAAGAGCTATTTATCACTTTACATTATCAAACTCTTGAGTTGTGCAACTAAGAAAAAACTAGTTTTTTATTTATGCATCATTTACCTACAAAGGAAAAAAATCATATGAAATGAAAAATGAAGATGTAACAAGAAACTATTGATACAATATATGTCACTAGTCACTATCCAGAAAATCAACATGGCAAGAAGATTTTATAAATTTGAATTGGTCAGTACCTAGGAGATCAAGGAGCCAAACTATGAAATTGCTCCACTAAAGGGATATGTAGAAAAACTAAACTAGAGCACTCTCAACACTACCACTAGATGTATTTCTCATGGAAAATGAGAGTTCATACCTGAAAGTCAGAATCCTAGAACTTGCTGCCAAGAAAGTCAATGAGGTATTTGATAATTTTTTTGATAATGGGATATTGAAGAAGGAACGCATCCATCCATTAAACACCACACTAGATCATGCAATAGACAATCCTAACTTTTTCCAAGGTGATTGGGTGAGACTAGTACTAAGAATGGTATAGGGTGAATATATTTATGGTTTGACAAGCCCTATAAGATCACCAAGTAGATCATCCAAAGGGTAACTAGATTCAATGGCTCTAGAAAAAGCTAATAATAGGGAGGGTTCTAATCAAAAAATTCATTTTTTCCTTCCTGCCAAAATTGTGTTAGAAATGCTTTAGAATAACTGAGAGGGGGGGTGAATCAATACAAGGTTCAAATGTCCAATTAAAACTTTTTCAACAAGTAAAATGAGCCTAAAAAATTGTTCATGTATCCAAGCTTAAACTTTCCTTCTTAGCAAGTTACTATAAATCAACATGCAAGCATAACACATGAAAGATCAACACATAACACAATGATTTATGTGGAAATCCAATTTGGAAAAAGCCACCAGTAACATGCTACTCAATTCTCACTCTTCTAAAGTGATGCCCTATGAAAGGCCTACCTTGTTAAAGGCTACAACACACTATTAAATGTGACCTAGTTAAAGGATTTATCCACCCTATTAGAAGTGGGCTTGCTTAGAGGACTTTTGAACATTCACTTGGAATGCCACCTTGTTAGGATTTACAAATGGTTGTTAAACCAACCTAAGTCCATAGGATTTTACCCTAGCTTGCATAATTGTTAGAGAGTAACAACAAGGGCTTTTGACCTGATACAACTCACAACTTTAACTTGTAGATTTCAAATCATAGTTTAGCTCTTCATTATTATTTTTGGTTTTCAGCCTTTGTAGCTCTAACAACTTGTTCTCCTTTCAAGCTTCATCTCCTTGATTCTTCATGCTCGATGTACTAGTGCAATCTTCTTTATGACCACTAATCGAAGTAGAGTCTATGTTCTCTATTCTTCCTTCACGTTCTCCTTGACATCCTTCAGCAACTTCACATTGTTGTACCCTAGCTACTCTTACTTCTTGGCCTATGACTCCATAAATAGAAGTTTGGAAAATACTTTTCCTACTCAATTCTTCCCTCCTTTAATTTCAATTTGAATGGATTAGGTAGGATTCATTGAATCTAACCCATATCTTGTTCCTTCTAGAAACATCATGAAGAATCCTCTTGAATTCGCTCAAAAATAGTTTAAATGAAATTCAGTGCCACCAACTCATCATCCTTATCCTTCATCTAGTTCACAAAATTTAAGGTAACAAACTTTTCAGCTCAGATTTGGCAAATCTTTGACTTTTCACATAATGTAGTAGCTTGACACTATTGAAATTCTGATGCTTGGCACAAACTATGTTACTCGACACCCACTACATTTTATTGATGCTCGGCACCTACTGCGGATTCACTCAACATCCACTAATTTTTTCTAATGCTCAACACCTAAACACACTTAGCACCTAAACATGCTCAGCTTCTTCTATATCACTTGGCATACACTATATCTTTCATTTGCTTAGCACTAACTAAAAATCTTCTTAGCTCGAACTAGCTTGCTCGACACTCACTAATGAACTTAGTTAAGCTTTGTAGACAACCTTGTTACAACTTATTCTTCTAGTGTTTTTAAGTGTCCTCAACCTCTGTATCTTCAAGTATATTATCAATACATCATTTTACCATTGTCTTAATTTATCCTTTATACTTCATTACAAAATCATAACTCAACCTTTCCCTTAGGTACTCTTGTTACATCTTGTTGATTAAATCGTCTTCGTCAATCAACTAAGTGATAGTACTTGGATCTTATAAGAAATTTTCATTCTAGGAAATAGTGGGTTTGACATTAGTGACAAAAAAATGATTGAAATCATTTTTTAACAACAATCTCCCTTTTGGCAATCAATCTTCTTCATTCTTCAACAATGATCTTTTCAATCAGATTTCCAAAAAATTGTCATATTTGAATTTAAACATGGTAACATTTGCATATTTTAAAATTTGAATAAAGTGGGGCACAAAAATATTTCATATAAAACTTTAGGTTATAATTTATTTCCTAAGTGAGTGCACACTTTAATATTCCATGGACCCGCACCTTACTCATCACTAGATCCTTCATCATATAGGGTAGTTTCCTTGTCGCTATACAGAGTTTCATGCCCATTACTTCATGCAAAATAGAAACATCATGCCATGTGTCTATGTGGATCTAAGTTTCTCTAGTGAGTCAGACTAAGATGGTGTTTGGTGGAATCTTCATTGGTTGAGCCTCTAACATGTCTAGGTTGTGGGCCACATGTTCTTAGTTTATACCTTCCACCATCTAATGCAAACAGATCAATTGTGGTCACTTTGTCACTATAGGAATTTGGTTTATATTTATTCATAGTGACAAAGTGATGAGTTAATGCATGGAAGGTGGGTTCATTCCTTTGTGGGCCATGGTGTAGTGGGTCAATGTTAGACAAGTCAGCAAAGCACCATGTTTCTATTGGTTGGTGCATTGGTAGGATTGATGATTTTTTGGGACTATCAAATGATGGGAGATCAATGCCTCTCACTATGTTTCTATATGAAATTTCTCTACCTTTAGTCATAGCAACATAGCAAGGTTTCACCACGTGTCCTGGTGTGCCCAATTTGGCAAGTGCAATTAGGTTAACATCATTGTTAAATCAACAATATTGCAAGTCATCACAGATAATTTTGAGGGTGGCACAATCAAGTTGATATGGTGTTCAAATGTGTGAGGACTCCATGAGGTGGAAAAAGGAAATGATATGGTTGGTCCACATTGAGGTTTCTGGTTGCTTGACTGGGTTGACTTGTTGACCTCACTAATTTGTAAAGCTAGAAATGAGAAAGATAGGGTTTCTTGCATGATCCAATCTTCATGATTGATTCCAACCACTTTCTAATGAATGCTACACCTAGTGGATGAAGGAAAATACTCCACCATCTCTCATTTTATCCATCTACTTGGTTAAAGTGATTTAATGGTGTTCTTTTATCTTCTCAAGGCTCTATTTTGGCAAAATATTGTATTTCATTGTATTTGAATCTATACTAAGATCATATTTTCCCTAGGGTTGTATGATTATTCTTTGAAGCATTTAAGATAGTGGTTGTGGAGTAACTCTAGTTAGAAATATCTCAGTTATGCTTGAGCTATAAAAGTAGTTTTTGTAAATTTTGGTAGGGTTGAATCTTCTCTATCTTCTTGATATTACTTTGCAAAATTCATTGTAAATTCCCTTTGCCTCTGAACCTATATGACATTCTACCTTATCTCTTCATACATTGTGCATTGTGCAAAGACCTATTTGCCTCTCATTAGTGTATTTTGGATCTTTATAATTTTTCATGACTGTATCTCTCTTTGGCCTATAAATGATATATAAGTGAATTCTCTTCTCCCTTGTGTCATTTATTTGGGTTTTCTGATTTGCATATCTAAATGTGTATATTTTTTGGTATCATGATGGTTCAAAAGTGCATCTATGGACAGAGATTAGTTTGAACACTCTATTTTTTGCATCACCCCTTAGGTTAGAATAGGTAGATTTGCTTCCATGTATTCCCTCTCCCTTTTCCCCTTGAAGAGTAGTTAGGCATATTGATAGTAAAGGAGGCTGACCTTCTTTGGAGATTCAACCTCACAATTCAAGTCCCATAGCTTGGAGGTTGTTTCCATGTTTCACAAGGTTGTCCTTAGTTAAAAATGTTGGACATGGGTGCAAATTTTTGTGACAACAAGAGTGACAAGAGAAAGGAAGGATGGATAGTCAATTTACGTTAATGACATACTAGACCCTAGAATAAAATTTTCTACAATGGTAACAACCTATTAAATCTATTTCTCAAGTAGGGAGAACAATGTACCCAATGGAGAAACATACAACACATACCAAATCATTGAAAACCATTATTGGTCAAAAGAATAGTCTTGACAATTGAGTGTCAACACAATTAACCATTTTCACTATATATGTCGATTACACAATGTATGTCGAGCCATAATTTCAATAGGTGTCGAGTCAAAGTTAGTGCCGAGAAAGTCTAAACGTAGTATGTGCCGAGTAATCCAAGAAATGTTCATGTGCCAAGTAATTCAAAAATGTTAAGATGTTGAGCAATACAAAACATACATGTGTCAAGCAATACAGTGTTTAATAGGTGCCAAGTGAACTAGGAAAGTAATAGATGATGAGCAATCTAGGAATCACTTCATGCTAAGTATTAGTAATTTAATGAGTGCTGAGTAACTCAAGATTAACATAAGAGTTTGTGCTTTCAAAAACTAAGATGTAAACCATTTTTGGAGCCGATCTAGAGAAATTTTGAAGGAGAAAAAGAATAAGGATGAATCATTTACATTCCCTATGCAATCTGCATGTAACCAATTAGAAAAATGGAGAAGGCATGTAATCAATGAAGAAAATCCAAGGATTTGAGTGGGAATTTGAGTTTTAATATAGATCGTAGATCCATACCTAACCCTAAGTCTTCACATTCTTTATAAGGAGGTCAAATACATCATTGCATGTGTGGAAGAGAATAGTGTAAGGGGAAATTATAGCCAAATTTTAGTAAGAAGAAGGAAAGACTTGGTGGAACAGAGTAGTAATTTCATATCAAGTTGATCAAAATAGTACAAGAGACAAGGAACACATATAGAGATCAGATCAAGCAAGGATCAGAATGAGAAGAGTAGATCTAGTACCTGAATCTAGCAATTTGAGATTGCATTCAATCAAGTCAAATGTTCTAATACTTTCTCACAATTGTGTTAGAGGTTGAAATCCTATGTTGATAGGTTAGCTTAATAGCTAGGTAGGAGAACCTTTGGAGAAGGTCTTGAAAAATCCTATGTACTAGGTGGGTTTAACAACCTATTGTAAATCCTTTAATAGGGTGACACTTCAAGTAAGTGTTTGTAAATCCTTTAACCATGTCACTATTGATACAATTAAAGCCTTTAATAGGGTAGACCATCAAAAGTGGTTGAACATTGATTGTTGCAGTGATTTTTGTGGGTGTCATCCCCACCCCAGTTTTACCTTCTTATTCTTGGAGGGTTTCTAGGTTACCAAATCTTTGTGTTATGTTTTGATGCATGCTTTCATTTCATGTTTTTTTATATGTTTACATGCTTGCAATTTACTTTCAATTATATGTTAATAAGGACTTAAAAGGATAAAAGTTGGTACTTCTGATTCACCTCCACCACCCCTCCCCCCCCTCGCTCTCAGAAATACTGTTCTCATTTGAACATTCCAACAATTGGTATTAGAGCTTTGGTTCTCACAAGGAGAAGCCTAACAACTTGGAGAAAAAGGTTAAAAGATGGATGTCTTCAAACTTGGGAAGATCATTGACAATTAGGTTATTGATGTGCAACTAGCTCTACATAAAGTAGAGGAAGCTAGGGAGGAACTAAGAAAATCCTTGAAAAGAAGGAAGGAGATAGCCATAGCTGAAAATGACATACACTACAAGGATATTGAAACCACACAAGTTTTTTGCAATGGAGATTCCAAGGAATTTGATGCAGCAATAGCAGAATTAATGGAGAAAAATAGGGCTCAAGTAGAAGAGATAAGATCTCTTAAGATGGAACAAGAATCACAAGCCATGATGCTATGTGAGATTACTAAACAAAAGAAAAGAGCTATTGAAGACAAGGCCATGATAGAAGATGATAAGAGAAATCTCACCAATAGGCTAGAAGAGAAGACAATTGAATTTGAAAAGATCTCAAACATGCAGTTGGACACCTTAAGCCAGATGATGAATGTTCATCATGAGCTAAACATGAAAAACATTAAGATATCCACCTTGAAGATGCAGAATGAACAATTACAAAATGAACTGAAGAGAGAAAAGGAAATAGTAGAAAGTTACAACAAACCAAATGAGGCCATCAAGTACTTTGAGGAATTGCTAAAATCACCAAGGGCTAGTAATGATACTTCAGGACTTGGCTACATCAGCACTAAATAAGGAGAATCATCCAAGGCTGCAGAAGAAAGAAGCAACAAAAGTAAGATCGCTAAACCTACTTGTTATTTATATGGTAAAAGGGGACATAACTCTAATGTGTGTAGAAGTAAGAATAGTCATCAGCATGATAAGCCTACAAATGCAAAATTTTTTCATAAATGCAAAAAGGAAGGACATTCAACACAAGATGCCAAGATTTGAAGGTAACTACTACAACTATAAAAAGTATGGGCATAAAGCATTTGAATGCAAATCAAAGCCTATGTGGACACTTAATCAGCCTACAAGAGGAATCAATCATCTTCATAACTACAATTGGGATTACAATACCAGGTATAACTATCACTATTGTCAAGAGTATGGACACATTCCTGAAAATTACATAAGGACACATTTCAAGGGAAATTATAGTAGGTGGCTAAACCAAACTACATGTTTTAGTTGCTTGAAGACTAGTCACATCAACAAAAACTGTCCTACAAAGACAAAAGCACCAAAGACTAAAAATAATAAAGGAAAAACAAAGATTGATGTTGAACAAATAAGAGGACAAATGAGCAAGACATGGAAGAAGAAAGGTGAATGCAACAAATCAAATGGAGAAATCACTTTACTCAAGAGGTCAAGTGATCACACCTCATCCAATTAAGCACAAGATAGATACATGGGGCTGATATATATAAAGATGTATGATACATCAGCCCAAGAAAACATACAAGTATTGCAAAGGATAAATATGCATGAGAAAAGATGTCAAGTTAAAAAATATTAGAAGGTGATGCTGAGCTATCTTTGTTTGTCGAGTAAAATTCTAGTATATGTCGAGTTGAATAGACTAGTGGATGTTGAGTAAGACATGTTAGTAGTTGCTGAGTAAATGAACTTCAGTGGAAGCCGAGTTGATAAAATCTTTGGAAGTCGAGTGTACAACTGTCATCACAAATGCAATAAATGCTAGGTTTTTGAACCTAATAAAGTTGAAAATCATTCATTTTTGAATCATTCGAACATAAAGAAAAGTTGGGCAGAGCAAAAGGCAATTCTATAGTGATCAAATAGAAATTTGTAGCAATTTCAACAATGATTCAACTCAATTTCATCAAATCATAGGTATTTTATTCAAGTGTTGAGCTACACAGAGTTTGAAAGCTTAATTTTAAACCCAAATTCGGTAAACAATGGCATCTGGGTCAAAAACCACTACGGAGGAGGAAATTCATGAAATTCAAGTTACCAGTAATGAAGTCAAACAGCCCAAGTTTAGGCCCATTCCTAAAGTTGCCTATAAGAATGATCCTATTGGTGCCCTATCCATAATTCCTGATAAATTTTTTATGGTTGAGGATGTTTGAAAGTGTTATAACTATAAAGTTGGAGCCATAGGAGATTTGGAGATTTTTAATGCATTTGATAAACTGTGTGGAAATGGAAAACTTAAAGATGAATTCTCCATAGTTGAGAAGAAGGGTCTGACCAAAACCTTAGTTTTCCCTATTATTTTCAAAACAAAATGGATACGCATAGTGTTGAGCAGAATCCATGATGGAGCCTTTTGGTTAGAGATAGGGTCAGTGAAGTTTATAAAGAAAAGTGTCCATAGGTTTACTGATATTCCAATCCTAGATCAGCCAAATACCCTGAGAAGTGACAAAAAGGAGGCCATAGAGAAGAATACTAGTGCAAAATGGAATAATAGGGGAATGACAATAGACACCATTACAGAACCCTTACTATATTTTGTTGTGAGAATCATACCCACAAATTCTACCAGTTAAGCAGACTAAATAGTGTACCATGTATAGTAGTGGATATTGCCTATAAATTGGTGAAGAAAGATCGTACATATGATCTTGCAGAGCTCATGTTATAATAGATCAATGAGAATTTGGGAGCAATAAGGAAGTCTAAGGGAGCTTAATGCAAATTTGGCTTAGTTTTGCTTTGTATATTTTTCTATATTATGAATGAATTCCCTTTAGTAGGCAAGGTGAAATGGAATTAAAATAAGACCATTGTTGATAAAATCAATGGATTCATTGAGCAAATGTGTGAGAATTTTGATGCCCAAATGACTAGCTACTTTGAGGACTTCAAAAAGTCCATGAAATAGAGGATGAGGATACCAGTCTCACTGGTTGAGCAACATGTAAAGGATATTTTCTTTCTTGTGGATATTGATTATATGTATATATAAGTAGTCATACCTAGAGTGAGATGGCTTAGGCCACTAGGCTATGAACTTGATGTTGATCAAGCCTCAGTAGCAATAACAACTTTACTTGCAGAAGACATTGACAAGGATCCAAATAATTTTGGAACCTATGACATTGTCAAATCAAGGGTGGTGACAGATCTCAAGACAACCACAATAATGAAAAAGAAGGACAATTTGATCAAGAAGATCAAGAAAAGATTTGGAGTTGAAGAAGCAGGTACTGCTGAAGAAGAGGAAGCATATGAAGAAGAGGATGACAATGAAGATGAAGAAGAAGAGCCTCTAAAACTAACAAAAGGTCTAGGTGAGGATAAAGAGGAAGGTGCCAAGGAAAAAGAAGTTGAGGAAGCACCTATCAAAACTAAAGTTACCAAGAGGAAGGCCAAAACTCCACCTACTCCTCAACCCAAAGCAAAGAAAGTGGCAAAACCTACACTAGAGAAGCCTACTACCAAAGCCACCACTAGAGCTACAACAAAAAAGGCCAAAGAAGAGGCAAAAAGGAAGAAGAAAACTACCAAGAAGACTGGTGAGGAGCCAAGAAAGAGAAGAAAATATGTAGCTCAACCTGACTTAGACAAAGAAAAGAAAAAAATGGATGATAACAGTTAGTTCAAAAAGGTAAGAAGGTAAGTCATTCATCCAAGTCTCCCATAGATAAATTGTGTATAAAGATTAGAAATGATGATTTGAAAGATTTAAAGAATTTAGATTTTAGTAAGCTCACTAAGGAAGAGCAAAATAAAATAGAGGAATCCATGTATGCTATGATAGCCAAGTACAAGCACACACCTCTAGAGCTAGATGGCTCAATGCCCAAGGAGTTGTACAAAATTGTTGAAGACAAATGTCATTTTTGTCTACAAATGGAAAAGGAAATAAGGGAGTCTACTTTAGCTAGATTTTTACTTGATTTGACTAAGGGTCAAATAACTAGTGTAGTCAAGAGGCACAATAGTAGATTTACTCCTAAGTATAGAGCATTTTGTATTCTAAAAAATAAAATTGAAGATGTAGTTAGCAAATCCACAAGATTGTGGAAAATAATATATAAGAAAATTGATGATGTGTTTGATAAGGAATATAAGGAAAATGAAATGAAAGAAATAGGGAAGAAGGATGAAGAGGAGAAGGAAGAGGAGAAGGCTAAGGAAGAGAAGAAAGATGAAGAGGAAAAGAAAAATGAAGAGGAGAAAGAGGAAGAAAAGGGTACAGATGAGTAGCAAGAGTAAAGTGTGTAAGACACACAACTACCACCTCCTAGCCCTCCTTATGTCATCATCACACCTACAAAAATTATCAAGATTAAGGATGTTATTGACACTTCTAGTCAAAAAATCAATCCATCAACTGTAATGGATCTAGCAAAGATCCTTGACCAATCAACACAAGCAACTAGATTATGTACAAGCCCAATAATGGTCAGTGTTGATGAGTTGCAAAAGTAAATAGTAAAATCAAAGGAAATCAAGGTGTAAACACAAGAACCACCTTCGACCACTCAAACTACTGGGCTCCTATTCCTTCCTCCACCATCTCCACTAAAAGTAGTCACAGATGCACTTCAAGTGCCGAGTGCAGCAGCAGGGGAAGGCAAAGAAAAATCAAAATAGCTAGCAATCACACCCCCAGCCATTGATAGTCAAACGGAGAAATAAATAGAAGAGAATGAAGAGACAAGAGATGAGGATGCAATAAAAACTTTGGTTGAATTACCAAAAATAGGTACTCCCACTCAAAATCTTCAGAAGCTGAGCAGTGAAATGCTAGCATTGCAAGTTAGAACACCAGGGTCGAGCTCAACAAAAGTAGCTAGGAAACTTTAGTATGGAATTATTGACCTTGATGAAGAAATCACAATACCTTACTATGAATCTAGCACCCTCACTGAAGAAAAGATTAATGAAATACAAAGTGCATTGGATAGAATAAGGAGACAAGAGATATTGAGAAAAGAATATAAATATACGCAAGCATTGAATGAGATAAAGGACATCTTCATGGATGCCTTCAGCTTGTAGACACCTAATGAGTCAAGGCCAATAATAGAGCAACTATTTGACATAGCTAACCAGGTGACTAATGAAGACCAAGATACAAATGCAAAATTAATGTAATGGTCGAAAAGGAAGTTCCAAGGAAAGGTAAATGAGAAAATATCTGGTGATATAGCACTATCTCAAGTTGAGCTAGCTAAGAAATTGGATAGAGCAAAAATTGTACTTGGGAATATATTCTCCCTATACAACAAGTGTGATTTTTCCAACTTCACATAGGAAACTAGCCAGAAGATACTAAGTTTGGAGAGAAATTTAAAGATTTCTAGTATGCAACTCCCCACCAATCCAACTTAGAGTGAGAAGCATTTTTCTCAAATGCTTCACACACAAAGAGAATTAGTTTTATTAACAATAGAGGAGGCTAATACAAAAGCTAAGTTGATGCAAATGCAGTCATCTATAACCCCTCACTTGGAGGTACTCCATAAGGAGAAAATGTATGAAGAAATTGTCCTCAAGAAAGATTCAAATCTTTCTACCTCAGATGTACTTGTACATCTAGTAGCAAAGGTTGCCATCTAGCACAAGTCATTGGACATTGCACTAGAAAATTGGGATGTAGCTCTGAAGATACTCCTGGAGGTAAATAGCACATTTTTGGCTAAGCATGGTATTACTCCATAGAATCCTTTGACATCATTGTTAAAAAGGGGGAGATAAAGTAAGGGGGAGATATATGTATAAAGGGAAATATCTATATATGCAGATTCTATGGGAGAATACCAAATTTTGAACCATTCTTTATTACATTCTTTCATTTTGAGAATAATGTGGAAAGTTTGTAAATAGCCAAAAATGAGGAAACTAATAATAAAGGAGAAAGGGGAAGATGCAAAATTTTGAACTTCAATAAATTAGATACAGCACACAGGATCAAAATGCATAAATAGGACAAAGGATAGAGAGAATTAGGCACATTGACATAGAATTTCAATTTCAAGAATGGACAAGGCATAATCAACTCAGGGGGAGTCATAAGGTATATTGTTACTCACAATATTTTTTGAGATTTTGCATGAATACCAAGAAAATAAAGAATGTACTCAATAAGGTTAAGTTCATAAATGCTTAGTTAAGTGTTTTTGACACTCATGTCAAAGGGGAGATTGTTGGTCAAAAGAATAGTCTTGACAATTGAGTGTCAACACACTTAATCATTTTCACTATATATGCCAAGTACACAATGTAGGCCAAGCCAAAATTTCAATAGGTGTTGAGTCATAGTTGGTGCCAAGAAAGTCTGAATGTAGTATTTGTTGAGTAATCTAGGAAATGTTCATGTGCTAAGTAATTCAAAAATGTTTATATGCCAAGCAATATGGAACATACATGTGTCGAGCAATATAGTTTTTAATAGGTGTCGAGTGAACCAAGAAAGTAATAGATGTCAAGCAATCTAGGAATCAGTTCATGCTGAGCATCAGTAATGTAATGAGTGTTGAGTAACTCAGGATCATCATAAGAGTTTATACTTTCACAAACTAAGATGTAAACCATTTTTGGAGCTGACCTAGAGAAATTTTGAAGGAGAAAAAGGATAAGGATGAATCATTGACATTCCCTATGCAATCTGCATGCAACCAATCAAAAAAATGAAGAAGGCATGCAATCAATGAAGAAAATCCAAGGATTTGAGTGAGAATTTGAGATTTAATATGGATCATAGATCCATACCTAACCCTAAGTCTTCGCATTCTTTATAAGGAGGTCGAATACATCATTACATGCGTGGAAGAGAATGGTGTAAGGGGAGATTATAGCCAAATTTCAGTAAGAAGAAGGAAAGACTTGGTGGAGTAGAGCAACAATTTCATATCAAGTTGATCAGAACAATACAAGAGACAAGGAACACATACAGAGATCAGATCAAGCAAGGATCAAAATGAGAAGAACAGATCTACTACTTGCATCAAACAATTTGAGATTGCATTCAATAAGGTCAAATTTTCTAATACTTTCTCACAATTATGTTAGAGGTTGAAATACTATGTTGATAGGTTAGCTTAACAGGTAGGTAGGAGAACCTTTGGAGAAGGTCTTGAAAAATCTTATGTATTAGGTGGGTTTAACAACCTATTGTAAATCCTTTAATAGGGTGACACTTCATATAAGTATTTCTAAATCCTTTAACTAGGTCACTATTGACACAGTGTAAAGCTTTTAACAGGGCAAGCCTTTCATAGGGAAAACCATTAGAAGTGGTTGAACATTGATTGCTATAGTGATTTTGGTGGGTGTCAACCCCACACCAGTTTTACCTTCTTATTCCTAGAGGGTTTCTGGGTTACCAAATCTTTGTGTTATGTGTTGATGCATGCTTTTATTTCATGTTTTTTTATATGTTTACATGCATGCAATTTAGTTTCAGTTATATGTTAATAACAACTTAAAAGGATAAAAGTTGGTACTTCTAATTCACCACACCCTCCCCGCCACTCTCAAAAGTACTCTTCCCATTTGAACATTCCAACAACCATGACCCACTTGACCTAAGTGAATGGTTACATGAGCAGCTAATTATTAATTTAATAAAGACTAAATAAAATTACAAGATACATCCATTCAAGTAAGAAGCCATTTTGGTATGTGTATTTTTCTATTTCAAAAGATAATATCTAAGATACTCATTGGTCATTTGATTGAAGGATCAACTAATTTGTGAACAAATTTGAAAGATATATTTGCTATGAGAATATAATAGAGATGACATGTTCAAGTTATATTTTAATAACTTTCAAAGGGTTATGTAAAGAAGGGAAAGAATACCCTTTACCTTGGTCAAATAATATAAGCATGAATTTCATTGTCTAGCATGATACAAGTAGTAGAACCCAAAAAAATAGATGACAATATTTTAGTATGAAATAATGGAAGATGATACTAGGTCCTCTATTGATTTAATGTTGTCTATACCTATAGACTAGGAGTTGCCAACATGAGGTACACATATGATGAGAAGAAGTGTAGTCATAGACAGTAATAAGGAAAAAGATCAAGAAAAGAAGGATGAAGGAAAAGTAAGTAAGAAGAAAGGTGAAAATAAATCTCACACTAATACAAGAGAGAAGATGACATGGGTAATTGGTGAAGAGACACCAAGTGCATGGAGACATGTAGATATAGAAAAGAACATTAATTCAAGTCTAGAGTCATCCTCATCTGAACCAAAGATGATCATAAAGGAGACAAACATGAAGAGGAAGAGTGAAGGAGAAGAAAAGGAAACCTCTTCAGTCTATAAGAGATCAAACCCATCTATGAGAGAAACATCATCAACAATAACCAAACCTATGAAAAGAGGTAGGAATCCACTCTCTCCACTCTCAATTGAAGACATTATAAATTATAAAACACATGATGGAAATTACAATACAATAAAAATATAGATATCCACTCATGAGTGAGAAAGATCATAATAGTGTTATCAATGTTGTTCTACTTAGCATGAGACCTTACTATAGAACACCAATGAATGTGAAAGATGAATTATGAAAGGATCTAGTGCCTATCATAGTAAAAAGATAATAGGAAGGAGTTGAAAGACTAAAAGGAATTCTAGATGATGCACTAACCAAGATTAAATGAAAATATACACCATCAGAGAGAAGAGCTTATGTAGAAGCCTATACTAATGAATTTTCTATTTACGAGAGCATTGCATTGGTTTCCATTGACGAGAGAAAAAGGCTTTTGAATAAAAAATAAGGTGCTAGAAGATTGTAGCAAAACAAATGGAAATAATATATGCAAGGAAGAATGAAGAGAAAGATAAAGCTCACAGCTAGATTGATCCAAAAGGAAAGGTAATTCAAATACAAGAAAAGAAAATGAAAACAAAGTCAATAGGATCCAATAGAGAAACTAAAGATGAGTGACACATTGAAGAGCTCCTAGATATACCTATTAACTTCAACCCCCTCACACCAATAAGGAGAGAGTAATATTCAATTACTTGTAGTGGATTTGATCTAGAAAATAAGGAGCATTATTTAAAAGTGATGCCCAAGAGGCAAGAGATCTCATCAAATTCCAAGAAGAGATAGACAAGATGCTAGAAGCCTAAAAGAGATGAGTAATGATGAACTCAATAAATATTACAATATGGTTAAAAGATTCAAGATACTAAAGTAGTCCATCAAGAAACAAAAATGATCTCAAACACTGATAAAATTATGAGAAATGACCAAAGAGCTAATTATTGATGCCAAGTATGAGAAAGATGGAGATCTCATAGAAAAAATTGAGAAATTACTTAAAACTATAGATATTGATAAACTAATGGTAAAATTGGCACAAGGGAAAAAAAAGAGAAACTCAAACAATTGAGCAATGCAAAAAGGAACTTTAAATAGAAAAAGACACAACAATATAATTTCTAAAGGGTATTTCACCCATTCCACCAAAGATGTCAAACTCCAAAAGTTACATGAAATATTTTGAAAATACATTGAAGAAATACAATGAAGAGCTATAGACTACACAAACCTCATTTGACATCATGATAAGTTCTACAACTAGGTATAATGGTCAGATTAAAAAAAATCCACATATGATCTACAAGATTAAAGAAGGGAAACATAAGAGAAGCTCTATACTCTTTAAGATACAATGCTTCCTATCCCTAATGATATAAATTATCTAAGAGCATCTAAAACAAATAGAGATAATGTTATCTAGTGGCCCCATAGATACCATAAAATAAATGGAGATCTAATAACCAAAGGTAATATTCCTAGCACTATCACTAAAAAAATCCAAAACTCATGCCAGACATATTTGGATGTTGTGAAGACAAGGTACCCAAACATCCTCTGACCCCTTGTCATTGATGAAAAAAAGGGAAAGATAGAGGAGAATAAAAGAGGTGAGGATATATGAGAAGAAAATGAACACAAAGTGGAGAGCATACAATATAGGAAGAAGTAAAAAACAAAGAGAAGAGCATATAGTATGGGAAGAAGTCAAAAGGGGGAGTATATAAATGCAAAACAAGGAGGAACATACTAGGAAAAAAAAGGAAGTAGACAATGAACAATAAGAACACAGGAAGAGACAAAAAAATATAGGGAGAGTCACAATGATAGTAGTGAAGAAAATAAAAAGGAAGTACTATACTTTTGGCTAAGTCCACCTACCATCAAATATTTTGTCGGTATCAATCTAAAGAAAGTTGAAACACGAAAGTGAAAAAATCAAGAAGGATCATAAGTTTTTCCATCATTTCTAAAGGGGGAGATTTTTGACCCTACAAATCTCATTAGCATTAAGAAGGGTTAGTGTTGCTAACATATTACACACCAAAGTGTTGTCATTGATTGGAAATTGATTGAGTATGAAGTATACCATCTCATGATCGTTAGTAGACATCTACACTAGTTTGCATGAAGATGAAGATAAGGAAAGACATTAGCACAATGAGTCATCACTATGACATAAAAAGAGGGGACATGGTCTCTATTATGATGGGATTTGAATTCTAATGAAATAGTGGAAAGAAGATAGGATAGAGAGGTTAAGGCTAGACCTAGAATAGACTAGTAGGGCTACTAGTATAGATCCAGTGACATGGGTTTTATAGGTTATTCATGAGTTGCTCAAATATGGGACTCAAATTTTGAACTTGTTATTTTGGACATGGTATTTTTAGAGTTTCAACACCCAAAAATGCAAGGATACATATAATAAAAAAGTGAGTGATGATAAGTGTGTACAAATATAGAAAAAGTGAAGAGAAGACAAGAAGAGAGGATCAAACATAGAAAGTGTCATTTTATAAAGAAAGAACAAAAAGGAACATTAAGAAAACATAGATTGGTGCACTTTAGATAGGGAAATGTAGAGAAATTATGAATTGATATAGAGGCTATCAAAAAAATGGCTTAAGTGGAAAGAGAAGATCAAGATATCTTCTGGAAATATACTAGAGATCTATCAAGAAAGATGTTCTATACAATCTAGGTCATATATTATTGATTTTTAATCATTTTAATTACTTTGTAAGCTCTTAATTAGGCATGCTTCAGTAGAAAGCATATGATAAATCCTCTAGCAAGGTTCCTCTTAGAAGGAGTGTTAAAATCTTTTAACAAGGTAGAATTAAAAAGCTAATTGTAATCCTAATAGGTTGTAGACATGCTTAACATGATGTGTTCTCAAAAAGAACAAGTTGTAGATCTTAACCAAGTAACCTTATATCTATAGTTAAACTCTAGTGGGTATATTATCCCCATCATGGTTTTCATCCTCTCATCAAGTGTTTCCACATACAAATTGATGTGTCATTTGATGAATTCTTTTGTGTGGAAGTTTACATGCTTCTAATTTACTATATTTTATCATTGCTTTAATTGATAAGTGGGTAGTCTTTAGTTTGTTTAGAATCGTTAAGAGAGTAACTGATTTTAGGGTTGAAACTGATTCACACCCCTTCTCAATACTGGGTGGGACCAACATCTATGACATTAGGTGGGATGAAAATATTCATAATATTATAGTATTTTTATTTAAAACATGATCAATTTCTTAACTAGGTTACAACAATTTATTATAGGGTATATTTTTGATAAAAAGCTTGTGTTGCATGCAGACAATTAGTAAAACAAATTTTAGGGATGATAAAGCTATTTTCTATATTTGTAATTTTTTGGTGGAAATTTGATGCACCCTATGAAATTGCCATCCTATTTTTTAATAGTTGATTTCATAGTAATTTAGTGTTTCAATGGTTGTCTTGGACTATTATTGAAATCTAAATTTCTTGAATATCAAACCCAATGCAATATTCTAATACTTCAACCTAGTCATAATTACTTATTGATGTTTTACAAAAGGGAGAAACTATAATGAAAGATTGATCAATAAAAAATGTCCACAAGAGAAAATTAAAGACTTATTGTAAATTTGCCCAATTAGAGGGATAAAGGGTAGGGGGAAAAAGGGTAGGTTTGGGGGTAAACTAGATTAGGAAATGCAATGACATTGTTCTTTTTTTTAAATAATAGAACCATCATTTTTTTTGAATCACTGTCAATTTGTATTTTCTAGAATTTGATGCTTACTATTTCCTATGACAACAACTCTCAAACCAACCGATTTTCATGACTCAAATCTTGAGCCAACACATAAATCTTCTTTAGTATATTAGGGGATGATAAGAAGTAGGCATGGTGAAAAAGTTATGAAAATTTATAATCCTTGGAATCCCGAGGGGTATGAGAAGTATGATGATAGTTTCTAATGGAAGGCCTGTGGATCAAAGAGACTAGCTAACATTGGTGAAAGAAAGGGAGTCACCTTATTTTCTGATACCATCTTTAATTTTTTACCTAAATTTTTTTGTCTATGTGAGATATTATAGTTTATTGCTACAATATAATGTATAATATCCTATCAGCTAATTAGGCCTAGAAAGTAAAACATCTTAAACATAATTAAGATATGCTTGAGGACAAGAGAAAAGAAAATTTATTGAGTGCTTCCAAGTCAAATAAAATTACTCTCCTCTATTGAAATGATTTTAGAAAAATGAAAAATAAACTTAGGGGAAAGAACTTTGTTAAAACTCCAAAACATGAGAGGATTTTGAGCACCATATTTGCGACCTTTGCAAAAGTACCCTTATAAATGCTTTTTATGCATATGTACCCTGCTATCATTTTGAGGCTAATGATGATTTTTAGGTGTTCATTATATTTCATTTAGTATATCCATGTACCATAGGTCATTAGTTTGAAGTTTTGAATCATTTTGTGAGGTGTAGTTGTGAGCACTTGTCAATTCTACAAATTTACCAAAGTGTTGAATAGTGTTTGGAAGCCCACTTTGCATTTGAATATCTTGTACCTAGTTAAGTGTTATGACTGACCACTCTAGGAATGTTTACCATGCATATCAGAGAACCTATGTTTTAGATTTCAAGTCATTTTGACATGTTGAGATGGGGTTTTTAGTTTCTCAAAGTTGATTGCTAATCTTTGTCATGTTGTTGCACTTTTTGTAGAAATCCTAGTAGCCCTATTTGACCAAATATAAATTTAACCCAATTAAACCTATTGAAGAAATTATTTCTCTGTTAATTTTTTAGGTCAAATAAATGTTATATTCTAGATTTTAGCTTTTGACAAATCCGTTTGACTAATTTTCAAGTACAATTTTGTTTGGAATTTTTAACTTTTTGATGCAAATTGATTGTGCATATTTGTTGTAGTCATGTTCAAGATTTTATAATCTTGGATCCATAATAGATGAGGCTAAACCAATCACACCACTACATTCTACTCAAAAAATACTCCTATAGTGCCAACTTGCAAGTTTTCACTAATCTATTTGAATACGTTTCCAAATCCATTCCATATGCAAAAAGCTATGTTTCATCAGTGTACTCAGTACTACAAGTTCTAAAAGATGACTTTAGAGGCTTTCTAATTGTTTCCTATTAGTTTTTATGAGCATAAAATGTAACCATATACTCTCCCTCTAGTGAAGAATAAGTGCCCCAAGTTTCATCTTCCCAAGTGATCATTTGACTGGTCTTTGAAGTCAAATTTTATTGCAACTTTTGTGTTTTGACATGTTATCTATAGGATCATATTAAAATGAGAAATTTTTATGACAAAAATATTTTGACCAGAAGACTTTCATGAGGTGAGAATTTTAGGATGAATAATTTGGAAAAATGAACATGAATACAAAGTATTAGGGCTAGATCAGGTGATCTTGATGTGGTGCAAGGAAAGAGAATCCCCAAAGGAGATGTCCTAACCCCCAAAAAATAACCACACAACATAATATAAATAATAATAAATATTTAGATCCACATCAATGCCTATTATCATAATAGAATCATAAGATTTACATCTAACATGCTCAGCTATAAGGCCTTTAGGGTTATGGCCAAATACAAAACAATTACAATAATAGTTCTGTAAGACCTCAAAAGATCCCAACCCTAGCTAGTCCAAACCCCCACTCTAGAAGAGAATCCAAAGAATAGTCTAAACTTGTGCTTGCAAGCCATCAAGAAACCTTCTTGTTTCCCAAGCCCACACTTAGCTACTAGCTTTCTTGAACTTCTCTCTTCTTAGCCACTCCATATTGAATGAATAATAACTCTAGATTCCATTAGACCATCTACTTATTCTAAACCAAGCCACACATTTTCCTAGAAAGGTTACATTTAAATAACAACTCAAATTAATAATGCCCTTAAGATACAAGTCGACTTGGTAACATACATTAAATATAGGAAATACTTAGGACATGCCCCAAGTTTACAAAGCATGACTAAATCAAATGATAGCATAAAAGTATGCACCCTTAGGAATAGGTCCACATGTCATCCAATGATCCAAATCAAAGAGCAAACATGCCAAATCCCTCGTATCAAATCTTAGGAATATAATCTCCAAAATTTGTCTAAGAAATCAGGATTATGTGACCAACAGTCACCAAAATGGCTCTAACTCCAAGAGGATGACTCCAAACTCTTTGGGCACTTAGGACAAGGTACCCTAATGTGCCTGAAGCATATCCCAAGTTGTGTAAACCATAAATCCAAAAATCTAGCCTGAAAGCTCCTACATATCGGATCATTGACTGTCACAGGATGTTCTTGCATTAGATCTTTTTAGTTTTTACAGCCAATTCTAAGGTTCCTTGACACAAAAGTGATTTTTTTTAAGAGAAAAAAATAGAAGTAAATTTTTTATTAAATCAAAATAAAGGAATTACAAAGGGCCCCAGGCCCAAAAAATGAAGAAAACACCATTATAACTAGTAACCCTTATCCTTCTTGACTAACTTCTCCAGGATCCCCAGATAATCAATAGGAAACCCATCCTTTCCTACCATATTCCCACTAACTCTATTTTCTGACACCCATTTCACCAACACATCAACCACTCCATTCTATTCCCTACAAATATGATGAAAGGAGATAAGATCTACATACCTACACATATACAACCACTTCTCTTGACCTAATGAGATATATTGCCACTATTATTGCCCACTCCCTTGTCCACCAAGCCCAAGTTTCACACTATAGCATAATCTCTAGGGTTAATATTTTTAGACATATCACACGTGACATAGATACTCTCCTGAATCATGTGCATTATATTTTTCCATAGTTGGGAGACTCCCAAATTGAAGCTACAAAAAATCTTGCAATTCTTATCCAACCAAAGATTCCATATAGTGAGAGTAGGTCCAATAGTCTAGTTCACCTGTAGGAAGGTAGATCTTCCAAGAGGTCTATCAAGGATATCCTAGAATTCAATTAGGGAGGTAGCATGGTTGCAACCATGATTCCACACCTCTCACTACATATGCCATATTTATTTTGAAAAGGGGTAGAGAAAAAATAAGTGGGAGGTACACTCTTCATAATGCATACAAAGAGAGCATATAGAAGGCCCCTAAAACCTTCTCTTTTAAAGTTTTCCTAGGTTAGGCATTTCTTCTGAGAAACCAACCATAAAAGAAACTTACACATAGGCTAAGAAGTTATATTCTAGACCTTTTTCCACCAAATAACTTGATTAAATCCATGTCATTATCTATCTAACCAAGCATATCATTGAGCCACACTAAATCTTCCATACCCCAGGAAAGAATATCCTTATCTCTAGTAGAACTATACAACTTGGCCTTGAGAATGTTAGCAAGTTCAACCCTACTCTCCATATAACCACCTAGAGGCCAATCATGTGAATCCTTCCAACAAGTCACTTCCACTAGGTGATACCAATTGATAGTCTTAAATTGTTATACCTTGGTCCACCTGGCCTCAATAAAAATATTACAAAATGTTTGGACATAAGGATGGTTGGAAGAATGGGAGGATGGCCATCCTAAGAGTCTTACCAAAATAAGGCACTAGAACCATCATTACATATCCAAAAATGGCCATCCTTAATAAGTTGAGCTCCCTTTTAAGAGTATCCCAAATGTAAGAGACTTTACTAGCCAAATCAAGTGTTGGGATATCTTGATAATCAACCCTTGGAAAATAATTTTGAGTGAGAATTTTGGCCCAATCCTAGTCTTGATTATTTCACCACCTCCAATATAACTTAGATTCCAAATCATTGACAACAACAGTCATAAAAGTGATACCTAGACACAAGAAAAATTTAGCATGCAGACTATTTCCCAATTAACTAAAATCCACTTCGAAGAGAGAAGGTTTCTTGACCAAATGATGTAGGGCAACACCACCCTTACCAACTCACAACCAAGATCACAATAAGATGGAGACAAAGAGATGACAAAATGCTTTGCAAAGCATGCTTTTATTATACTTGAAATTTACTTCATTAAAATATTTTCCAAATGAGAGAACTCCCAAATAAGAGCTTCCACAAGAAGAATCTTCACACTAAGAGCTTCACCAAGAGAACTATCACCTCCAAGCTTTCTTACAAGAGATTACACTCAAAGAGCTTCTACTTCCAGAACTTGATTACAAATAATCATAAGCCTTTTCTAAATAGGCACTTCTAACCCAAGACATTATGAACACAACCAATGTGGGATAAAAGGTAAATACAACTACCTTAAATAAATATTAAATTCCCACCTAGATACAACTAAGCACCCAACAAATATTAAATACATGATTTATCCACAACCTTCTAGAATTCCACCTACACACCTCAATAAATGGAATGACAACATATTTTCTTATTTTTATATTCATGATACATATGCACCTTGAAAATAAAATTTTCTCTTCTCACTTTTTTTTTCTATTTTCTATTTTATATTATGTTTTCTTTCTATTTTTGTCACTTTCTCTCTCCTCCACAATTTTTTTTTCTTTTTTTTTTAACTTTGAAGATGTAGGAAAAATCTTGTGAATATGGATTCACAAAATGAAGTAGCCATTGCTGACAATTTTTTGTTTTGCTCTTCCAACACCTAGCTGGAACAAGTATCTGGTGCCGATATATTTCCTTCTTTCTTCTTTTCCAACTCCTAGTTGGAACAAGTGTCTGCTACCAAAATTTCTCCTTTGCAATGAACTCTATCCAAGTATAACTCTCATCCTCCTCCAATCATGTTGATTTAATCACACCTGTAACAAACCTAGCAACACCATACCAATCTTCCTTTGCATGCCAAACATCACTAACAAGATCCTCATGCAAACAATCATCAATAGCTTTCAAACTCATCTCAAATTCAACAGCCCATAATTCATAGAAATTTACTTCTTTCACGTCTTCATCTTTGATTTCTTCTTCTGTGTCTTCCACAAGGCATGTAACTGCTTCACTTACTTGGCTTCCAACCAAGGAATTATATGCATCCTCTACTACTACAATATTCAAATCACCTTCATCTACTTTTGGCAAACAAACCTGGCTATCTTCATGTTCTTCCTCTTCTCTTCCATCTTCTTCAACTTTAGGTTTGCAAATAATTTCCTCTTCATCTTCTTGCTCTTCTTGTGTACCACATGTCTGATACTCTACTGGATCTTCTTTCTTTTCTGCATCCAAGGAATTATCAACATCTCTTTTCTGGTGATACGCTCTTTGTTTCCGCAACTTAGCTTCTAATTCATTCACTTGCTTCTACAAATCAACCCACAATGCCTCTTGATTTCTTACTCTAATTTTCTCAAGTTGATTAATCCTCAGAATCCATCCAATCACAAAAGCCATCTTCTTATTTCTTTTCTCCATAATCAAGTCTTTAGAAGACAAATCTTGTGCAACACAAGAACCTTGTGCAAACTGCCTCACAATCGGCAATCTGTCTACACAATCAAGAACTTCTTGACAAACTTCACCCACCTCAAGGTCTTGGTGCAAACTGCCTCACATTCAGTGATCTATCTGCATGCTCAAGAACTCCCACTCTAATACCACTGACATAGGGTGAAACCATCCTTACCAACTCACAACCAAGATCACAACAAGATGGAGATAAAGAGATGACAAAATGCTTTGCAAAGCATGCTTTTATTATACTTGAAATTTACTTCATTAAAATATTTTCCAAATGAGAGAACTCCTGAATAAGAGCTTCACCAAGAGAACTATCACCTCCAAGCTTTCTCACAAGAGATTACACTCAAAGAGCTTCTACTTCTAAAACTTGATTACAAATAATCATAAGCCTTGTTTAAATAGGCACTTCTAACCCAAGACATTACAAACATAACCAATATGGGATAAAAGGTAAATACAACTACCTTAAATAAATACTACAAATTGCAACAGCATCATGCATCACCAAAGAAATTTCCAAGATAGAACATCAAATTACTTTATAAAAAAGGTTGGGGGAACTTGCACAAAACACCTATAAATGGGAAGTGTCTGTAACACTTTCTTAAGGAGGATCACTCTCCTAGTAGAAGAGAGCCACCCGTGAGTCCAGTGGCTAACCTTACCTCAAAATTTATCCAAAGGATCTTGCCAATAATCCTTCTTTAGAACTCCCAAAGCTAAAGGGACTCCCATATACATCAAAGTAAGAGAACAAAATTAAAATCTTAAAATATTGGCAATCCTATTTAAAATAGGCTAAGGAGTATTAAAGAAATAAATAGAGGATTTATCTTCATTGATCCTCTTCCTAGAAGCTTTCAAATAGGTGTCTAAGGACCTTCTAAAGTTCCCTACCTCATTGATTGTAGCCACACCCATAAATACAGGTTCATCCATGAATTAAAGATCAAAATAAGATGGAAGAAGATTGTTCCATTTCCAACCTTGGATGAGCTCCTGTCTAACCCAAAACTTCATAAATTTGCCAAGTTCGTCTGCCATAATGATGAATAAATAAGGAGACAAAGGATCTCATTTCTAAAGTCCTTAAGAAGAATAAAATAGCTTCATAGGTTCCTCATAATTAAGAAAAGAGAATGAGGGACAAGTAACACAACTAGGAATCCAATTCACACAACCAAAAGCCAAAATAATTCTACTTAGTAAGTCCAACTTGCCTAATCATATGCTTTAGCTAGATTCATCTTGATAAACATGGTCTTTTCCTTAGATATAGAAATAGAATAAATATCTTCCATAGAAACTACAACACCAAAAAGGATCTATTTACCCCTAACAAAGCCTCCATGTTCCTTAGAAATCAAATTACCCAAAAGAGGCTTGAGTCTTTTAGAAAACAACTTGGTGATAATTTTGTAAGTAACATTACATAAAGAAATAGGACCAAATTAACCCAAGTTATTGGCTCCATCAATCTTGGGAATGAGAGCCAAAGATTTTGAATTTAGAAACTAGTTGAGCAACTCAACTCAAAACCAAACCTCATGAGAGAAATTTTTGTGCTCCATGACTATGACTAAGTAAAAAGTCTTCACTTTTTAATTCTCCCAAATCTTCCCACAAAGACAAAAGAAATCAAATAGATTGTTTCAAAATTTTAGAACCAATTAAGGTAGGTATGGCATGTTGTGGACTTTGTGATACCAAATGGGAAGCTCCAGGTATATTTTTGGAGTCTCTATAGGGCTAAAAAGACCTACAAACTTCCAAAAAT
This sequence comes from Cupressus sempervirens, assembly GCA_028749045.1. Lineage (NCBI taxonomy): Eukaryota > Viridiplantae > Streptophyta > Pinopsida > Cupressales > Cupressaceae > Cupressus > Cupressus sempervirens. The sequence goes on from CM053787.1 coordinate 493,095,813, forward strand.
GACTCATTAATATTTTTAAAATAATTTCAACTAGTAATTCTTGTACAACAATATATGAAAATCCATTGAAGCATGAGTTGAAATATTTATGAGAATTTTTAATTAGACATAATTGAAGTTGGTGAGAATGTGAGAGAACATTTGTATCCCTTGCACGATGCATCCATTATGCAATGACACTAAAAGGTTGACTTTTTTTTGTGAAGTGTAAAAATTTTCCAAATTGTAGAGGGATCCGAGTTGGTCAGCCATGCCCCGTGTTGAGTCACTCAGTCATCAAAGGGTTAAATTGATAAGGTTGATTTACTTGGTCATCAAAGAAATTCTTGATAGAGGTAAAGAATGAAATACTCGGTAGTACAATGGCTGAGTTTCTTGGTCAATAGAGATTGATTTGCTAGTCAAAATCACTTGGTAGTGGAGACTGAGTCAAAACAACCAAAATTTAGCAATGGATTGTTTTAACTTGCATGAGAAGCAAGAACTACATTCCACAGAATGCATAAACAAATAAACAATGGAATAGATAAATGGAGACAAGATCAAAAACACAATATACTAGAGATTGGCAACTTTTCTTGCTTGCTTACTTTCTATTAATTGATTCAAACTATTACAAATCTAGAGAGTAAAAATACAAACCGAGAAAGAAAAATATCTAACTACTAAACAAATTTACAACAACATATGGCTGCATACAATAAGCTTGGAGAAATCACTTCTTGTACAGGACAAAATATCACTTTCACAAAACCTTTTGTTGTTGTTTCTCTACTAAACACTTCTAAATCACTAAGAATATCTACACTATATAATGTAAGAACATTCCCTCATTTTTTCTCTTATTTTCCACACAAAAAATTTCCCTCTCATTTTTGAATTCAAACTTACCCACCACATTTAATGTCTCTAATGGAGTTGCAATGTCAAAGGAGACTTTGGGAACTCAACTTCTAATAGGTAGGTGATTGATAGGCTCTAGGGACATAATGAGTACATCATATTTCCAACACCACCCCTTTGTCACAAGCCAACAATAAAGGATCACTTCTGATCCAAATCAACTATGCCTAGACATCTTCTTAGGTGCACAAAATGTGTTATGCCTAATGGCTTAGTGAATATGTCTAGTAGTTATTGCTCAAACTTACAATAGTCCATCTTAATTTCACCATTCTCAACCAGCTCTAATGAAATGATATATTATTTCAATGTGCTTGGTTCTTCTGTGAAAGATTGGATTCTTTGACAAATATATTGAGGAAATTTTTTCACAATATATTGTGGTTCCATCCTCCTACTTTTCCTTTAAATCTTCCAAGATTCTCCTCAGCCAAATAGCTTGACATGCTACTACATTTTATGCTATGTATTCAACCTCTACTATAGATTGAGAAAAAAATGGTTTCTTCTTGGATGCCCATGAAATTTCACCCTAACCCATATGAAATACATAACTGGAAGTGCTCTTCCTATTGTCCATACTTGCATCCCAATCACTATTTGTGTAAGCAACCCACCCAATTTTATTTTTTCTTCAGTATACAAGATACCAAATCTTTTGGTGTCGTTCACATACCTCAAGATTCTCTTTCCTACTTTCCAATGGGAATCCTTTGGAGTTTCCATAACTCTGGAAATCAAAATTACTACACACATCATATCAAACCAAGTTGCTATCAAATACATCAAGCTTCCAACCATACTTTTATACAACATTGGATTCACATTGTTGTTGCAATCTTCCTTACTCAACTTTAGACCTATGGTTGTTGGTGTTGGGGCTTCCTTACTATTTTGAATTTTAAATCTCTCCAAGATCTAATTTTCATATTTTTCTTGAGAGATAAAGATGCCATTATGCATTTATTTTACTTCTATGCCTAGAAAATACTACAAGAGACCCAATTCTATCATCTCAAACTTACTCCTCATGGCCTCGTTGAAATTAGTAATGAGGAAATTATCATTACTAGTTAAAATCAAATCATCTACATACAAGACAATAATCAAAACTTTACTATCATATGCCTTGATGTATAGAGCCGGCTCACCATTGCTTTTGCTAAAGCCATTGCTCATCAAATATGAGTCAATCCTACTATACCATGCCCGTGGAGCTTTCTTTAGCCCATAAAGAGCTCTTTTCAACCTATACACCTTGTGTTCTTCACCTACAACTTCATAACCAAGTGGTTTCTCCACATACACCTCTTCTTTCAATACTCCATTCAGAAAGGTAGACTTCACATCCATTTGAAACACCTTATGTTTGTGCTTGGCTACAATTGCAATGACAACACACATAATTTATATTCTTGTAGTCAGGGTATAAGTCTCATCATAATATCTACCATACTATTTTATGTACCCCTTGACCACCAATCATTCCTTATGCCTATCTATTTTTCCTTTAGCATTGCACTTGGTCTTATAGACCCACTTAATTACAATTACTTATTTCTCAGGAGGCAAGGTAGTTAGCTCCCTTGTTTAATTTCTCTCTATTGCATCTATTTCCTCATCCATGGCCTTACACCATTTCTTTTCTTTTAGAGCTTCCTCAAAATAAATTGGATCACTGTGAGAAAGTAATACAAAATTAACACTCTCATCAAACTCTTCATCATACCTTTCATATTGGTATATCTCCTTAGACTCTTGGTCTTTCTTATAAATAAGGAGGCCAGTGTGGGGTCTCAAATTTCACTACTCTTGCTGCTACTATTTGGTACATTTTGTACACCAATCCAGAGCTATTTGGAGCTACTTGAAGCTAATTCTCTTGTTGTCTTTGGTTGCTTACCTTTCTATCCATTTTTGTCAAGAGAATTCCAGAATTCTATGGATTTGTTTGTGTTTATTTTTGCTTCATCGTGTTGATTACCAACTACAATTTCTTCATCAATTATGGGCACTTTACTTGAAGTGCTTATTGATTTATCCACCAAGCCATCCCATGACTAATTTTCAATGACTCTACATCTCTTAAAATGATGATCTTCTTGGTGACAAAGTCATACAAACTGTATGCCTTTGATTCTAACCTATAACCTATGAATATTCACTTTACACCCTTGTCATCAAACATTTTCCTTTTCTCCTCTATCACCTATGTATATGCTACACACCTGAACACTCTCAAATGCTCAACCATCCATCTATGTCTTTCCCATGCCTCAAGAGGAATTGTGTCATAGACTACATTTTTTGGACACCTATTTATCAAATATATTGTTGTTTCTATAGTCTCTTCCTAATATTCATTTGGGAGTCCCTTTTCTTTCATCATACTCCTTGTCATCTCAACAATGGTCCTATTCTACCTCTCAGCCACTCCATTTTGTTGTGGAGTATAGCTGGTTATAAGCTCTTTCTTGGTGTCATTTTTCCTACAAAAATTGACAAAAGAATTTGAGGTATGCTCCCCCCATCTATCTAACCATATGACTTTTACATAATGTCCACATTATTTTTCATCTTGGGCTTTAAGCTCTACAAACTTATCAAATGCATCAGATTTATGTTTCAAAAAATACACCTATGTCATATGGCTGAAATCATCTATGAATTCCATAAATTGTATACTCCCCCAATAGAAGTGGTTTGCATAGGACCAACTAAATCAGAATGCACCAGTTCTAACGGTTCCCTTTCCCTTCTAGATTTACCAGAATTAAAAGGAAGCCTATGTTTCTTACCCAAAATACAAGCATCACACTTGTCACATGACTCTACAATATTAGGCAAACCATCTACCATTCTTTTCTTGGACAATAAATTTAGACCAAATAAATCAAGATGTCCATACTTGAGATGTCATAGCTTGGAGGGGTCTTCAATCATGCTCTTTAGAGTTGATTGCTAATGTATTATTGTACATGCATTCCTAGGAGGTGCAACAACAATTTGAGAAGAGAAACATGTCTCTATTCTCGAGAAAAAAAAATTGGTTCCTTGTCATTTGGACTGCTGCAAGAATATTCTTACTCCCATCTTTCTCATGAATAACATACTTGTCATTTTCCATCAGCACTTTGTAACCATTTTCAATGAGTTGTCCAACACTCATCAATTTTTTCTTCATGCCTAGGGAAAAATAAACATTTTGGATCTCTCTCTTCTCACCTTGCTTGGTGCAAACCATAATAGATCCTTTTCCCACAATGGGAATGGTTCTATTGTTTCCCATTTTGATTTCAGATTTGAAATTATTATCGATAAATGAAAATAAGTTTTCATTACCACTCATGTGGTTACTGCAACTACTATCTAGATCTCATACCTTAGGGTTTCCTTCTTCACCAATGTTGTGCATGATGAAGGCTATGGGATTTTTTGCTTCACGCGCATTCACATCAACCACTCTTCCTCTATCATCTCTACCAAACCTATTTATTCCTCCTCCCCTACCTATTGTATTGGAATGAGCTTTAAAATATTGCTCTTGGGATGATGATGTTGATCTATTGATCTAGTGCTCATTGGTTTGGAGAGTACCCATCAACTCATCCATTATCAAAGTAGTGAGGTCCTTTTCCTCTTCAATGGTCATCACAAGATTATCATACTTGGGAGGTAGACTTCTTAATATCTTTTCCACTATTCTCTGCTCCTCATAATCTTCTCCATTTGACTTCAACTAGTTTATCAAACTAGAGATCCTTGAGCTAAAGTTTGTAATAGACTCTTTTTCTTTCATTTGAAGGTTCTTAGATTCCCTTAAAATCATCGGCTTCACTATTCAAAATTTATCAGTCCCTTTGAAATTTATATCAAGCATATCTCATGCTTCATTTGAATAATTAGCTATTATTATCTTGAAAAAAATTCCCTCTGTCATGGTTGCCTCAATCAAGCTTAAAGCTTTTGAATCCTTTCTTCTTGAGTCCTTTAGCTAAGTCTTTTAATTGTTGGTGAGGGTAGCATATTATGCTAGGCCGGTTACATCATTGAACCCATTAACTCCAAATTCCCATAAGTCATTTGAAACCATAATGGTTCTCATTTTCTTTGCCCAAGTGTCATAATTTGATCCATTAAAGCATGGTGGTTGTTGCCAAGTCTTTCCTCCATCTCTAGCCATGTCTCATACACAATAAATTTCAACACCCAAAAAAAAAATGCCCAAACTCACAAGGATGTGGAGTCTGATAGCTCTAATATCATGTGAAAATTTCACAAAATGTAGAGGAAGTTGAGCTAGTTGGTAATGATGGGTGTCGAGTCACTCAGTCATCAAAGGGGTAACTTGGAAAGATATGCATGAGTTACTCGATCATCAATGAAATTCTTGGAAAAGGTAAAGGTTGAGACACTTTGCATTATAATGGCTGAGTTGCTTGGTCAATAAGGACTGAGTCATTCAATCAAAATCACTTGACAATGGAGATTGAGTCAAAATAAACAACACTCAACAATGGAGTGTTTTAACTTGCATGAGAAGAAAGAAATACATTCTAGAGAACACAAAAACAAATACACAATGGAATAGATAAATGGAGACAACATCAAAAACATAATATACTGGAGATTGGAAATTTTTCTTGCTTGCTTACTTTCTACTAACCAATTCAAACTATTACAAATATGGAGAGTAAAACTACAAACCTAGAAAGAAAAATATCTAACTACTAAACAAACTTACATAAAGATATGGCTACATGCAATAATCCTAGAGCAATCACTGCTTGTACAAGACAAACTATCACTTTCCATAGAACTTGAAAACTCAATCACCTATGTTGTTGCACTCTAATAAAACCTTATGTTGTTGGCACTTTGTTAAACCCTTTTGAATCACTCAAAATGTCTGCATATAGAATGAAAGAAAACTCCCTCCTTTTGTCTCTTGTTGTCCACACAAAAAAATTCCCTCTCATTTTTGAACTCAAACTTACCTATTACATTTAATATCTTTAGTGGAGCTACAATGTTTGAGGAGACATGGGGAACTCAACTTTTGATAAGTAGGTGATTGACAAGCTCTAGGGATAAACTGAGTATGCCATATTTGCAAAAAAAAGGCCCCATGGAGTTATAATCTATTGGATCAAACATACTAGGGAGGTCCAAAAATGGCTTCTCTTGTGAAGTTGTAGTCCAAAACCTTTCTCATGAGATAAGGTTCTTAGACTCTCCACTAACCAAATGAGACTCAAATCCCAAATGTAGTCATGCATCACACTTATCATGACTGTAACCAACTTTATAATCCTCATTTATTGAATTGTTTTCTTAGTCTACTCAAACCAAAAACTAGAAGAAATATATTATTTCAAGTATCTTCACTCACAGATCAATCACCTAACGCAACTTGCAAAATTTTGACTTGGCAATTAGCTATATCTGATGTACTGATTATGATGATTTTGTATTCTTAGATGGGATTTATAGAGAGACACTAAACTAAAGATGAATTCCACATCATATTGCCTCCTAAACTAAGTTCTTATAGGCTTGGTATATAGAGGCCATGGTGGATAGTTGTAGGGGATTGTGTTTGTTTTCCTATTGAATTTCCTCACTAAAGGGGAAAAAAATCAAAGGATGGAGATTATGCAATCCATGACCATCCATTTACTTAATTTGTAGGTAGCGATATGAACTACAAGTAATTAGAGGTTGAATGTGAAAGAGCCCATTTTCAACAAAGGTACATTTAATGATGAAGCCTGGTGAATATTATTGCTAGTCTAAAATGTGTTTTCCTCAGCCTTGTTGCCATAAATGGAATATGCACAATGGGAATGAATAGGGTGGGGCAACATTTTGAAATGAAAATTCCAAATGACTTCTGATGATAATGTGCATGATGGGGTCATATGCATTTCTAAAGGCTTTCCTTTAGATTGCAAAGAGTTTTGAGTAGAAGGGATGGCTAGTGTTTGTAAATAATATTCAAGGTTTTTATCCCACATTGGTGGGGTATGAGATAATTTCCTTATTTTTATATAGCTCTATACATTGCATGATCATCTAAAAGGCATGAGCCTTTGAGAGAAAAGGCTCGCATATGGTGGGGTTTATGGGCCAACCAGGTGGTGGAAAAGATATTTTATAAATGATGACTAGGAACAACTTTGCAGAGATGTATACATGATGTGGTGAACAGATGGACCAATGAAAGGTGCACATGTTGCATGAGTTTTGATGTGGGTGAGTTGTAGCAGTTTGACATGTGACAAAGCATTGTATTTTTGCAAGAGAAAGTTATTAGAGATCCAAAAACATGATAGGACACCATGTGGCACACAAAGATGAAAATAGAGTGCCACATGGATGAATAATGTGTTATCACAATAGGTGGTGTCAATCTTGAAAAAATGTGAAGTGTTGACACATGGCATGGTGGGTAGGAGTCAACCCAACTAGAGGTAGTGACGTGGGACCTAGTTGTTTGTTCAAGTGGAAGATTCAATGAATTGAGATTTGATACATGGTGGACAACCAAACTATGATGATGCAAATGACTGTCGTGTGTTGACATCTCGTGTTTTCAAGAGTATGACATCCTGTCACCTAAAAACACAAGATCATTACACGTGCCAAGGGTGTCTAGCAAGATAGAAGTGGTGTGGTGTGTTGAGATGGATTTGAGGGTGAATCAAGATGCATCATGTGGAAGTGATGTTGTGGGCCACCTAAGTGAATGATGAAAAAGTGAAGACTAAGATAAGTTTAAATGGTAAGTTTCTCATTCAAAGAAGTAGCCATAATCACTCAAATTCATTAGATGGTTAGAAAATGGAATGGTGTGATAAGGTAACACTAATATTGTGTGTAAAATGATAATATATATTTGTTGTAGCATATATATTTTACATTCACAATGCTTGTAAATAGAAAAGAAGATAAATATTAATATTAACATATTATCATAGTGATGATTTAATACCTATTATCAACATTGTTAAAAGTGTTTTGCTACCTCAATCATCTCACAATACCATGGTAATTATTATTATTTTAAAATGATTACATGATCACAATATTCATGACTATTGTTATTAATAACATCTATTCTTGGGAGGATAAAATTATTCTATTTGTATGATAACAACAATAATAGTAACACTAATAATAATGATAACAGTAATAATATGTTTCTTAATATAAAATAGGAGTTGAAATACTACAAATTATATATTGTCATCTTAATTATTTTGATAACATTGATATCACCATTATCCTTATTATTTATGTGATTACTTAAATATTATCAAAATGATAATGATGTCAATACTTATATTACTATACAATATCCATTCACAATAGAATGGAGCTTCTCCCATTCTCTACAATGACAAGGTATCAATGGCATGAAAATCAATGTTATGGAGATGCAAACAAGCCTTAATGGCCCTTCATTCATAGTTGAAACTCAAAGCAAGGCTATTAGTGGGAGGGTTTGGGGGAAACATTGACATGTCATAAGGAATTCTAATGGGGAATGGACCAATGATGGATTTGGGAGTTACAAAAATGGACTCTAGAAGGCTCACATTGATAAGAGCTTCTCATCAATGTATTTACGAGATCTATTGGATTTTTTGAAAGTAGCAAATAAATTCTAGAAGAAAAGGTGGTCCATGAAAAAATAGTTAACAATCATGTAATTCTAAATCCATCTCACTATAATGTGGTATCCATGTTAATAAATGGAAAAGATCATTTTAAATTTGGAGTTATTTTAAAGAACCATGCCCTATTTCTAAAATAAGGGGGAGAATGGACATCTTATTCAAAGGTTAAATCTTGGTGTGAGAAGCAATGGGGGAGGGCGGTTAGTCTTATAGTAATATGAAATTATTTCTATCACTTAGTTGATTTGAACATGATAGAGAGATGCTCAAGAATAGTAGGTCATATTTGATGGAAGGTATTGGTTTCTACATGAAGAGATGCAAACAAAACTTTGATCCCTCATATGAGGAGATCAAGGAAATCCCCATATTGATTAGTTTACAAAGTCTCCCTTAGAAGAATTGAAATAAAGAGTCTCAAAAGGAAATAGAGAATAAACTAGGATTTTTTCTCATAAATATGGATATGGAGGATAAGGTGACATTTCAAATGTTACCTTACATTATTATCTTTTCAACCCCTACTAGAGATGGTGGAGTTGATCACATACTCTAGAATATGGTGTCAAAAGATCTCAATAGAGAAGGACCTGCAACTATATCAAAAATGTTTAGATGAATATCATGAAGGGGAAATGTGTCCTCTCAAAGGGAAGGGAAAAGTTTTAGTACAAAATGTATTAGAAGACATTGGATCATTTATCTAAGGTGAGAAGTTAAATGAAGGAATGGATTGAAGTGGTAAGATAGATCAACCTAGGAATATGAAGGAAACTTGTTGTGTTGTAGAGATGAGGTAAATAGAAAGTGTTGTAAATTAAAAAGATTTCATAGAATCATCCTTTAAAATGGAAAATGAGCAAAGATTTGTTGGATTGATAGAGAAAATGTCACATAAAGAGCTGTAGGCTTATAGTTAGTGAATAGATATCCACATCTCCACTAACCAATTTCTTTTAAAGGATACTTCTAAAGGAAAGAAAATGGATGGAATACCATATTGGAGAAAAGAGGGAGAAGGTTTGAGAACTCTTCTCATAATCTTGTCATGCCCGAGATTTCATAGAACAAAACACACGCAATTTTTTTTTTTTTTGTTTAGTATTATTAACCGGAATTATCTTTACTAACTTTAACTGCTTGAATGTCCTAGATTAGGTCCTACAAATTATTGAAGATTCCTTATGTCCCTAAGATCTGTTATGCTACTCTCTGAATACCCTGATTTGTATTTGTTGTTATTATTATTATTACTATTATTTGATGGTTGATATTATTACTTTGAAACTATTTATGTCTATCATTCTAATATATATATATATATATATATATATATATATATATGTTAATTCAATATGTAGACTACTACTACAACGTATAAATGCTTTCGTAAAGTTTACATATATCTTCGTCCCTTATAAACTACTCTTCTTTCATACAACCCATATCTTCATTCTACTATTACACAGTGATGGTTTATTTAACAGGAGCGAATTTGAATGATTAACACAAATAATACCTATGCTTAGAGTTAGACCTTCCTGACCACTCACTAATTCTTCATGGCATGGACTAATATCGTAGATGAATAATTCAAGAATTACAATGAATTGATAAAATTGATTAACCTTATTGTGGTTAGATTTTGATTTCCTAAATATAAGAGTTTTAGTGATGCTCTTTTTTGTCTATGACTACCTGCCATTTAAGTGCGTTTAAATCTAACTAACCATCTTAATTCCATCAACATTACTAATTATATTTTAATATAATCCCAACCATCTAATTATTATGAGTTGAACATATTCCATGGAAATATTCATCACTTAACTTTTATGTCAAATTTGCCACAGAGACTAAGTCATAATTTTATACCTTTAAAAGTTTTTACTAAGTCAAGTATATATATATATATTATTCCTATGCATATTAATCTAAACTAGGGCACACTCATTAACATATTATCTTCTAAATCTATGCTAATACTCAAATTAATCTACACTAAGTACATCTAAGAGGGCATAAACCATTTTATATTAAAAAATATACAAAAGTACTTCCTACTTACTATATCCCAGAAACACATATCCTAAACATTATATATCACAACTATATAAATACCATATTCTATCTACACTAATCCTATACTAAACTTAAATCTAAACCCCACTAAAACTATCTTAATCCCTATACACATAACTAGGTGTGGGTGGAAAGGTTTGCAAATATGTCCTATATATTCCTAGCTCATACTAGGCGCCTAGGAGGACGTGAGTGGTGACAAGATTCAAATTTAATAAAGTCTTCCTTACATCCTTTTGCAAGATGGCTGCCTACTCTGCCATTCAATTTACTCCATGTTGGGTTTGCGTGCAGAAGAGTTCTTGAGACATCAAATAAACTTAGATAATCCACGTAACCTTACCATAAGTCAACAAAATTATGTACTTTATGCAAAATTTGCTTACTTCACTCAACTCCATACAAGTCGACCTCCACCAAATCTCATAATTGCTGTCGTTGGGGTCCTTTCCTAGGCGAGAATTCATAGGTGACAAAAGGTATAAAATATACCATGTTAAATTTGCAAAAGAACAAGGCGCCATAGGATATGGTGAATGTTTTTGACACTTGTTAGGATTATGATAGTAAAAAGCAAAGGTATTGTTCATATATATTTCTAAGGCATATAATGCCTAAGTAGGTAGGTGGGTTTTGTTTTTTTACATTTTTTTATTCTTTGCTTGATTATTATATATGTGTTTTCCTTGCAAAGGTCATATTATGAACAAGGACCATTCTAACATTTATTTATTAAGAAAGATTTGAAAATTGACTTTCTTTCTTTTAGCTTGCCAAATCAAATTTAACATTTTATTCCAAGTCTATATTTTTTTTAATTGACTGTAATCAAATGAGTTTTATTAAGTTTGCCCATACATTTTCCAGAATGTAATATGCATCTTCATGTTTTATTTAAACTCAGCTATTTGACTAGCTTCTTTCATGCATTCTCATTAGCTATTAAAATTGAATTGGTGTTGGTCTATAATTGCACCAGGCTTTAACATTTTCTAATCTAATAAAACATTTATCATAAATCAAGCTATCACATTGCTAATGAAATCATACTTCAGAATGGAACTCTAGAAATTGTATTGCATCAAATAATCAAATACTTAATGTCCTCAATCTCCATAAATTTAAGCCATCTATGAAACTATTACTACCAATTACATATCTTATAACTATTTCCATTTCAACACTAAACTTCAAGAACCTAATAAAAAAAAATCTCATGCAGTCGAGGAGATAATTGTTCAATTCATCCTCAATGGTATATCATGACACGATTAATTCCTATAGCACATTCCAATATTTAGATGAAGATATGACATCTTTACAACAAAATCTCTCCTACTTGTTTCTTTCAAATTTACTTTGATCACAATAGCATGCATGAACCAAGGTGGTGGAATGGCCATAACCAAATTAACACCATGGAAAGATTGTATGAAACATGCATTACTCAAATCTTTCTCTTTATATGGACATATGAATAGGAGACAATCAATCCACTTTTACAATACATTTTACTACACATAACTTGAATTGGAGGCAATCACTTCACTCTCACAATACGAATTGCTTCACATATCATATGGAATTATCTCTCCATTTCTACACAAAAATAATGAGTCTATCCTTGTACAAGGGATAAACTTCATAACCACAACCTCCCAAGCTCTTCAATGAATACCTGCACAAGAAAAACAATATGGAGAACCATGGAGGCTCACCTCCCAACTTAGGCCTCAAGGAGACCACCCCCGTGCTAGGGGAAACAAGGCTCAATCGAGATACATTCAAACAACATCATAGCCCCAAGAACAACAAGATCACAACATTTGTAGCACATTTACAACCCCAACCAAGGTTTGCACAATGATTCACAAATGGAATCATAAACATTAGGTGAAGGTGGGTTTTCAATTAGGAGACTTGCCATATCATACCATATCTATAACAACAATTTTTATGCCCTTTCGAGGCTTTCACAAATCAATAAATTCTATGCCCTTTTGGGGCTTTCACAAAACAACAATTTTCATGCCCTTTCAGGGCTGTTCACAAACATTCTCCAACATACTACCCTCAACTATAACATCTTTGAAAATCCATACTTCATAAACTTCCTTCCCACACCATCATTTTCCTTATCACCCCAAAGAAATCTATGAATGAATATGGCATACAATGGAGCCCATACTCCAAGGTTATCAACTATATTTGAAGCCCAACTAACCCCTTCACCCAAGGCTTGCTCTTCCCTCCTAAGGGTGAGTGAAGCCTTCACACCCAATACATCATTCAATCTACAACAAACAATCCAAGGAACAAAATCAAATACAAATTGATTCAATCAAACACACTCACATACCCAAGCATTTATAATTTTCACACCACATGCATCACATAAACCTACGAGAATACTCTTACAAATTTCCATCTTTCAACTCCATGAGATGAGAGAAAATATGGCATGAAGCACTAACCTCCTTACAAGCTATGGCTATGAGCTGGTGATGAAGATCTCTTTCTTCCTTAGCTCCCAAGCTTTTCTTCCATAAACTATCTATCTCTACCATTAGAGAGTGGGTGAACAGCCCCTAAGTTTGGCACTAGCTCTCTAAAAAGACCTCAACTTCCCTCCTCACCTACCCCTCTTACACCCTTGTACCTTTCTACCAATGGGAACTTAACCAAGTGGTGAAATGAGGAAAGAAGTCATGTGACACTCTGATTTTTGAATTGGCTTGAAATTGACTAGTTTAGAGGGTCCCCTAAGTCCCCTAGGCCAACTTATGGTTATATTTAGACCCCTAACCCATACTATTACTATGTCGGTGACTTGTTTTTACAAAAATAATACTTGGGAAACACTTTTAGGCTCTCTAAGGTTCCTAACAAGTTTAATTTGAATTCCATCATGAAGGTGACTCATCCTAACACTCCCTAAGGTGGCTCACTTAATTTTATAATGGGGATAAATTTAGGTTAAGTGACTTCATGCACAAGAACCCTATATGACATGTCATTTACAAATAGACAACACAAGTGTCAAATGACACACACAGACACATACACATTAAATACTTTACACATCATGATGACATGTTGCTAACTAATCATGATCTCTAAACTATAACACCCAAGCATAAGCATATTACAAAATAAACACATTACAATGATGTTCTGAATCTTCCAAAGATTCACCTTGGCTTTACCATGTTCACATAGGATTGAACCTTGTTTCCCCAATAATCTCCATGGTTCAACTTTCATGCACACTCAACTTAAATGTCAGTAGCCCAATGAAATAATTTATAAGAATACATATAATTAGGCACAACATAAATCCAATATCTCATACTTAACATTAACATATACAATTTACTATCATCTAATCATTTCTGTTCTAAGTACTATCAACAAAACATTGAAATATCATATTCAATTAGCTTTCATTTAAGTACATTTTCAAATATTGTGATATCAACCATATGGGTATCAACATTTATCTTTCTTATCATAACGAAATTTTTGTTCTAAATACTACCACAATCCCTATCTATCAAAAATATGAAACACTGAGGTCATATCATAAAAACATGTAAAATGGATCTTAGTATAAATGTCATAAGTGAAAATCACTATTGCAAACTTGTTAGCTAGTATCCCTTTCAAATCAACTAATCAAGATAATATTTCTAATAATGTCCTTTTTATCTCATTAAGTAGTGTGTGTGCCCCTAGAATTAATTCCTCATGTCATTGAATGTTTCCACTTTATGCCATCACATTTCAAAACCAACTACGAGTGCAACCATTATGTTTTATTATCATTTGAATTTGATCTATACTCAATGCTAATTCTTACGAGAGTGAATGCTAATTCTTTCCCCTATTTGTCTAGTGAATCATACCTTGGATCTTGAGACTAGGTCCTCAACTTAATACATGTTGAATTTCATTCTCATGTGGGCCTATCTCGTTGACCTAGTGTTATTGGGTAGCATATCAATCAAAATCCACATCAATCTTTAATAATGTCTCATGAATCATTATTAGTAAAAAAAATTTCAAGCATAACCTAATTAACCCATAATCATAATTATTTCATCAAGGTCTATAATAGGGTACTATTGTGGGCCTTACATCCTCCCCCCTAGTTATCGAGCTCCTCCTAGAAGTCTCCTATAATCTAGGACACCATTTCCATATATAGGGTTTACCTTGATTTGATATAAGTGTTTCCACTCAGGAGCCTTGCCTTAAGATCACATCACATTCCTTACCGTTCTACATATATTCAAGAGTTAACTTATATAGACTATAAAATTATTGTTCCATAGCTCATACAGGGATTGTTCTTCTTAGGATAAATTATCATGCCATTGAATGGTTGGGTATCATCTTAGGTTTTGTGTGCCTACTGTTACCCAAAATTGCATAACTCTTCCTAAATAGGGTACTTGTCAATCATATCTATGATGGTCAGGTTCATTGTAGCATTATTAGTCCCTAGGTGGTATAAAGATGGTTTTCCATGAGTACCATATCTAATAGCTATTCACAAGAATTGTACCTCTTGGGTTATTAAATTAGTTCCTTGTCATTGTGTAGCCCCATTACCTTTTGTCAACTTGTTTAACCAGCACCATATCCCATTTGTCAATCAGTGTTACTCATCTACCTAACTTCTCCTATGTTATACCTTAGTTGACATACTTGATTTCCTCCCTCTAGCTTGGTTATTCTTAATTTAGGGTTTTCTTTCTATGTGGTTATCTTGTGTTCTTATATACTATGTCTTTCTTTGGCATAATTACTCATTTACCAATGTTATCCTATTCTTCATTAATCCTTACCGACTAACTTTACTCCTTATTAGTTTTGAAACATTCTTCATCTTAGCACTGACTAATTCTATGATAATCATCCAAGATTAACTTCTTGATAGAGGGTTGATATCTTTCATTAAAACTCCAAGAATTTCATATGTTTTAGTTTAATATCAAGATCTACTTATAAGTTTTCATTTGTAGATGCTCTGTGGTTATTGTTTCCCCTTTTGATTGCATTAATTTAGCAACTTGGCCATTACATCTATTGGTTTGATATAATTATTAAATATTAGATCAGAATAGCATTGAGTATCCTTTCACTTCTAGTCCTTATAAGCTTATCACATTTCGTACATTTACGTAGAGTCCTTAGCATAGTGTGAAATTGAGGTATATTCGTTCATGAGTCAACATATTTCCAAGTTTATAGGGTTAAATGAAATAATGTTTCATGATGAATGGAAAGGCGATATTCTAATTTTCCTAATGATGTTTATCAAGAATATTCCCTGATATGACTGACTTATAAGTACAATACAACACTCTAATAGAAAAATGCCTCAAAAAATAATAATTTAAATTAAACTAAAATCACCAATTAAACATAAGTGTGGCCACAATGGTAAATTTTCATTTAAACAAGTCATGTCCTGAGGCAAAGGGGACCATGCCATGAAATCATCATAAATAAACATTCCATAGAATAACCAAAAGTAAAAAATCAAGAACAACAACAACAATTCATAACAATTCAAATTCTCAAAAGCAATGTAGTCATACTAGGGTCTTCTTGAGGGAAAGAAGAGGAGGAAGGGTTGTCCTAGGGTTACATGGTAAATTTATGGCATGCAAAGACGATCCCCTTGAATTTTTTATCCTTCCTAAGGATAGATTAAGAGAGTGTTTCACACCCTATTGCATATGATTAATCGAGATAGAAATTAAGTCTTCAATTCTCCATGTTTCCTTACCTTCAATTACAATAAGTCTCTATTAGAAGGATCACTTGGGGTATCACTTGTACTTTGTCACACCTTCCTTCAAGCATCACTCAGGTGTATCAACACTTTTAAGAATGGTTCTCTCATTCGATCTTATGTTAGCCTAGAATTCCTCAGGGTATTGTTGATATGATGAGAACTATTTAGTCTTGTACCTTTTGAGCTATAGTGTAGTCTAAAAAGGACAGTGATAACCAAGCAAGAGTTTTTCTTTGAGTTGCAAGGTGTTGCTGAGTATCGCCAACATTTTGAGCAAAAAACTTAATTTGAAAGCTTCATTGATTGATGTTGTAAAACCTTAATGTTTTCACGGATCATCCTAGTGGGTAAGTGTATACGATCATGTTTCCCATCCAAATATAATAGCGTTGCAGGTGG
Organism: Cupressus sempervirens; assembly: GCA_028749045.1. Lineage (NCBI taxonomy): Eukaryota > Viridiplantae > Streptophyta > Pinopsida > Cupressales > Cupressaceae > Cupressus > Cupressus sempervirens. The sequence continues at coordinate 493,112,685 of CM053787.1, forward strand.
TGAAGGGTTCCCTTGGTTGGGAAAGGATATACCATCAAGAATTTGACGTATCAAGTTACACCTGATGCTATATGTTTCGATGTGTTGTTTCTTTCTGTTATTTGCATATGGTTCCTTATTGTCCCCTTGTAGGTTCAATAGAAGTCTTATCTTAATTAGGCATTACTTCCATTGGAATACTTCAAGTGTGGTTTCCTATCACCTAACTATAGAGTTTATATGAGGATAGTCAAGGCTTAGCATAATAATCATTGCACTACAATACCACATAGCGGAGGGGGTTTCCTAGTCAAAAATCTTATAATTAATCATACTTTGCATTCTAATTTACCCTAATTACGACCATTACCTCCCGAAGGATCATGATTTAAATTTCATAAGGGATTACAAGTTCTTAACAATACCTAAACTTCATCAAGATGAGCTACCACCCCTTCTGTCTTGAATGTTGGTATGGTTTAAGAAAAATAATATTTTCACGTGCATAGAGATCTGAAGTCATCAAATCCCACAACTCTCTAGAGGACGTTACACAGGGGTCCTTCCAAATTTGAGCTTCCACAAGGTCGAGTTAATATCCTATCATACCTTAATCCTTAGTAGTTTTAAGTTGTTACCACGACTAATTCATGTTATCCATTTAGGGTGTTCAATTTTGTTATGTAATAATATTTATTAGGGGTTGATATCTTGGAAGGCCTATCTCCTTTATGATATGGTATTACGATATTATGATGACTTACAATTGCACATTCATTGTGGGCTCATTAATGTCCAGTGTTGTATAACTAGGCTCTGATACCAGAATGTCATGCCCGAGATTTCATAGAACAAAACACACCCAATTTTTTTTTTTTTTTTTTTTGTTTAGTATTATTAACCGAAATAATCTTTACTAACTTTAACTCCTTGAATGTCCTGGATTAGGTCCTACAAATTATTGAAGATTCCTTATGTCCCTAAGATCTGTTATGCTACTCTCTAAATACCCTAATTTGTATTTGTTGTTATTATTATTATTATTTGATGGTTGATATTATTACTTTGAAACTATTTATGTCTATCATTCTAATATATATATATATATATATATATATATATGTTAATTCAATATGTAGACTACTACTACAATGTATAAATGCTTTCGTAAAATTTACATATATCTTTGTCCCTTATAAACTACTCTTCTTTCATACAACCCATATCTTCATTCTACTATTACACAGTGATGACTTATTTAAAAGGAGCGAATTTGAATGATTAACTCAAATAATACCTATGCTTAGAGTTAGACCTTCCTAACCACTCACTAATTCTTCATGGCATGGACTAATAACATAGATGAATAATTCAAGACTTACAACGAAATGATAAAATTGATTAACCTTATTGTGATTAGATTTTGATTTCCTAAATATAAGAGTTTTAGTGGTGCTCTTTTTTGTCATGACTACCTGCCATTTAAGTGCGTTTAAATCTAACTGACCATCTTAATTCCATCAACATTACTAATTATATTCTAATATAATCCCAACCATCTAACTATTATGACTTGAACATATTCCATGGAAATATTCATCACTTAACTTTTATATCAAATTTGACACAGAGACTAAGGCATAATTTTATACCTTTAAAAGTTTTTACTAAGACAAGTATGTATGTATGTATGTATGTATGTATGTATGTATATATATACACACACACACATATTATTCCTATGCATATTAATCTAAAATAGGGCACACTCATTAACATATTATCTTCTAAATCTATGCTAATACTCAATTTAATCTACACTAAGTACATCTAAGAGGGTATAAACCATTTTATATTAAAAATTATACAAAAGTACTTCCTACTTACTATATCCTAGAAACACATATACTAAACATTTTATATCACAACTATATGAATTCCATATTCTATCTACACTAATCCTATACTAAACTTAACTCTAAACCCCACTAAAACTATCTTAATCCCTATACACATAACTAGGCATGGGTGGAAAGGTTTGCAAATATGTCCTATATATTCATAGCTCATGCTAGGCACCTAGGAGGATGTGAGTGGTGACAAGACTCAAATTTAATAAAGTCTTCCTTACATCCTTTTGCAAGATGGCTACCTACTCTGCCATTCAATTTACTCCATGTTGGGTTTACGTGTAGAAGAGTTATTGAGACATCAAATAAACTTATATAATCCACGTAACCTTACCATAAGTCAACAAAATTATGTACTTTATGCAAAATTTTCTTACTTCACTCAACTCCATACAAGTCGACCTCCACCAAATCTCATAATTGCTGTAGTTGGGTTCCTTTCCTAAGCGAGATTCCATAGGTTGCAAAAGGTATAAAATATACCATGTCAAATTTGCAAAAGAACAAGGTGCCATAGGATATGGTGAATGTTTTCTGACACTTGTTAGGATTATGATAGTAAAAAGCAAGGGTATTGTTCATATATATTTCTAAGGCATATAATGCCTAAGTAGGTAGGTAGGTTTTGTTTTTTAAAACATTTTCTTTTTCTTTTCTTGATTATTATATATGTATATTCCTTGCAAAGGTCATATCATGAACAAGGACCAATTCTGACATTTATTTATTAAGAAAGATTTGAAAATTGACTTTCTTTTTTTAGCTTGCCAAATCAAATTTGATATTTTATTCCAAGTCTATATTTTTTTTAATTGACTGTAATCAAATGAGTTTTTTTTAAGTTTTTCCATACATTTTCTAGAATGTAATATGCACCTTTAGGTTTCATTTAAACTCAGCTATTTGACTAGCTTCTTTCATGCATTCTCATTAGCTATTAAAATTGAATTGGTATTGGTCTATAATTGGACTAGGCTTTAACATTTTCTAATCTAATAAAACATTTATCATAAATCAAGCTAGCACATTGCTAATGAAATCATACTTTAGAATGGAACTCTAGAAATTGTATTGCATCAAATAATCAAATACTTAATGTCCTCAATCTCCATAAATTTAAGCCATCTGTGAAACTATTACTACCAATTACATATCTTATAACTATTTCCATTTCAACACTAAACTTCAAGCAACTAATAATTTATTTATTTTCTCATGCAGTAGAGGAGATAATGAATATCAAGGAGATAATTGTTCAATTCATCCTCAATGGTATATCATGATATGATTAATTCTTACAGCACATTCCAATATTTAGATGAAGATATGACAACATCTTTACAAAAAAATCTCTCCTACTTATTTCTTTCAAATTTAATTTGATCACAATAGCATGCATGAACTAGGGTGGTGGAATGACCATAACTAGCTTAACACCATGGAAAGACTGTATGAAACATACATTACTCAAATCTTTCTCTTTCTATGGACATGTGAATAGGAGACAATCACTGCACTCTTACAATACATTTTTCTACACATAACTTGAATTGGAGGCAATCACTTCACTCTCACAATACGGATTGCTTCACATATCATATGGAATTATCTCTCCATTTCTACACAAAAATAATGAGTCTATCCCTATACAAGGGATAAACTTCATAACCACAACCTCCCAAGCTCTTCAATGAATACCTGCATAAGAAAAACAATATGGATAACCATGGAGGCTCACCTCCCAACCTAGGCCTCAAGGAGACCACCCTCGTGCTAGGGAAAACAAGGCTCAACCAGGATACATTGAAACAACATCACAGCCCCAAGAACAACAAGATCACAACATTTGTAGCATATTTACATCCCCAACCAAGGTTTGCACAATGATTCACAAATGGAATCATAAACATTGGGTGAAAGTGGGCTTTCAATTAGGAGACTTTCCATATCATACCATATCTATAACACTAATTTTTATGCCCTTTCGGGGCTTTCACAATTCAAAAAAATTCCATACTCTTTTGGGGCTTCCACGAAAAAACAATTTGTATGCCCTTTCAAGGCTGTTCACAAACATACTCCAACATACTACCCTCAACTATAGCATCTTTGAAAACCCATACTTCATAAACTTCCTTCCTACACCATCATTTTCCTTATCACCCCAAAGCAATCTATGAATGAATATGGCATACAATGGAGCCCATACTCCAAGGTTCTCAACTATATCTCAAGCCCAACTAACCCCTTCATCCAAGGCTTGCTCTTCCCTCCCAAGGGTGAGTGAAGCCTTCACACCCAATACATCATTCAATCTACAACAAACAATCCAAGGAACAAAATCAAATCCAAATTGATTCAATCAAACACACTCACATACCCAAGCATTTATAATTTTCACACCACATGCATCACATAAACCTAGGAGAATACTCTTAAAATTTTCCATCTTTCAAGTCCATGAGATGAGAGAAAATATGGCATGAAGCACTAACCTCCTTACAAGCTATGGCTATGAGCTGGTGATGAAGATCGCTTTCTTCCTTGGCTCCCAAGCTTTTCTTCCATAACCTATCTGTCTCTACCATTAGAGAGTGGGTGAACAACCCCTAAGTTTGGCACCAGCTCTCTAAAAAGACCTCCACTTCCCTCCTCACCTATCCCTCTTACACCCTTGTACCTTTCTACCAATGGGAACTTGACCAAGTGGTGAAATGAGGAAAGAAGTCAAGTGACACTCTAATTTTCGAATTGGCTTGAAATTTACTAGTTTAGAGGGTCCCCTAGGTTCCCTAGGCCAATTTATGGTTATATTTAAGCCCCTAACCCATACTATTACTATGTCGGTGACTTGTTTTTACAAAAATAATACTTGGGAAACACTTTTAGGCTCTCTAAGGTTCCTAACAAGTTTAATTTGAATTCCATCATGAAGGTGACTCATCCTAACACTCCCCAAGGTGGCTCACTTAATTTTATAATGGGGATAAATTTAGGTTAAGTGACTTCATGCCCAAAAATCCTATATGACATGTCATTTACAAATAGACAACACAAATGTCAAATGACACACACAAACACATACACATTAAATACTTTACACATCACAATGACATGTCACTAACTAATCATGATCTCTAAACTATAACACCCAAGCACAAGCACATTACGAAATAAACACATTACAACGAGGTTTTGAATCTTTCAAAGATTCAACTTGGCTTTACCGTGTTCACAACATAGGATTGAACCTTGTTTCCCCAATAATCTCCATGGTTCAACTTTCCTGCACACTCAACTTAAACGTTAGTAGCCCAATGAAATAATTTATAAGAATACATACAATTAGGTGCAACATAAATCCAATATCTCATACTTCACATTAACATATACAATTTACTATCATCTAATCATTTCTATTCTAAGTACTATCAACAAAACATTGAAATATCATATTCAATTAGCTTTCATTTAAGTACATTTTCAAATATTGTGATATCAACCATATGGGTATCAACATTTATCTTTATTATCATAACAAAATTTTTGTTCTAAATACTATTACAATCCCTATCTATCAAAAATATGAAACACTGAGGTCATATCATAAAAACATGTAAAATGGATTCTAGTATAAATGACATAAGTGAAAATCACTATTGGAAACTTGTTAGCTTGTATCCCCTTTCAAATCAACTAACCAAAATAATATTTCTAATAATGTCCTTTTTATCTTGTTACACAGTGTGTGTGCCCCTAGGATTAATTCCTCATGCCATTGAATGTTTCCACTTTATGCCATCACATTTCAAAACCAACTACGAGTGCAACTATTATGTTTTATTATCATTTGAATTTGATCTATACTCAATGCTATTTCTTACAAGAGTGAATGTTAATTATTTCCCCTATTTGTTTAGTGAATCATACCTTGGATCTTGAGACTAGGTCCTCAACTTAATACATGTTGAATGTCATTCTCATGTGGGCCTATCTCATTGACCTAATGTTACTGGGTAGTGTATCAATCAAAATCCACATCAGTCTGTAATAGGGTCTCATGAATCATTATTAGTAACAAAAATGTCAAGCATAACCTAATTAACCCATAATCATAATTATTTCATCAAGGTCTATAACAAGGTACTATTGTGGGCCTTACAAATCTTGATAATTTGAGGAAGGAGTCCTTGGCTAAGTATAAAACCTCATTAGGTAACCCAAGAGAGATTATCCTAAAGAATGCAACTAAGCTTACTGAATATTTTTTTCTTAAGATTTTACAAAAAGTAATGTAGAATAATGTGGAAGAAATTAATAATAATATAACACATACATACAATATAACTCAAGAAATAGATTACAAATCTTACAAGTTTCATAACATAGAATTATGTATAAATTGAAATCCACTAAATAGCGTCAATATGCAAATTACATAATGTGTATGTATGATCAAGAACATCATGAAATATGAGAATCTCAAAAAATGTCATACAATATCACAAATACATAAGAATATACATATACTATACATGTAATAGTGTATTATATATAAATCAAAATATGTATACATATCAGAAAGGTTTCATGACCATAAATCAATACACAATAATACAATGAGAAGAAAAAATAATTGTACAAAGATAAAACATGATACTACAATTGTTACAAGGATCATCAAGCACTAGAAAAATATGCTAGAACATATATAAATGATAAAGGTCACACTACCACTTGACCCCATGGAACCCAAGAAGGCCCACTCCCTCTATGATGAGGAGATAACCAAAAACTCTATACAAATTTCAAACCATAAAACCAATCACAATGATCAAGTCCATAGAATCTTGAAAATATTTCTAATATAAAGGTCAATACTCTTACAAATGTAAGAAACCTTATATGTATATAGAGAAGTGTCATTACATATGTATAAGCCTTGAGTCTCATAGTGATAGCCTCTCTGGACCTTGACACTCAAGTGATCATATGCGACATCAATAAACCTCTCACATGGACAAGGATGCCAACCATGCAAGACCTTAATCAATCATCATCTTCCACTCCCACTCTAGTAAATACCTTAATAAACTTCTCAAACATGGGTGATGAATATTTCTTATTAATATTTCTATCCTAATAAATTTATAATGTTATCACTTGATTAAGTTACTTAGAATAAGTGATCCCTATAGCCACTTGTGGGCTCTGGCACTTATTACAAACCTCCCCCATCTATATGTTAGAATTATTTAGAATAACTAAGAGGGGGTTGAATCAGTTATCCAAGGTCTAGATGTACAAATAAAACTTTTCAATGCTTAGTAGACCCATATCCATAAAACCTTATCATTCATGCATCCATTAGATTATACAATACTTAAACTTTTTAGGTTACTATCCTAGGTCAAAACAACTTTATAGAAATATAAACATGAAATAACATAAGAGCATTCACACAATCTAACACAAGGATTTTGTGTGGAAGCCTAATTTGGGAAAAATTACCAATAACATGCTACTAATTCTCACTCTTCTAAAGTAATGCCCTTTGAAAGACCAACCCTGTTAAAGGTTACACTACACATTGTTAAATGTGACCTTGTTAAAGGATTTCAATCACCCTATTAGGAGTGAGCCTTGTTAGAGGACTATAGACCATTTCATTATAATTTCACTTGGTTAAAAGATTTACGAATGAATTTTAGTTCAACCTTAATCGAAAGGATTTACCCTAAACTGATACAATGATTAGAAAGTAATAATAAGGCTTGATCTGATAACACATTACAACTCACTTGTAGATTATAAATCTTTGTTTTAGTCCTTCATTCTTCTTGGCATTCACACACTTCAGCTCTGATAGCTTGTTCACCCTTCAAGCATTCATACTCTTAAGCCTTCTTGTTTTGCATGCCAACTATAGTCACTTCTATTCGGTCACTAAATGAAGCAATACCCTAGAGTCCTTGTCTTCCTTAGGTTCTCACACATGAAAACCTTTCCTTCTAACCAACTATCTCTATAAATATAGAATTAAGATCTTTTTCCACTTAACCACAATCATCCATTTTAGGGTTAGGTAGGATACAATGAATTTACCCACTTTTCTATTTGGTTCTTCTAGAAACTTCTTCTACAATCTTCCTTGGATTTTCCTCAAAATGGTTTATCTTGAATTATGTACCACCATCTCATCATAGTTATCTTCCACATGCTTTACACAATTCAAGAAAACAAAATAGTTGTCTTAGATTCATCAAATCTTTGATTTAACATTGTTTGTTGTCACTCGACAATTATACTATTTGATCACTCAGCCAACACTAGCTCACTCAACAAACACTAAAGTTTACTGAAGCTTGGAACTAACTAAACTTTACTTATGATATACTAACAATCACTAGGCTTGAACTATTTTCCATCTTTGTTCAACACCTCTTTATTTTCACTCAGCTTCCATTAGTTTTTTCTTGGCTTGCACTAACTGCTCAGCAAGGCTTAGCAGACAGTTTTCTTACTTAACCTTCTTCTAGTCTTGAAGTGAATAATCTTTCATTTCATACTTTAAGGAGATAAACAATACACTATAGTATCAATATCTTACTTGGTCTTAGTGCTTCTTTTACGTACCAAATAACTCAACCTTTCTCTAGGTGCTATTGTTATCCCCTCTTTTTAAATCCTCTTCATCAATCAATTAAATGATAGCTTTCAGATAAAGAAGCAATTGTCTCACTAGTAGGTAGCAGGTTTGACATCATTAACAAAATAATTATTGTTCCATTACAAGTTCTTCACTTCAAAACAATCTTATATCAACAATCTCCCTCTTTGGCATTGATGGCAAACCAATACTAGCAACACTACCAATGTGAAAATAAATCTTTGAAATATCTCCCTCTATTAGTGTAGTATATCTCCTTCCTCTATGTAGGTAAATGTGAGCTTTGTCAAGTTCCTTTTCTACTCCCTCTTTCTTATATCTCCACTTTATAATATCACTCCCTCTTTTTGATATTCAGGTGTATCCATCTCTGTCTACTCTACTTTATCAGATTATTTCTCCCTCTTAATAGGTATATACTTTTATGCATTCAATTCTCCCTCATTCTTATTTTTTGGTACTCTATCTCCCTCTAGTAATCATTACTCCCTCTTTGACAACAATTCCAAAGACTTGTCATCTTTTTATATAGATATAGTCAATTCAAGTTCTCCCTCTGTCACCTTTCATTTGAGTAGCTCCATCATTACTTTAGGAAGCTCCTAAAGTAAGATCCACTACATGAAGTTGTTAGATACAACATTTAACTTAGTTGATGTAGGGCACTACTCATGCTTCTTAAGTAGCTTTGGATAGGGGTATCACCCCTAGTTTACCTCTTAGATACTAATGAGCCTCCTTAGGTAAAGGTTTCTCAAAGATATCAGCTATCTATTCTTTTGTATTCACATATTCCATCCCCACTTCTTTGTCTTCAACTAACTCTCTCAAGTAATGATACTTGATTACAATGTGCTTAGTCTTTTTGTAGGGTTATTTGATATATTTATAGCACTTATATTATCACAATAAAGTACCACAAATTTAGTGATTTCCTCCTTCATACCTTTGAGTAGTTGTTTGATCCATACCACATTTGTACAATTTATAGCAGTATCTACATATTTAGCTTCAACAATAGATTGAGATAAGCAATTTTTTTTTTGCTGGTCTAGGTGACCAAACCCTTTTCTAAGAAAAAATCTCCACCACTTGTGCTCTTTTTATCATCAATGTTTCCAACCCATTCAATATCAGTTTAGGCTCTTAACTCAATCTTTTCATTTTTATTATAGTATAGACCATAGTCTTCTATTCCTTTTAGATATCTCATAATTCTCTCAACAACCATCAAATAATTCTCCTTAGGATTTGTAGAGAATCTTATAAAAATCCCAACAAATAATGCAATGGTAGGTCTACTATGTACTACATATTGCAATTTTCCAATCGTAGACATATACAATGTTGGATTCACATCAACAAAATCATCATTCTTTGATAACTTGTGTCTTGTCACCATACATGTTCTTATTAGTTTTGAATCCTCCAATCAAAAAGTTTTGAATATTTCTTTCACATATTTAGACTAAGTGATGTATATACCATATTTCATCTAATATAATTGCAAACCAACAAATAACTTGATCTCTCCAAACATACAAATCTCAAATTCTTTCTTCATTTCATTTAAAAATGCCTTACAAAATTTATCTTGACCTCCAAATATGATATCATCAACAAAAATTTCAGCTAGTAAAATACTTTTACCTCATTCTATCTTCAAGTACAAATTGTTTTTATCATCGCTCTTCTCAAAACCAATCTTCACAAGATAATTGTGAAGCCTTTCATACCATGCTCTTGGGGCTTTCTTTAAACCGTATAAAGCTTCGTGTAGTCTACATACCATGTTCTTGTTGTTAGTATCAACAAATCCTTCTGGATTATATATATAAACCTCTTCTTCTAATATACCATTCAAAAATGTTGACTTCACATCCATTTGATGAACTTTCAAACCTTTGTATGTAGAGTAAGCATGCAGAGTTCTTACTCCTTCCAATCTTGCAACAGGGGTAAATGTTTATCTATAGTCTATTCCTTCTTCTTGTGCATACCCCTTTTAAACTAATCTTTCCTTATTCCTTGCAACTTCACCATTTTCATCTAACTTGTTTCTATACACCCACTTGGTTCCAATCACATTTGTGTCCTCTAATCAAGAAACTAGAGTCCATGTCTTGTCCTTCTCAATCTATTTAATCTCTTCTTCCATGGCTTTACTCTAGTCCTCATTTTCTAAGGAATATTCACTACCTTCGACTTATGCATGCTCAAAAAACATGTATCACTTCTTAGTGTATTTCTTGTCATTGGTCTAACATCTTTATCTCCAATAATTTGTACAGTAGGGTGATGTCTCTTGACATACTTTGATAATCTTGGTTCTGCTCTTCTTTCTTTAATAGGTCAATCAACTTCTAAATCACTATGTACTTCTCAATCAAGGTATTCAATATCTCTTTCATGTACACTTATCTCAGAATCAGAATGTGCCTCAGCTTTTGTTTGTAACTCAGCTCCTGACTGTAGCTTGGTTCTTGAATGCAACTTGACATTCATTATATGTGATTAGGAAATCATTGAAACTTGTTGTTGATTTATAGCTTGGTTTATAGCATCTTCATTAGCATGCATACCTTCATAAAAGTATACAAAATATTTGTACTCTTTAGTTTCCTTTATAGGTTCAGTTTCATGTACCTTTGTATATTCATCAAACTTCACATTTACACTTTCTAAAAAAATGTTAATGTTAGTATTTAAAGACTTATAATATTTAGTTCTTATGGAATAACCAAGGAATATACCTTCAAATATTTTACATTGGATGAGTAGCCATACCATAATTCAAAAGGTGTTGAAGGAGTACCTTTCTTGACTTGCACACTGTTCAAGGTATGGACAACTATACTTACAACCTCTCTCCATTATTTCAAAGTAACATTCTTCTCCATCATGAGTGTCCTAGCACAATCCATTGCAAATTTTTTCCTCCTTTCAACAATTCCATTTTGTGGAGGGGTTCTAGGTGTAGAAGTGTGTCTTTTGATTCCTCTATCATTATAGAACATCTCAAACTCATTTGATGTAAATGTTAGAAATATAAGCTAAACAAGGTTATTGAGAGGGGAGGGGTGAATCAGGAAAAAATAAAACTTTATCTCACTTCACTAATTAATCCTTCATATAATATTCAGATCTAATTGCATGCATGAAAGAATGAAAGAAAATAAGCATTCATAATAATTTCACACAAGATATGGTGACCCAAAAACCTTCCAATTAGAAAGTAAAACTGGGGTAGGGATGATACCCACAAGATTTAGTATTGCAGTATAAAGTTAACCTGTTAAGGTTTACAATTGATCACTTCTGGTTATCTATCTTGTTAGGAGAAATAAGGACTATAAGGTCCACCTTGTAAGAGGATTTACAAACATACAATGAAGTATGCACTCAATTAAGAGATTTAGCAAAGGCTATTAAGTCTACCATGTTAAAGGATTTGACTGATGCACCTATTAGGATGAATCAATGGTCAATCTCTAATCTATAACTTTTATTTGCTAGTTGAGATTCTTTGTATTACAATGATCATCTGACTCTGATAGATAATACTTCATTGTCCCTTATACTACTTGTAGCCTTCTTCAAATCACACTTCTACTCATCATATATTCATCACAAACATATTTGGATATGATACAATGTATTACATATATACCAATCCAAATTACAACTTACTACAGTTGGCTATAATACTAATTTCATCACAATCCATAAAGTCGATCCAACTACTTAAGCTTGAGTTCTAAAGACAAAATTGATGATGCTATGATGCATGGAAAACACTATCAAAATTTAAAAATCTTTGGCACTGAGTTGAACTTTAAGCTCAGACCATACTAATCACTTTCGAGTAGCTTGAACTCAGTTAGCACTATGTGATACGGTGAACTCTGAGAAACTTGGTAGCAAATGGATCACTAAGCTTACATTGCATGACTCGGTCAACACTAGATCCACTTTGTTAAGTTTGAGAGCTTGATAGATACTATTGGACTTTGTTAATACTAAAAAGCTTGGTTAACACTGTGATCTTCTTCCCTTGCACTTACTAGCTCGGGGGCCTCTACCATGCTCAATTTGTACTAAACTTTGTCTCTAAAGCTTGATAAACATGGTGTAGCTCAGTAGACACTACAAACTGACTACTTAGCTTGGGAACAACTGAATCACTTGGTTAATATTATAAACTAAATGATAGGTTCAGTAGCAACTATAAAGTTTGTTAGAAATGTAACCAATTGACTAAATGTTGAGTCAGTGATAGACAAATTGATCTTAATGTCAAAAATCTCCCCCTTTGGGATTAGTGAAAAAAACACTTATCAAAACAAAAATTTGATCAATCAAAACTATAGTTCAAACTTCCTTTGCTATTATTATGTATCTTTAACTTGGTTTTGACTTTTATCATACTATAGTTCAGTAACATACTCTATTTTTCTAAATTTTTGAAATTGCTTTTGTAAGGTATTATTTTCTTATATTCATACTACATTATAGTACTCCCCCATACATATATCTCCCTTACATACATACAAATGAAGCATAGTATGCTTCTTCTCCTTTACATATTACTTCTTCCTCGTTCTTATACATACATATACACTTCTCCCCCTTTTTGACATAAACACCAAAGGTTTATAATATCTATATGTTTATACCAAAATGTGACAAGAATTCATAATGTACCTTTAGAATAAGTACCATTGTCTTGTCCCAATTTTCTTATAGCACCTTGCTTGCACGTAATGCAATCTAAACTTCTACTAATAATTCCATCATGTGATTAGTTATTGAGAAGTTGTTGTCATGGATGAGTGTCTTTGTATGTGCAATATGTTTCTGCAATGCATCCATGTTTGGAAGAATCATGCCTTGGATTTCTACAAGTGTGGCCCTAATCCTAGATTTTGTTGGTATTAAGTTATCTTTTCCATTAGTGACAACACTTATTCATAACTTTGTATGGTTACTAAGTTCATCACTTAGTCTCCAATGTTTACCAAGTATTCAATAGTTGCCAAGTAAGTTCAATAGTTCAGTAGTTCACATCAAGCATTCTAGAGGTTACCAAGTGAAAATAGATAGTATGTAGACCAACAATTATCACTGAGTAGTTAGTGGTTGCCAAGCTTCATAGTATTTATCGAGTCATCAGTTGCTATGATGTGAAGCCAATATCTATCGAGTGATGGGATGAGCAGTGTTTACCAAGTGCAAGCAAGGTAAACATAGTGTTTAATTCTTACTAAGTTACACTATATCTACCAAGTCTCTAATGTTCACTGAGTTTGAAGCTACGTTGAGTGACTAGTATGGACCGTGCCTCTACTTCTACTGAATTCATGATGATGCCGAGTAATGTAGTGGATGACAAGTATTAGAAGGTCACCAAGTTAGATATTCTGAACTCGAATTTCCACATTTTGGCTGACTCAGTAATATGTGTGCTAACTTGTGTTTTGGTTAACCTTTTTAATATGAGAATTGGAATGGTATATATGTAATGCATTATATCATACTCATTATATATGTGTGATGAAATAATGTTTTGAGAAGAGTGAACGCAAATCAGCAGTAGAGAAGAGTATTCAACAAGGTCTACAAGGAGCAGTCAAATCAAATCTATCACAAAGAGGTGACCAACATTTCAAGGATCTAATCAACAATCAAGTTGTAAGTCAAATCTACTATTTCATCCTAATAGGTGAATTAGATTCAAATCTTTTAATAGGGTAGACTTAATAGTCTTTCTTTAAATCTCTTAACAGAGTGCATATTTCATTGTATGTTTGTAAAACCTCTAACAAGGTGGACCTAGCAGTCCTAATTGCTTCTAACGAGGTAGATCATTAAAAGTGATCATTGTAAGCCTTAACAAGTCAACTTTATACTACAACATTGAAGTTTTGTGGGTATCATTCCCACCCCAGTTTTACTTTCTATTTGGAAAGTTTTTGGGTCACCAAATATTGCATTCATGTGCTATGAATGTCTATCTTTCAATTTCTCATGCATGCAATAGTTTAGTTGATTAAATGGTGAATGGATTATGTTGATTAAGTGCTGAATTTGATAAAATTTCTAAGGTTACTAATTCACCCCTTCCCTCTCAGTAAACTAGCTAGTCTTGATTATTTCCAACAATTGGTATCAGATCTTTTTTGGCTCTCAGGATAAATTTTGACAGCTTGAGCAAAGATCAAGGATAATAGAGATAATTCAGACTTGACAAAGCTATTGACAATTAGAAGCTATATTTTGAGATAGCCATAGCTCAACTCAAGGGAAAAAAATAGCATCTTTCCCAATCGCCAAAAAGAAGGAAGGAACTTGCAAAACAAATGAATGATCACCAATATGTTGAAGAAAAGATTGAAGACTTTTTCCCTTTGAGAAATTCAGATGAAGCTAATGAGGAAATCAAATAATTCCTAGAAAAGAATGGTTCCTTACAAGAAGAGGTAGGAAAATTGAAAAGAGAACAATAAATTCAATCAATAAGATTGTGTGAACTCTTGGAACAAAGGAATAAGGCTAGTGAAGACTTGGAGGAATGGAACAATGAAACTCAAAATCAATCCCTTCAGCAAGAAAGTCCTATCAATCAACTCCCCAATGAAAATGAGGAGATCATGAGTCCAAGATTTGAAAATGAAGGTTAAGAAATGATTTAATCATTGAAAGACAAATCAATGAAAGATTGAAAGCTGATCTAAATTATAAGAAGCAACTTAATGAAAGAATAATAAAATCTCAAGTAGACATGGATCAACTAAATCAACAAAGTGAACAAAATCTTTATAGGCAAAAGGGTAAAGCAAGACTTCGATACAAAGAAGAAGGTGAATCCTCCAAACAAGGTGCTCAAAGGAATCAAAGACCTACTTGCAATCACTATGGTAAGATAGGTCATGCATCAAACAAATGTTGGAGCAATGGAATATGCTACAATTGTAGTCAGAATGATCATAAAGCTAATGAATGCAAGGAGAAACCAAAGTTTGAAGGTAAATGTCACAAATGCAATAAAAAAGGTCACAAGGCATCTAAATGTAGATCTAAAACATTCAATCCAACTAAACAATTTGTAAAGGCAATATTTGGTTGGGACTACAATACTTGGTGTAGATGTCATTACTATGGAGAATATGGACACATTGGCATAAACTGTGCAAGGAATCACTTGAGAAAGAAGGATATTATAGTAAGATGTTATACATGCACTAAATTTGGTCATATAGCTAAGAATTGCATGAATATAGGTAGAGTTGAAGATGAAAAGAAAGCTAAAGATGATAACATTAGGAAATAGATGAGATAGCAGTGGATTCCCAAATCTACCAAGCAAGCCAATTCAAATGATGGCCATGTTACTCAAGAAGTGGGTGACTCCACCATTTCCAATTAGGTTCTTAAGGGAGAACTAGAACTATATCTTCAAGCCACATCTTAAGAAGTTCCAATGGATGAAAGAAAAAGATCTGAATCATTATTGCAGATATAGAGGGATCACAGGAAGTTTAACATCAGTATTAATTAAGTGAGGCTAGATCATACTGAGCGAGGTCGAGAGTAACAAGTTTTGTTTGATCACCGCATTACAAGGTTCTACCAAGTTATCTAGATAGATAGTGGATGACAACCTATCAAGCACTATGTCATTATGGCTCTCTTTGTACTGAGCATTAATGGATAATTTCATCAAAAGGGTAGAATTTTGACTTCATTTTCACTGCAAATTTAGTGTATCCAAAGCAGAGTGATTTACAAGAGCATCTAGGTGATCATGAGCATAATTTGCAGCAAACTTTTTGAAAGAAATTTTATTAGTCTACCAAGAAATCATGGCATCCAACAACAATAGTAGTAAGGCAAAGAAAAGTTTGGAAATGTTGGTGCATGGTGTCGAATGGAAGGCTCCAAACTTCAAGCTAGTGCCAACAATTGCAAAATCACTTGACCCTAATGGAGCTTAGTCTCAAATTTTGGCAAAGGTACTTCTCATAAATGACATCCATACTCATTTTAAGTGTGCTATGCAAGAAATTAGAACCCTAGAAATGGATAGTGATCGAGTTAAATTATGTGTGGATGGAACCCTAAAACTTGAGCATAAGCACTTAAAGGAGAAAGGCTTGACCCACATTCTGCACCTACTAAGAAACTTCCAAATTAAGTGGATTAGGTATATTTTAAGCCAAGTGCACAATGGTCAGTTGTGGTTAGAACAACCCATCTTGATAACAAAGAATATGATTCATAGAATCATGGGTCTCCCCATGCTCAACAAGGTTAAGGTTACTAAAACCCTAGGTTGGGATGAGTTACAAAAGAAAATCCTAGCTGAGTGGGATGGTAGAGGACTAAAGATTAGCAATGTATTTGATGTGGAACAAAGGTTTGGTATTCATATCATTTCTCATATGATATATAGCTCAAACAAATTGAATAGTGTGTCGTGTGAGGCTATGGACTTAGCATACAAAGTTGTTAAGAAGAATTTGGAGTATGATTTGGCAGATTTGATGTTGAAACAACTTAACAAAAACATGGCAAATATTAGGACTTCAAAGAATAATCTGTGTAAATTTGGCTCTTTGTTAACTTGTTTTTTCTTCTATGTACAAAAGTTTTTCCAATCCAAAGGATTAGTGATATGGAGAAAGGATACTCTAGTTTTGTATTAAATCAATGAGTTTATTGTAGAAATGGGTAAAAATTTTGATAGTATAATGGATAATTATTTTGAATTGTTCAAGGAAAAGATGAACAATAGATTCTAAATTGACTGTGACAGGGTATATATTCAAGCAGTTAGGCTCAGAATAGTATGGGTGAAACCTCTTCCCTATAAGGTCAATATTGATGAAACCAAGAATATAATTTAAGCCTTGGTGAATGAAACTATAGATACAAAGTTACTCATATTTGGATCATATGATGATGCAAAGGCCAAAATAGAGCTTGACATCAAGCTACCTCAAGTGGTAAGAAAAGGTAAGAGGAAGATAGAAAAACTAAAAACTGCAAGTGCCCCTCTTATGCTTATCGAGGGAAAAGGAGAGGATATAGAAGAGTCTGAGGATGAAGAGCAAGAATTTGAAAAGGAGGAAGAGCTTGTTAAAAAGAAAGGTAGGGTGATTATCAACAAGCCACCTAAGGCCTCCATAGTTGTGTTTACCAAAAGATCTAAGAAGAAAGGAGATAGTAAAGTTGTGTTTATTAAGCCTCCTCACACTTTTCAAGAAAGACTCAATCAATTAAGAGTAGGTGTTGGAATCAATAACTTCAAAGCACTTAAATATAAAACTAGGACTCCATTAGAACAAAAGGAGGTTGACGATCTAATCATGGACAAGTTAGGAAGATGGAAATTCTCTCCTGATCAATTTTCTTCACAAATCCTTGTAGTCTTGTTAGACAAAGTCAAGGTTAGATGGGAAGTAGCTATGCAGACAACCAAAGATATATTTGAGCACACTTTGAGAAAGTTACTAGTAAATATTACTAATGCTGAGGTTAAGGAAGCAATGAAGAAAAATGAAGAAACAATGATGATGAGATTTCATACTTGTTTAATTTTGGTGAAGGAATTTGAGCATGTAGTCAAGGATGCTACATCTATGTGGGAAAATATTTATCATTTGCATAAACCTAGTGAGGATCCAATTGAAATAAATGATGATGATGATGACAGTGAAAATGAAGAAGATAATACACCATGTGTCACTTTTGATGTTGAGGATTATCAAGCATTGAAGGATGGTGAAGAAGAGAAAGAGGAAGAAGCTAATGAGGAAGATATGGAAGGAGATGAAGAGAATGATCTAGTGAGGATAGTCGCACAAGTTATAGCATCCCTTCCTCACTCTCCACCAAAGAATTCTACACAATCTAGCATGGAGATAGCTTTAGCAAGTGTGATTACAACCACCATAGATACATCATCTACTCAATCACTATTTTCTCTCCCTTAGCTCTAGGAATTACTAATGGAAGTGTTTACCAATTCATCCACCGAGCTATAGACCTCTTCTTCTTTAGTTCTTGAGTTAGGAACATCATCATTGAGTACAAGTTCTACAATTTTTTCAACTTCAATTTTACATGCTCCTATAAGCACTTTATTTGCAAATACTTCTAGCAGTGCTCCTATTGTATGTACTTTAGTCAATATACCACCTATTATTACTTCAATTTTGGATTCTGTTAGAACTTTTATTAGTATTCCTCCAGTAGGCCCTATTCAAGTTTTCACAGCAAGCCCTACTATTTCTACAATTGTTTCTATTTCTAAGGCCAAGGCAGTAATGTTAGAAGTAGAACCAAGGACACCCCTAAAACTTCTGTTTACTGGAAAAGAAATTGATGAAGATATAGACTTGGACAAAGAGATTATAATTCCTAAGTTGGATCTTGACAATGCCAATGTGGAACAAATGAGATTGGTTAGCCAACTTATGGAATAGAAGGCCAGACAGAAGTAGCTCAGAGAGGAAAGGGATAAAGAATTTAGAATAATTGAGAGTCCAAAGAATATTTTGATAGAAGCCATAAGCATGGATGTTGATTCATCTCAACATATTTTTCTATAGTTAGAGGAAGTGGTTAATAAATTCAATGAGGACACAACTGGTCAAGAAAAGTTGTTAGAGAAAGCTAAGAAATTTTTTGACAATAAGGTGCTTGAGCACATTGCTATTTATCAGGTAGAACTTTACTCAATTTTGGCTATTCTTGAAAATTCTTTTACCAATGTAACATCTCTTTTTTGCCAAAATTTGTGATATTACCAATTACACCAAGGAAATAAAGGTAAAATTGAATACAATTGATGAGGATTTGAAGGCTAGTGCCCAAAGGTTGTAGCTTGATCCCAGTTCAAGCTCTACACATCACATAAAGCTTAGATTTTTATTAGACGTGTAGGCTAAATTGTTAAGAGAAGAAGCAAGGATCAGGTCTACATTAATAGACATCCAAAACATGATCCTGCCAATCATGGAAATAATGCAGAAACATATTGCATATTCAAAAACATTGATCCATGATACCAATTTTTCTATTGCAGATCATATGATTGAACTTTTAGTAGAAGTTCAAGTGGCACTTCATACCTACAAAATTTTGCAAGAGAACTAGGATAAGACATTAGCTCTTATTCTCAAGGTACACTCTAAGTTTCTCTCACATTTTAGCATCTCTATATAAATTATGGTGTGAATAAATGTTTGGCATTATTGTCAAAAGGGGGAGAGAAAGAGATATTTGTGGAAAAACATATGTACAATACAAAATTAAGCAGAAGAAATATTTGTATATACAACATTATGATATCATGTGTACATTGTATGGGGGAGATATGCGCAAATGTATATACAACAGGTTTACAAAGATAAATTTTGAAAAATAAAAAATCAGCATGTCACTGTACATATACTTTTGGCTAATAAGTGTTTTTGTCACTAATGCCAAAGGGGGAGATTGTTGGCATTAAGTTATGTTTTCCATTAGTGGAAACACTTAGTCATAATTTTGTATGGTTACCAAGTTCATCACTCACTCTTTAGTGTTTACTAAGCATTCAGTAGTTGCCAAGTAAGTTCAGTAGTTTAGTAGTTCACACCAAGCATTCCAAAGGTTACTGAGTGAAAACAGATGGTGTACAGACCAGTAGTTATCACCGATTAGTTAGTGGTTACCAAGCTTCATAGTATTTACTGAGCCATTAGTTGTTATGATGTGAAGCCAGTATCTACCGAGTGATGGGATGAGAAGTGTTTATCGAGTGCAAGCAAGGTAAGCATAGTGTTTAGTTCTTACAGAGTTACACTATATCTACTGAGTCTCTAATGTTCACCAAGTTTGAAGCTATGTTGAGTGACTAGTATGGACCATGCCTCTACTTATACCAAATTCATGATGATGCCAAGTAATGTAGTGGATGTCGAGTATCAGAAGGTCACCAAGTCAGCTATTCTAAACCTGAGTTTCCACATTTGGGCCAACTTAGTAATCTTTGTGTTAACTTGTGTTTTGGCCGACCTTGTTAATATGAGAATTGGAATGGTATATATGCAATGAATTATATCATACCCAATATATATGTGTGATGAAGTAATATTTTGAGAAGAGTGAATGTGAATTAGTAGCAAAGTAGAGTATTCAAAAAGGTCTATAAGGAGTAGTCAAATGAAATCTATCACAAAGAGGTGATCAACATTTCAAGGATCTAATCAACATTCAAGTTGTAAGTCAAATCTATTATTTCATCCTAACAGGTGAATCAAATTCAAATTCTTTAACAGGGTAGACTTAACAGTCTTTCTTTAAATCTCTTAATAGATTGCATACTTCATTGTATGTTTGTAAAACATCTAACAAGGTGGACCTAGCAGTCCTAATTGCTCCTAATAGGATAGATCATCAGAAGTGATCATTTTAAACCTTAATAGGCCAACTTTATATTGTAATATTGAAGTTTTGTGGGTATCATTCCCACCCTAGTTTTACTTTCTATTTGTAAGGTTTCTAGGTCACCAAATATTGTGTTCATGTGCTATGAATGTCTATCTTTTAGTTTCTCATGCATGTAGTAGTTTAGATGATTAAATGGTGAATGGATTATGTTGATTAAGTGCTGAATTTGATAAAAATTTTGAGGTTACTGATTCACCCCTCCCCTCTCAGTAACCTAGCTAGTCTTGATTATTTCCAATAGCTTCTTCCTTTAATAATTTTTTCTACAAGCTTATTATATATCTAATCTTTGAATAATGTGCAAAACTATGGCTTGGGTCACGTGACAGCTGATGTGCACTTGCCTTCATGTCTTCATCTATCTTGGACAAAATTTCCTTGATATCTTTGGTAAAGATATATGTGTCACTTAACTTGATAAATAATGATACAATGTTGTTAATAGATTATTCTAGTGTACCAAGAATAGTAGCTAACTCTACTTGGTTTATTGTAGTTCTTTGTGCAACTTGTTCTAACACTCTTTTTTCAAACTTCCTTTCTACTCTCTTAAGTAGCTTCTCCTATCTGTTCAAGTCTTCATTGAATTTGTGGACAATGTCTACTAATTGATCCAAAATGGGTTGAGTAACATCAACCTCAATACTCAAAGCATCAAAAAATATCCTCTTTATGTCTACAAAGATTTGATTCTCTTTCTTTTTTTCTTCTCTAAGATTTTGTTGCTTAGTTTCTCTTCTTCAATAATTCACCCATGGTGTTCATTTGATCAGGAGTGAGAGTAGAGATATCCCAATTCAGGATAACTATATCCTCATCCATATCAATTATTTTTTCTTCTTTTCCCTTTTTCTTTAGAATGGAGGAAATAATGTGTTTCCCCTTGTCTAGGAATTTAGTACTCAGTTGAGACTAGTTCTCAAATATCATTGTACTAGCTATAGATATACTTTGAATATAAGTAATTGTGGAAATGATGGACTAGCAAAAAAAAGTTGAAATAGCACTAGCAACATGAATACCTTGTTGCTCGGTCAATCTTGATGATGGAGGACCTTGGCAGATGAAGTGCTAGGCACTTTTGTCATTGATACACTAAGATGAATAGATTTAGAGCTTGGTTGGATGCTTGGTATAGAAATTGTAACTACAACCCTATAGAAGTTATCTCTAAGCTAGATTGCACTAAGGCTATGCTTGAAGAGTGAGGAAATGAGGCCATGATTGCTGCTGCAATTTTATCTGCATCAATCTCCTCAATACTTTGCATCTCTAGAAAAGTTCCTCCAATAGCTTCATGCTCTTCCTCCTCATCACCTAGATTGACACCATCAATCTCATCATCTTTTATTTTTATATCCTCTTCCTCATCTTCATCATCATCTTTGTCATCAACATGTACAATAAATTCACTAGGTTGATGTAGTTTATAAATGTTTTTCCTTGTAGTTGTCACTTCCTTCACTACATATTCAATGTCTTTTATCAATATCATACATGTGTTCATTTTTAGAGTGAATTTATTCTCATTTTGCTTCAAGGATTCTTTGACCTCCTTCTTACTAAGATTAGGCATGACTTGTATCAAGGTCTGCTCAAAGATATCCTTGATTATCTTCTTTGCATGCTCCCATCTAGGCTTAATTCCCTACATAAGCTCATTAGGAATATGTTATGTAGGCTCATCAGGTGAGTACTTCCATTTGCCTAGCTTGGTCATAACAATGTCTTCAATATGTCTTTTCTCATCCTCATTTCTTGTCTCATATTTGAAAATTTTGAAGTTTGCAATGCTAGCTCCTTCTTCCATTTTCTTTAATCTTTCCTGAAGTGTAGGTGGAGATATCTTGAAGATTATTTTCTTAGTTTCATCTCCACCTAACTTCAATTCCTTCCTTGACTTGGCTACCCTTCAAGTGATTACAATAGGGGATGACTTGGTAAGTCTACTTATGATAACCTTTCCTTTCTTCCTTAAAGGCTCTTCTTCCTCAAATTTTGCTTCTTCTTATTCATCCTCTACATCATCTTCTTCAATATCATCACCTTTTCCCTTAGTAAGCATTAGAGGGGAACCTTCTTGCTTAGTGTTTTTTAGTATCTTTTTTACTCATTTCCTTCCTTTATTGACTACTTATAGTAACTTAATCTCAAGCTCTATTCTTGCCTTAGCTTCATCATAGGTGCTAAAGCATGTAGCTTTAGGATCCATAGGATCATTTAGCAAAGCCTCTATAATATCCTTGGTGTCATCAATGCTAACCTCATACTCTAGAGGCTTAACCCATGCCACTCTAGGTGTGATTGCTTGAATGTACACTTTGTCATATTCCAGCATGAAATAGATACCATTCTTGTAATCTTTGACAAGTTTTTTTAGGAATCCTAAATCTATTATTCATCTTTTCTTTGAATGTTTCAAAGTATTTATCTTCAAAATTTTCACCCATCTCTTCTATATACTCATTGATTTAATTCAAAATAGGAATATCTTTCCTCCATACTATTGCACCTTTGGAAGGGAAGAATTTCTAAACAAAGAAAAATAAAGATGTAAGAAGGGATACAAACTTACACAGATTATTTGTTGATCCTTTGATGCTCTCTATATTCTTGTTGAACTAGTTCAACACTAACTCAGCAAGGTGGAAGGATAGATTGTTCTCTGCAACCTTGTAAGAAAGATCGACAACTTCACATTATACATTGTTTAATCTGCTTGAACTGTAAATCTTATGTTCAATAATGTGTATGACAAACATTATTTCCATATTAGTTACATTGATAATCTTCATTTCTCTTCCATCCCACTCAACAAGAGTTTTCTTTTCTAGTTCAACCTGACCTAGGGTTTTGGTTGTCTTTTCTTTATTAAACATTGCGAGGCCAGTGATTCTATGGATCATTTTTGTCATTATTTGAATAGGTTGCTCCAATCATAACTTTCCATTATGTACAAGGATTAGAATATATCTCATCCATTTGACCTAGAAGTCTCTTGGCATATGTGATATGTGTGTTAAGTCCTTGGTTTCCAAATGCTAATGTTAGGGTTTTAATGCACTATCCACACATAATTCCCTAAATGCTTCATTCATTTCTAGGGTTCCAAGTTCTTGGATTTAGCAATGATAAAAGGTAAAAATGTCATGAATGAGTAATACCTTAGGTAGAATTTGAGATTGTGCACCAGCTAGGTCAAGGGCTTCTATAATTTTCAGACTCAACTTGAAGTTTGGTGCTTTGCAGTTGACTCCTCAAACCAACATTTTAAACCTTTGTTTTTGCTACTAGAAGATGCCATTGCTTGATAAGGTTTCTAAAAGCTTCAAAAGATCTTCAACAACAAGTATGAAAATTCCTCTGGGGCTCTAAATTCACTCTTCTCAACTAGCTCTAGAAATTTGTGGTGAAACAATGCCTTTGATTTCTTCCTTTTATTGAATTTCCCCTTTTCAATTTCCATTAATACTTAGTACATATACTTGCTCGATGAAAGATTGTCCTCCACTAAGTTTGGCTTTTATTGCTTGGGATACATTCATAGCTTGATAGAGTCACCAACAACTTGGTAGGAACTACCAACTTGAGTCTACAATAATATGTAATCTAATCTTGCTTGGTAAGGTCTCGTGACCCTACCTTGCTTGGTAAGGTGTCTTGTTTTCTATCATGCTCTATGACCTTTATGGATCTTGAATTTTGATTGGATCATTATGCTTGTTGGCTAGAACTAGTGTTAGTTTTCTTCTTCCAAATAATAGCTCTAGTGATCTCCATAGGGAACTAAGTTGAAGTGTTTGGACCACCCAATTCATTGACTTGGGTGTCATTCACTTCATGATCTTGGTTTGCATTCTCTGGATAGTCTAGTACCCATTGCTACCTCATTTACTTTCTAATATTGTCAACTTTGGCTTTATTTTCATCTTCAATTATACTTGTCTTAATATAGTTCTTAGCAAGATGTCCAAGTTTTGTACAAATAAAACATCTTTTTGTAGTGTCTCTTTTCCTCATATGATGTTTTACACAGTTTTCTCCAATGTGCCCAAATTCACCATAGTAATGACATTTGCACCATGTATTGCAATCACATCCAAATATTTCTTTCACAATTTATTTTGTTGGGTTCCACTGCTTTCTTTTCCACTCTAAAGATTTGTGTTCTTGTTTCTTGCAATTGTGACATTTACTTTCAAACTTAGGCTTCTTTGTGCATTCACTTGCTCAATGACCATGCTTATTGCAACTGCAACACTTTCCATTGAATTTTTCTTTTCCACTACTCCAACATTTTTTTGATGTATGACCTATCTTTCCATAGTGATTGGAAGTAGGTCTTTTATTCTTTTGAGCTCCTTGCTGAAATAATTCACCTTCTTTTGTGTGTCCTATTCTAGCTTTGCCTTTGTGTCTAAACTAACTTTGTTTATTCAATTGATTCATGTTTTATTGAGATTTCATTAGTATTTCATATGTTTTCTTTTTAGTGTTGAGATCATTATGTAGTCTTTCATTTTCTAATCTTAGATTCATAAGTTCTTCATTTGTATTGGTGAGATGATCAATGAAGTTTGTTTGTTGAAGGGATAGTTGTTGGATTTCACTTTTCTTTTCTTCTATCTCTTCTTTGGCTTTGTCTTTTTCTTCCATGACTTCACATAATTTGAATGATTGAATTTCTTATTCTCTTTTTAGCTTTTTGATTTCTTCTTGAAGATTGGAATTCTTTTCTAATAGATCTTTGATTGCTTTATCAACTTCATCTGAATTGCTTTCAATATATATATCTTCAAATCTTTCTTTAGTGTAGAGATTGTCATTCATTTTTATTGCAGGATCTTTCCTTCTTTTAAATGATTGAGAGAGTTGCTCCTTTTCTTTCTTTAGTTTCCCAATAGTCAATTCAAGATCCAAATTTTAATTTACAACAGCCTTATCTAACCTATATACCTCCATTGCCTCAGATATTTTCTCAAGTTGTTAGACTTTTGATGTGAGAACCTGAAAAGATCTAATATCAATTGTTGGAATTATAAGGTAGACAAGGTTACTGATAGTGGAGGGGTGAATCAAGAACCAATAAAACTTTATCTCACATTGCTAATTAATCCTTCATATAATATTCTAATCTAATTGCATGCATGAAAGAATCAAAGAAAATAAACATTCATAAAAATTTGACACAATATATGGTGACCTAAAAACCTTTCAATTAGAAAGCAAAACTGGGGTGGGGATGATACCCATAATATTTAGTATTGTAGTATAAATTTAACCTATTAATGCTTACAATTGACCACTTTTGGTGATCTACCCTGTTAGGAGCAATAAGGACTATAAGGTCCACCTTGTAAGAGGATTTACAATCGTACAATGAAGCATGCACTCAAATAGGAGATTTAACAAAGACTATTAAGTCTACCCTATTAAAGGATTTGACTAATGCACCTCTTAGGATGAACTAGTGGCTAATCTCTAATCTATAACTTTTATTTAATGTTTGAGATTCCTTGTATTACAATGATCGCTTGACTATGATAGATAATAATTTTTTGTCCCTTATACTACTTGTAGCCTTATTCAATTTTCACTTCTTCTCATCATATATTCTTCACATACATCTTTGGATATGATATAATGTATTACACATATAGCAATCAAAGTTACAACTTACTAGAGTCAACTACAATACCAAAAAATTGGCCCAATTGTTGTAACTTGGGTTTTGAAGACAAACTCGATAATTTTCTGATACATGGAAAACACTATCAATGCTCTATAATATTTGGCACTCAATTGAACTTGAAGCTCAATCCATACTAATCACTTCTAAGTAGCTTGAACTCGGTCAACACTGCATGAGTCAGTGAACTCTAAGAAACTTGGTAGTAACTAGATCACTAGGTTGACACTGGATGAATAAGTCAACACTAGATTTACTTTGTTAACTCTAAGAGCTTGATAGATACTATTGGACTTGGTTGTCACTATAGAGCTTGATTAACACTATAATCCTCTTCTCTTCCACTTACTATCTTGGTAGTCTCTTCTATGCTCGATTTGCACTATACTTTGTCTCTGAAGTTTGGTAAATATTTTGTAGCTTAGTAGACACTACAAACTAACTACTTATCTTGAGAAAAACTAAATCACTTGATTAATATTGCAAACTAAATGATAGGCTCGATAGTAAATGTAGAGCTCAGTAAAAATTTAACCAATTGACTAAGTGTTGAGTAACAAATAAATAGATTGACCTTAATATCAATAGTAAATTCTCCATCTTTGTTAGATCTCAGACATTTTAGGTTTTTACCCATTTCCTTCTCAAATCTAGCTAAGTACCACTTAAACATTTTAAAAGCATCAAATTTTGTTTTAGAAACATCATTGTCATCATCCTAGAATAATCATCAACAAATAAGAGAATGTACTTGTCACTTTTGTAGCTTTGCACATCAATTGGTTCACACAAATCATTATGAACAATCTCTAGAATATCTTTATAGGTGTAATCTTACTTTTAAGACTAGATTTTGTCATCTTTCCTAATTGACATTGTTTGCATATCATATTGTCAAGTTTCTTCAATTTAGGAAAAACTTTGACTCTTTTCATGTTTCTGATACTAACTAACTTATCAAAGTTAATATGACATAACCTCTTGTGCCATAACCACACATCATCAAATTTTACAACAAGACAAGTAGTCTCATTCGTATCAAGATAAAATAGATTACCTCTAGTCTAATCACTTTTCCCAATTAGTTTTCCATCTATGTCATAGATCTTTTCTATCTTGTTCTAAAACTTAACTTTGTAACCTGAACTATTTATTTGTGACACAATCAATAAATTATAGTTAAGTCCTACATAATAAGCACTGTCAAACATGATCTTTTCTATGAGTTTGACAGATCCTTTTCCTTCTATCAGAAAGGGTGCATCATTACCAAACCTTATACCATTTCCATCATAATAATCAAGGATAATGAACTTACTTTTATCACTAGTCATGTGATGTGAACACCTACTATTAATGATCCATCTATCATTCTTGTTCACATAAGATACTAGTGTAGTTGCCTCATCAGAATCAGAATCACCCTTCATTGCAACATACACCACTTCATCATCATGGTCGTCAGATCCATCTTTGTTTTACTCCTCAATAATGTAGCAAGACCTCTTGCCTTTATTTTTGTAATCTTTGTTGTCCTGGTCTCTTTTACTTCTATATTTTTCTCCACTTCTATTATTCTTCTTCTTTGGACATCTAACAACAATATGACCAACCTCATTACAATTAAAACACATTATAGGTAACTTACCTTTGAATTTTCTTTTTCCTCTATGAAATCTCCTTGCTAGCAATGCTTCAATCTATTCTACATCCTCCTTATCTATATCATTATCACTAGAAACATATTTGACCTTTTTGTTCTTCTCTTTAGGTTCTTTTAATGAAAATTTAGTTTTTAAAGAAGACTCAACATTCTTAGAATTGAAATTATCAAAATTGGAGAGTTCAAAAGCAGTGAGTCTACCTATCAATCCTTTAAGGGTCAAATCATTACTAGGTGTGCACCTTAGTTCTTCTATGGTAGAAACTCTAATAGCATAAATGGGCAAAAAGGTTCTTAGTACTTTACTAATCATAGTCTCATCTTTAAACTTACCAGTTTCTCCTTGAGTGGCATTAAATACTTATTCTACTTTGGCACAATATTGAACTATATTCTCACTTTCTTGCATTCTCATATCATCAAACTTACCTCTTAGATTTTAAAATTTGGCTTTTAGTACATTTTTGTCTCCTCCATAGATCTTTTCTATAGCATCTGACATCTTCTTAGTAGTGTCAAATTCCTTGATGTCATGAAACTTGATGTATTTTAGGGAAGATGCAATCTCCCATATTAACTAATTGTGTTCTTTCTTCTTCTTCAGATCCTTGGTAGTTAGAGCTCCAACAAGGTCAACATATTTAGTGGTGATGGTAGATTATGCATGGTCTCCAAGACCTCCTAAGTGTAGCTTCATTAGACTTTTCCATGTAGGGCAGTTCTCCTTGTTGAACTTGGGTACCTCTCCTTTGGACATCTTGATCTTTTTCTTCTAGTACCTTCAAACTAGTCCTTTTAAGAACTGTGACTCTAATACCAATTTTTGGAATTCTTTAGAATAACTGAGAGGGGGTGAATTAGTTATCCAAGGTCTAGATGTACAAATAAAAAATTTCAATTATTAGTAGACCCATATCCATAAAACCTTACTATGCATGCATCCATTAGATCATACAATACTTAAACTTTATAGGTTACTTTCCTAGGTCAAAATAGATTTGCAAAAATATAAACATGAAATAACATAAGAACATTCACACAATTTGACAAAAAGATTTTATGTGGAAACCCAATTTGGGAAAAACCACCAGTAACATGCTACTAATTCTCACTCTTCTTAAGTGATGCCCTGTGAAAGGCCAACTCTATTAAAGGTTACAATACACACTGTTAAATGTGACCTAGTTAAAGGATTTCAGTCACCCTATTAGGAGTGAGCCTTGTTAGAGGACTTTAGAATGCCACCTGGTTAAAGAATTTACAAATGACTGTTAGGTCAACCTTAATCCAAAGGATTTACCCTAGACTAATACAATGATTAAAAAGTAATAGTAAGGCTTGATCTAATAACAAATTAAAAATCACTTGCAGATTATAGATCTCCATTTCAGTCCTCCATTCTTCTTGGAATTCACACACTTCAACTCTACTGTCTATGTTGTCTAGCTATTGTTTTCATCATGTAGTCTCTTTCTAAAGCCTCTCCTTATCCTTCTAGTATATTTCCATAGAATCTCTCTTGTGCCTTCAATTTTCATCAAACTTCTAAATATCTACCTCTACCATATCTAAAATCAACTTTACATTGTGTTATAACTTTGGCATACATGTTTGATCCTAGATAGCTCTCATTTCAGCATTTAGGTTTTCAAGATTGGTCAACACCCTCATTTGTGAACCTTTCATATCAAGCACTTTCTATAAATACATACATATACACATACATACATACATATACACATACCTACATACATACATACATACATTTATATCTTCATTTTGATTTTGTTCAAGGGAAGCCTGTCAATGCTAATAGGAAACAAAAATGCACTTTCTAAGAGTTTTTAATTATTCAAAAATAATAATTTTTTACAAGAAAATGCACCTAAAGAACTATTATCTCATAAGCAAGAACATGGTATTGAAACAATATAGAAAGTGCTTGCCATGAGATGTCTACAAGTGAGGGTGTTGACCAATCTTGAAAACTTGAATGCTGAAATGAAAGCTATTGAGGATCAAACACCTATGCCAGAGTTACAACACAATTTGAAGTTGATTTTAATTATGGTAGAGGAAAATATTCAAAAGTTTGATCAAAATTGAAGGCACTAGAGAGAGTTTGTGGCATTGACATGCTTCCCTTGAACAAAACCAAAATGAAGACATAAGTGTATGTATGTATGTATGTATGTATGTATGTGTATATGTATATGTATATGTATATGTATATCATATCTATATCTATATCTATATGTATGCATGCATGTATATATGTATGTGTATATGTATGTATGTATGTATATACATATGTATATGTATATATGTATATATATATGTATATGTATATATATATATATATATATATATATATGTATATATATATATATATATTCATACATAGATACACATAGTGTGTGTTTATGTATGTACATATGTATATATATATATATATATATATATATAGATAGATCTTGTGGATTGTGGATTATGGATTATAAACAAATAAAAAAGAAAACATGTCATTAATCATTCCCCATTTGTTTTGAAAAATTGTGGAGAGTTGCGTGTGAAAGAGGGTGGAGAGCTCCAAATGAGGATGGAGAGTTCTAAATGTTGGTGGAGATCAAGGAAGATTTAGGATATCATTTTTGTTCCCTTGTGATTGTTGCATTTCATTGTCATATCCTTGTGATCTCTCCATTTTGTTGTTGTGCCATTGTGATCTTTGTATATGTATCTATGTATATATATACATTTATATACATATACATATACATATGTATATGTATATATGTGTGTATATACATACATACAGACATATGTATGTGTCTATGTATGTATGTATATATACAAAGTGATCTTTTTTAAGGTGCTTATTACATCTTAGCTCACAATAGAAAAATTCATCCAATTGCATACGTATTCTAGAATCCAAATAAAAAATAAATAAAACTCACTCAAAACATAGCATGGCCACACATGTGATGGTAACACCTATTGGTAAGTAGATTCCTCTTTTTCTCTCTCACTTTTTTTGTGTTTATTTCACTTGAACTATTATTTCTTAGGGGGAATTTTGTAATATTGGATTCATTTTATGCAGAAGGTGATGAGGAACACTAAAGAATTGTAATGAAATTCTCATGAGCAATGAAGATGGACATCCCCTAAGAGTAACCCAACTTCCAAGTACTTTAATGATTGATCATTTCTTAAAGATTTTAGATGTTGATAGGGAATTTAGATGTTGGGGGGGGGGGGGGGGGGGGGGCGGCGGTGGAATGAGCTTCCACCTTCATGTGTTTGGCCCTGATTATTAGAGAATATTAAACTATTCTCAAAACCAAGTGAAGCTCAACATTAACCTATGGTTGCATGATAACTAAATGTGTGAATCTCTTGGTTTTAGGCAATGCAGAAGGAGACCATACTTCAATATATGATCCCAATTCATATGTATACAACATCAGGTGGAACTAAAAAATGCAACAAGTTTTCAATTTTGTTAGAGATCTTTAATTAGGTATTTTAAGTTATAGACCATCATGAACATTATAACTTTGAATCTTATAGGCAAGGGTAATATCCTCAGCATGCAAGCAAATCAAGCCTTTTTATGTGTTGGATTGCTGAGGACATTCTCTCAACCAAAGTAGCTAGAGTTCTAATGTTCATGATGGTCTATAATTTTAAAAACTTAATAGACCTATTAAATAAATGTAAACATGGTGCATTTTTTCAGCTCCACCTATTTTCCATGCATATTGAATGCAATTGTATGTGCATTCTCAATTTAGAGTGGCAAAATATTATTCTTGATGAGATGGAAAAAATTGATAGTCTTATGTGTTCCTATTTTGAAATGGATACATGTGATCAAGCATTGGTTTAACTCTTTGTTGGTCAATATTGCACATGTAGCTAAACTTAACAACTAGAGAGGAGGTTGAAATAGAATATGAAGTAGATGGTCAATTCTATGTGAGTAAACATATTTAATGTAAAATAATGCATTACATCTCTAGACCAGCCTATTTTAATGGCTAACCTTTTATATATCTAAATTATTGTAGGTAAGGAAAAAATGACCTAGAAAGAGATAGTAAAATGGTTGGATTGGTCCATGTTCTTTATGTGAGCTCTTCCTAGAGCATTTTTTATGTAGCAAAGAAATAGATACGTAGCCCTTTTGGCCCAATTATTTAAATATGTAAATGGGGTAGCATCTCTATCAAATTCCTCTTCAACTTCTCCTTATATTGAAAGTAAGTTTTTGCTCCCTTTACTCTTTATTTTTTCCTTGTCAAGTAGCCAAATATGTTCTTCTCATGTATAAATGTTTTTGCTATGTTATGAAAACATGGGATGAACTAAAATTTGCTAATGTAATAAATATAGTTTTCATCTTGCAAGTAAAGTTGTTTTTGGAAAACATAGCAATCTACAAATAACAAATTTAAAAGAACGATTCACTGCAATAGAGTTGTATTTCTTGATATGTTGATCCACCATATATTTCTATTTGAACAGATAAAGCATGTGGATTATTTATTTTTCATTTTTCTACTTGTTGTTCTAGGCCATCTAGAAAATAAAAATGGTTTTAAAATATAACACCCACTCAAACATTAGACAAGCATGCATCAGGCATGCATAAGATGTGATCTACTAGACTTTTATTCTGTGTTGCTCTAAAATTAATGTAATGTGAATATGTGTTACTTTAAATATGATTAATATTTATTGACCAATTTTTGTAATGTGTCAGAGCCCTCAACTAGTCCTTGACTAGAATGCTATAAAATAATTAATTAGCTTCACCTCATAAGCCACTAATTTCCACAAAAAGTAGTGAATGTATCAGGTACATACATGTTTCCTTTATTGGAAAAAGTTATGGAAGATTGGTAAGACTGTTGTTGGTATTCCCATTCTAGATCAGGTACTAACATTTTTTCTATAAATAAGGTTTCTTATATTCCTTTTAAACATCTAACCTTAATGTATGAATAGTGATAATGTTATTATCATAGTCACAAGTCATGGAAAAATGTGAGTAGCAAGGGAGAAGGATAGCCAAATAATGAGAAAAAATAATTTTCATAGTTACAAAATGAAGTAACAATGTAAACAAAACTTTAAAATGGTGATACGTCATTATTGCAGGACAACATTATTACATGAAGTTCAAAGCTAAATAAGAAAATGATTTCAAATAAGAGCATATATGTGATTCAAAGGAATCCCTATTACACTGAGAGAAGTAAAAAAAATGGAAAAGATATTTTTTTCAATATATTAAAAATAGTGAATGCATAATATATTGCTTTGTGAAATATGGCTTGCAAAGCTATTACCAGTTCTTACATTTGGTGTTTTTGAATCCTTCTTTCTAACTAATGAACCATATCTATTTTGCAACTCACCTAGATTTTCCTTTATAGAAGCCTACCCCCCAAGATTTGTAGAATTGAATTTGGAGCTCACCAAAGCTTTCTTTTTAAAAAAATCTAGCCTTTTTTCTATGGAGCTAGTGATAATCCTTTTAAAGAATCTTCTAGTTGGAGGAGTAGCTATGGGTGAATTATGTTTTGTTGAGTCTGTCAAAATATTCTTTGTATTGAGAAATTTTTTCTCAATCAATGAGCTATATCATTTTCAAGTTGTATTCATTGTATTATGATAATCCATATTCTCCTCCTCAATCAAGCTTTCCTCCTCAATAGGAAAACATCCAGTATGCTCTTAAAATTTCTTTGTAAATAAGTTGTAGTCTATGTCTAGGGAATTTGTGATAGTTATGTCAAATAATATTCCACCTGCGGGGATCAATAAGTCTGAATAATCAATCTCTAATGGATATCCCTTCCACCAACATTTGATGGATTTTTTTGAGTGATCACTAGAGTCTGAGGAAAGATAAGCCCATCGCAAATCTGATGGTGTGTAATTTATACACTTAAACATTTGATTTACTAGAGTGAATGAGCGAAGAGCATTTTGAAAATCTATAGCTTCATTTGATTTACTAAAGTTAGGCCAAGGGTAGGGGACATGAAATTCAAGCCATTGATTCTAACTATAATGATTTACAGGTCTACCTAAGTTTGTGCCACATTTTAAAAAATGTATTGCAATTATAAATGAATATCACATCAAACAAAACATTAAAAATATTATATTGAATCAACTAGATTAGTAATGATAATAACATTCATATTTAGGGGGACTCAATATGCTTTCAGAATAATAGACTTATATTATATTTCAATATTGTGATAATGCCAAAAATATGGATTACATGAATACTTAGATTTGATTCCATATATAGTACCCAATAATACTCAAATAGTGATAGTAAGGAACACCTACCACAAATGCTGAGCAAAACTTGACTAAGGACCTAGTACATCCACCAAATGAGCATTTTTTACACTCTAATAAATAGTAGATCTATATGGCTTCCATTTTAAGCTTGTAGTTTTAGATGCTTTCAGACTGGCACTATATGTGAATATTAAGGGTTGCAGAGATGGTGCCCAACTATTTGTGGGAGTCATAAGCTTGTACAACCACCCACCCACCCACAATATGTGTTGAAATAAAGGCCAAAATATGTTTCATATGAAGACTTCTCTAAGACATGTGTTAAAAAAAATTATAATAATTTGTCTAGGAACATCTACCACAAATGCTAACCAAAACTTGACTAAAGACTTAGTACATCCACCAAATGAACATGTTTGACACTCTAATAAATAGTAGATCTATATGGCTTCCATTTTAAGCTTGTAGTTTTAGATGCTTCTAGACTGGCACTGTATGTGAATATTAAGGGTTGCATAGATGGTGCCCAACTACTTGTGGGAGTCACAAGCTTGTAAACCCCCCCCCCCATAATATGTGTTGAAATAAAGGCCAAAATATGTTTCATATAAAGACTTCTCTAAGACATGTGTTAAAAAAAATTATAATAATTTGTCTAGCCATTGCAATTACAATGAATATTCAACAGCTAGTTGTCACTTGTAGAGAATAGCCATCACCATTATGATGGCCAATCTTGAGGGATGAATGTCACTTCTACAACATAATTGTCACAATTGTGATGACTAACTAGAAGCTTAAACTATTCCTTCTTTCAATTTTTGACAATTTCAGTCATCACCATTACGATGGATGACCTTGCTATCACAATTTGTGACAAAAAAAGTCTGACACATGTTTGACGGGAGCTAATTTGTGTTCATGTTGCTAAGGCAATGGTTAGAAATTGCAATTATGATGTGTTGGAAATATTCAAGACTAGGCTAAGTTACTAAGAGAGGAGAGGTGAATCAGTAACTTATAAAACTTCAACAATTTCAACCTTTAATCCAACCATTCAATTAGCATTTATCCATTATATAAATTCTGATCTAGTTGCATGCATAAGAAACTAAAAACATTCATAACATTAAGACACAAAGATTTGGTGACCCAAAAACCTTCCAAATAGAAAGTAAAACTGGGGTGGGGATGATATCCACAGCTTTAGTACTATAGTATAAAGTTAGCCTATTAAAGCTTACATTGACCACTTCTAATGATCTACCCTATTAGGAGAAATAAGGAATGCTAGGTCCACCTTGTGAAAGGATTTGATTGATCTACTTATTAGGATGAAATAATAGATGATCTCTAATTTGCAACTTGGCTTGTTGAATGAGATTCCTTTATGTATTGATCACCTTTCTGTGATAGATATGTCTCTACTACTCCTTATGTTGTTATGGCCTTTATAATTCACTCTTGTTTTTCTCTTATGTAATTCACATTCAAATCTTCATATTTTTCACATTACATTCCATACATCTATGCATTAGATATGATACAATTCATTACATATATATCAATCCAATTATAAAAATTACAAAGTTGGCCATCATACAAGTTACCACAAATGTTACAAAGTCAGCCCACATGAAGACATTTGGGTTCTAAAGACTAACTCAATGAGGTTTTGATACTTGACATCCACTATCAGTACTTGACATTATTATGCACTCGGTAGATGTAGAGGTTTGGTCCATACTGATCACTTCTAAGTAGTCATGAACTCAATCTACATTGGTGATTCGATAGACATTGTAAAACTTATCATATAAACTGAGTCTCTTGATTTATACTATATGACTCGGTAGGCATTCTTACTTTAAGCTCGGTATAAATTGAGTCTCTTGGTTAACATTGGGAAGCTTGGTTAACAATAGACTTTCATCACATACACTACAAACTTGGTGAACACTACACTACTTAGTAACCACTAATAAACTTAGCATCAACTAAAATCTATAGTTTACACTATTGGTCTTCACATTAACTAAATCTACTCAGTAACCACTAGGATGTGCCCAAAGGACTTGGTAGCAACTATAGAACTCAGTGACAACTGAAATACATGGCAAACACTGTAAACTATACAATTAGCTCAGTAGCTATATACAATCTAAATAATTGTATGTCATTAATAACAAACTTGACTATTATGTCAACAATCTCCCCTTTAGCATTAGTGACAAAGACACTTATCAACCAAAACTAAATACCTTATATTTATCAGCATGTGATACTAGTTCGGTAGAGTATACTATTTTTAGGATTTTTCAAAATTGATTTTGTAAGGTATATACAATATACTATACATCTTCCTGCTATATACAACATTTCTTTCTATTTATTTATTTCTTATTGCAAGTTCTCCCCCATAGCATATTTCTTTCTCCTCATACTATGTGTCTCTCTATGTACATGTCTTACTCCCCCATAACATATGGCTTTCTCCAATATAATTATTCTTCCCTTTTTTGATAGTAATGCCAAAGATTTACTCTATTTTATTTACATAGAAACACCAAAGTGAGACAAAAAAAAATCAAAATGTACCTTAAGAATGATTGCCAAACTTTTATCCTAATTTTCTTGTAGGACCTTACATGTATGAAGTGCAATTTGTACTTCTATTGACAATTCTATCATATGGTCCGCAATAGAGAAGTTATTGTCATGGATTAGAGTTTTTGAGTATGCAATATGTTTTTGTAGTGCATCCATGTTGGGAAGGATCATGTTTTGTATGTCAATCAATGTGGATCTAATCCTTGCTTCTTCACTTAGCAATTCTACTTATATTTCTAACAAGAAACTTATTTTTTTAAAGTGTGTAGAGCTTAAACTGGAGTCAAGTTGTAGCTATTGAGCACTATCCTTTAGATCTTCATCTATTTTGGATAATATGTCCTTTATTTTATTTGTAAAACTAGAAACTTAACATAGCTTCCCAAAAAGTGATGACACATTTGAACATGATGTTTCTAAATTGCCCAAAATTGTAGAGAGCTCTACTTGATGAATGGCAATCTACTAAGCAATGTGCTCCAACACTTTATTGTTAAACTTCTTTTTAACCTTCTCCACTAGCTTGTCTTGTCCATTAGTGTCTTCATTGAATTTATAGACTACTTCTACTAGCTGATACAAAATAGGTTGAGAAGAATCAATGTCAATTCCTATAGCCTATGCCAAAACATTTCTAGCATCTTCAATTATCTTATACTCTTTATCTCTCTCCTCTCTTAGCCTTTGTTGTTTAGCCTTATTTTGGAGGAGTTCACCAAATGTTTGCATCTAGTCTAGAGTAAGCTTGTAAATATCCCAATTGGCGATTACTATTTCCTCATCTAAATGAATGTCTTCCTCTATCTCCTTTCCTTTTCCCAAAAAATTTGTGCTTGGTTGAACCTTGGGCTTAACTATCCTTACACTTATTGCTTTTGTATCTAGAATAAAAAAAATGGTAGAGATACTAGGGCTTGTAGTAAAAACTAATATTGTACTAACTAAAGGAATACTTATAGAAATGCCTAAGGAACCCAAAATTGATGTGCTCAAAAATATAGAACCCAAAACTGGTGTTCTTACAACTAAAGAAGTCAAAATTGAATTACTTAACTCGGTAGATGAAGGATGAATCTGCAACTTAGTGGATGAAGTGGAAGTCACTTTTGTTAGTGATGTACTGAGCTGAGTAGGAACAAAGTGTGATTGGACATTTGATATATCTGTTAGGATAAACCACGGACAGAAATAAAAACTACATGCAAATATAACCAATAACAGAAAATAATAGAACACACAGAAATGAGCACAAGGCACCAAGATTTAACGTGGTTCACCCAATCCCTGGGCTACGTCCACCAAACAGCAAGTCCGATCTTCTTACAATCTAGTGATTACAACCTGATTACAATCTGTAATCCCTTATAGCTCAATACCGCCGCAAGAACCAATTTCGTATCACAACATTATGAAAAATACCCAACCCTAAGCCCTTTTATACAAGTATTAAACTGCTTTAGGGTTATAACATGTCGGCCATATGTTGGCCATAATATGTCGGCTACCATGTACCCCACTATTTATGAAGTATGTATAGTACTTTCCTGATCAGTCACCACAATCTAACAATCTCCCACTTGGGGACTGATCAGGCTCCACACTAAACAACAATCTCCCACTTGGAGAATGATCCTGTAGCAATACCACTACCACATGGGGCTCCCACTGGATCAAACCATCCTGGACTCTACTGTTCTTTTATTCATGTTCAGTCTAAAAGACCAACCGAAGCTGAAGAGGAGTTCAACTTCTCCCTTGTTACAACCTTTGTCAACATATCTGCTGGATTGTCATTGGTATGTATCTTCTCCAGCTTTAACTGTCCATCCTCCAAAACTGACCGAATGAAATGGTACCACAACTGTATGTGTTTGGTCTTAGAATGCAGAGCTGAATTCTTAGCAAGATGAATGGCACTCTGACTATCGGTGAACAAATAATTATCCTTCTGAGGATGTCCCAATTCTTCCAAGAAGAACTGAAGCCATATCATCTCTTTGGTTGCCTCTGTAGCAGCAACATACTCTTCCTCTGTAGTGGAGAGAGCATTAATATTCTGTAACCTAGAAACCCAACTCACGGTTGCCCCACCAACAGTAAAGACATAACCTGTAGTACTCCGCCTGGTATCAATATCCCCAGCCAAATATGAGTCAACATAGCCCTATAAATCAGTAGTAGGGCCCCCAAAGTGTAAACACTTATTGGATGCTCCTCTCAAATATCTGAGAATCCACTTGACAGCATTCCAATGCTCAAATCCTGGATGACTCATATACCTGCTAACGACTCCCACTGCATGTGCAATATCTAGCCTAGTGCATACCATAGCATACATCAAACTTCCTATAGCTGAAGCATAGAGTACCTTGGACATCTTATCCTCCTCTTCCTGTGTCTTGGGACACATCTCCTTAGTCAATTTCAAATGACTAGGTAAAGGTGTGTTGACAGCTTTAGCATTCTCCATAGAGAAACGTTGCAACACCTTCTCAACATAATCAACTTGAGATAGCGTCAATGTTCTGTTCTTCCTATCTCTGCAAATCTTCATACCAAGGATTTGTTTTTTTGCCCCCAAATCCTTCATAGCAAATGCATGTGCTAATTGGCGTTTCAGCCCCTTAATATGATCCATGTTAGACCCAGCTACAAGCATATCATCAACATATAAACATAAAATAATGTAGCTATCATCATCCAACCTCTTAAAATAAACACAGTAATCTAAATGACACCTATTATATCCATGCTCATGCATAAAACTGTCAAATTTCAGATACCATTGCCGAGGTGCTTGCTTCAAGCCATATAAACTTTTCTTCAATTTGCACACTAAGTTCTCCTTACCTTTGACCTCAAAACCCTGTGGCTGAGCCATATATATTTCTTCATCCAAATCACCATGAAGAAAGGCTATTTTAACATCCATCTTCTCTAAATGCAAATCTTCAGTAGCCACAAGACTTAAAATAGTACGAATAGAAGTCATTTTAACAACAGGAGAAAATATCTCATCAAAATCAATTCCCTTTTTCTGTGCAAATCCTTTTACAACTAACCTGGCCTTAAATCTTTTCTTACCTCCTTCCTCTTCTTTCAACCTGTAAACCCATTTATTCTGTAAAGCCTTTTTACCTACAGGCAACTTGCACAAATCCCATGTCTTATTTTTCAGCAAAGAGTCCATTTCATCTTTCATTGCAGACTCCCACTGAATCTTAGTATCCACCTGCACAGCTTCATCATAACTTTCAGGTTCACCAGCATCAATAAGTAAAATAGAATACAAAGAGGGAGAAAACCTTTGTGGAGGTCTAACTTGCCTTGTTGACCGTCTAACATTCACTGGTGTGTGTGGTATTTGTTGTTGCAGTTGTTGCACATCATGAGGAATGACTGGAACATCAGCTTTTGGAGTATCATCCAGCACTACATAATCATTTTATTTCTTCTCATGTTGCTACAACAGATCTTTGTACACCACTTTCTCATTGAATATGACATCCTGACTTCTAATAATTTTAAGATTTTCAAAATCCCAAAGCCTATAACCAAATTCATTAATGCCATATCCAACAAAGACACATTTCTTTGATTTAGCTTCTAGCTTGGTTCTATTTTCAGAGTCTATATGAGCAAAAGCTTCACAACCGAAGGTCTTGAGAAAAGAATAACTCACCTTCTTACCAGTCCATGCTTCCTCTAGAATACCACAGCCCAAAGGAGTAGAGGGACCTCTATTAATCAAATATACTACAATATTGATAGCCTCCACCCACATGTGTAAGGGCAACCTAGCATGCAACCGCATGCTCTTTGCGCACTCCATTATAGTCATGTTCATGCATTCAGCCACTCCATTTTCCTGTTGAGTCCTTGGAATAGTTTTTTGTATATGAATACCATTAGTGGAGCAATAATCTTCAAATTCATGACTGCAATACTCACCACCATTATCAGATTTGAGACATTTTAATTTCTTACCAGTCTCATTTTCAACCAAGCATTTCCATTTCTTAAAAGTTTGAAATACATCAGATTTCTGTCTAAGGAAATAAACCCATACTTTTCTAGTTGTGTCATCAATAAATGTAAGATAATAATGAGAGCCACCAAGGGAAGATACCTGGGCTGGTCCCCATACATATGTATGCACAAACTCTAATTTCTCCTTTTTGTTTTCCTTCCCTGTCTTTACAAACTCACTCTCTTTTGTTTTCCATACACACAACTTTCACAAAAATCCATATTCACACATTTTAGACTTGGTAAAACTTTCCTTGAATGGAGTACTTTCATACCTTTCTCACTCATGTGCCCAAGCCTATTGTGCCACAGCACTGTTTCAGAATCTACAGTAGCTATTTGTTCTCCCTGCTCAACTTCATTAATTGTTCCTGAATATTCATTTGTCTCTGAAACAATCAAAGTAGAAGGAACAATATGACCTGTACAAAGATATAAGGTGCCTACTTTCACACCTTTTGCTACTATAGGGGAACCTTTTGAAACCTTCCAATTTTTATCATTAAAAGTAACTACACAACCCTCATCATCGAGTTGCCCTGCTGAAATTAAATTTCTACTTAGTTTTGGAACATGTCTTACCTCATGTAGTAGCCAATGATTCCCATTCTGCAACTTAATCTTAATTTTTCCCTTTCCAACAATCTGACAGGGTTCATTATCCCCCAAATAAACAAGCCCAAAATCCCCTTGGACATAATTAATGAAATAACCTCTATGAGGTGTAGCATGAAATGAAGCACCAGAATCTAAAACCCATGAATCATCAACACTCTCTAAAGACAGAAGCAAAGCATCATCTTCGGATTTGTTACTTACCACATTTGCCTCCTTGTCTCCATCTGATTTATCTCCTTCATTTTTCTTTCAATTCCAGAAATCTTTCTTTTTGTGCCCTGGTTTCCCACAGTACCAGCAATCATTTGGTCCTCTCGATTGAGACCTCCTCCCCTTTGACTTTCCTCTTGATTTCCCATGATTTCTAGAGTTACTTCCTCTTTCAGTCGTTCTGCCCCTGCTTTGTGCATTTAAAGCACTTCCTGATGTAGATCCACCTGAGGATTTTCTACGAGTTTCCTCACTTAAAATAACACCGATCACATCATCATATTTTAGGGTACTAGATCCAGGAACAGAATTACTCACTGCCATTACCAAGCCATTCCAGCTTTCAGGCAAAGAACACAAAATCAAGAGAGCCCTAATTTCTTCATCAAAAATGATACCCACAAAATATAATTGACTAGTAATAGTATTAAACTCATTTAAATGATCTGCAACAGATTCACCTTCTGCCATTTTCATATTAAATAAACGCTTCATGAGAAATACCTTATTTGAAGCGAAGGGCTTTTCATACAGTGTCACTAGGGTTTTCATCAAATCTTCTGTCGTCTTTGCTTTTGTAATATTAAATGCCACCGATGGTGCCAAGCATAACTGAATGCTTCCGAGTGCCTTTCTGTCCAAAATATCCCATTTAGCCTCTGACATAGTTCCCTGATTCTTGGCTTTTCCTTCCAACGGCTTCCATAAATCCTTCTGATATAAATAGTCTTCCATTTGCATCTTCCATAACTAGAAGTTCTACCCATTAAACCTATCAACCCTCAACTTACCCTCATCTGCCATTGCTCCCACTCAACTGTGAGACTCCCACTTAACCGTGAGACTTTCCTGCAGAGGATAACTGAAAGACAACCTTGCTCTGATACCACTTGTTAGGATAAACCACGGACAGAAATAAAAACTACATGCAAATATAACCAATAACAGAAAATAATAGAACACATAGAAATGAACACAAGGCACCAAGATTTAATGTGGTTCACCCAATCCCTGGGCTACGTCCACCAAACAGCAAGTCCAATCTTATTACAATCCAGTGATTACAACTTGATTACAATCCGTAATCCCTTACAGCTCAATACCGCCGCAAGAACCAATTTTGTATCACAACATTATGAAAAATACCCAACCCTAAGCCCTTTTATACAAGTATTAAACTGCTTTAGGGTTATAACATGTCAGCCATATGTCAGCCATAATATGTCGGCTACCATGTACCCCACTATTTATGAAGTATGTACAATACTTTCTTGATCAGTCACCATAATCTAACAGTATCACTTGTGGTCACAATAAAACTTGCTAATGTTGTCTCCATACTTGATGATAACACTGGTTTTCTTGGAAAGTGAGGAAGTGAGGCAATGACTACTACAACTATCTTGACTGGGTCAGTATCCTCATCATCTTGCTTTTCTTCCTCGGCAACCTTTTGTCCTTGATCCTCTTTATCTTCTTCATTTTCAAAGTGAGTTACTTCTTCAACATTCTCTTCTTCATCTTTCTCCTTATCTTCTTATTCATCATCACCTTTGACATTGATTGGAAAATCACTTGGTTTATGTGACAAATATATATTCTTCCAAGTGTTTTTTGCATTCCTAACAACATGCTCAATGTCCTTGATCAAAACTAGACAAGTATTAAACTTTAGAGTCAATTTTTCTTCATTTTTCTTCAATGACTCTTTTACCTCAGCATCTGATATGCTTGGTAATAACTACCTCAGGGTTTGTCCATATATTTCCTTGACAATTTGCATAGCAAAATCCCATCTTGGCTTTATCTTTTCTAATAATTCACTAGAAACTTGAGAAGC
The DNA here is from genome assembly GCA_028749045.1 of Cupressus sempervirens. Lineage (NCBI taxonomy): Eukaryota > Viridiplantae > Streptophyta > Pinopsida > Cupressales > Cupressaceae > Cupressus > Cupressus sempervirens. Next base: position 493,156,731 of record CM053787.1, read on the forward strand.
AAGCTGATCTAGTGAGTATTTCCACTTACCCATTTTATTCAACACCAGGTCTTTGACTTGCTTCTACTCCTCTATTGTCCTAATCTCATATTTTAATGATTTAAAATTTTTTATGCCTACTCCTTCTTCCAATTGCTTTAATCTATACTAGAAGGTGGGTGGAGGTTTTATAAATATGATGTCTCCTTCTTTGTTAGCTTTCTTTCTTGACCTCCTTGTAAAAACTATAGTGGATGGTTTTGCTAGCTTAGTGATGATCACCTTTCCTTTCTTCTTTAAAGGTTCTACTTCCTTAGACTCTTCCTCATCCTCTTCTTCTTCACCTTGCTCATTCTCACCTTTTCCCTCAGTTAACAAAAGGGGTGAACTTGATTTCAGTTTTGCAATCCTTCTCTTCCCTTTTGTTGACCGCTTGAGGGAGCTTTATTTCAAGTTCAATCCTAGTCTTTGCTTCATCATACGTTTGAAAGTATGCAACCTTAGGATCAACTGGTTCATTCTTAAGAGCTTTAATGATATCCTTTGCTTCATCAATGTTGACCTTGTAACCAAAAGGTTTTACCCACACAATTCTCAGCTTAGCTACCTGAATATACACCTTGTCACTATCCACCATGAAAAATATATCATCTTTATAGTCCTCAAATAGCTTCTTGGGGATTTTGAACCTGTTGTTTATTTTCTCCTTAAATACATCAAAATAATTTTCCATGATACTATCGTAATTTTCACCCATCTCTGTAATATACTCATCTATTTGATAGAGCACATGCACATCTTTTCTCCATACTACAATGCCTTTAGAAGGAAAGAATTTTTGTACATAAAATAATAGGCAAGTCAACAAGGAACTAAACTTACATGGATTTTTCTTTGAAGTTCTTATGCTTTCAATGTTCTTGTTGAATTGTCTCAACAATAGCTCGACATGGTTGTATAATAAATTATTCTTAACCACCTTGTAAGCTAAGTCCATGGCTTCACATGACACACAATTCAGTCTACTTGAACTTTATATCTTGTGTGCAATAACATAAATACCAAACTTTAGTTATGTATTAGTGACATTTCTGATTTTCATTCCTCTACCATCCCATTCAGCTAACATTTTCTTTTCCAATTCTTCCCAACCTAGGGTTTTTGTCATTTTAGCTTTGGCTAGCATAGGGAGGCCGGTGATTTGATGACTCATATTCTTGGTTATCAAAATTGGTTGTTCTAGCCATAGTTGCCCATTATGCACCCAGCTGAGGGTAGACCTAATCCATTTGATTTGAAATTTTTAGGGCATGTGAGGGATGTGTGTCAACCCTTTGGTTTTCAGATGTTGATGCTTGGGTTTTAGGACTCCATTTACACATAACTAACCTAGGGTATCATCCATTTCTAATGTACCAATTTCTTGAATAACACATTTGAAATGAGTGCAAATATCATTCATAAGAAGTACCTTGGGGGGAATTTGGGATTGCTCACCACTTGGATCTAGGGTTTCAGCAACCGTAGGAGTGAGCTTGAAATTTGGCACCTTCCATTCAACTCCACAAACCAACATGTTAGATCCTTACTTAACCTTGCTACTATTGGATGTCATTTTCACTAGGTAGGGTTTGAGAGAATTCAAAAACTTTCACTAGAAATTTTCTCAAATCACTTTGGTTACACTGAAAATTGCTCTTGGCAATAGCACTCAAAATTTCATGGTAAGGAATGATTTTAATTACATGCCTTTTGTTGAAATTTTTCCATTAATGCTCGATACAAATGTAGATATGTTGACAAACTATCATCCACTACTTGGCACTGAACACTCGATGAAGTCTTCATGACTTGGTAACCATATGAATCTTTATTACTCTTGACCTTTCTCGGTAGAGTCTATGACCTAACCTCACTTGGTAGAGAAGTGACTCGGTAGTAATTGATACTGATCTCACTTAGTGATCCCTTTGTATCTTGAATACAGATTTGGATCTTTATCACCTTTCAATTGGAATTAATTTGGATGTCATCTTTGATAGCCTAGTTCTAGTTCTCCTATGAAAACTTAATTAGAAATGGTAGAGTCACCAAATGCTTGAGTGACTTGACCATCATTTCTTAGACTTGTATTCTTGGTAGACTTAGGAACCCATTGATGTCTCATCTAGTTTTAGATGTTATTAGCTTTTGCCTTCTTTTCATATTCAATTCTACCAGTATTCATGTAGTTCTTCACAAGATGACCAAGTTTTGTACAAATGAAACATCTCTTAGTGATATCTCTTTTCCTTGTATGATGTTTAACACAATTCATACTAATGTGTCCAAATTCTCCATAGTAATGACATCTACACTGGGTGTTGTAGTCCCATCCAAATATTGCTTTCATAATTTTCTCTATTGGATTCGATACCTTAGTTTTGCATTATGATGACTTGTGCCCATGTTTCTTGCATTTGTGACATTTTCCTTCAAATCTTGGTTTCTCTTTGCATTCATTAGCCTTATGACCATGTTGATTGCAATTGTAGCATTTTTCATTAAATTTTTCTTTTCCATTACTCTAGAACTTGTTTGATGTATGACTTGTCTTAACATAGTGATTGCAAGTAGGCCTTTGGTTCTTTTGAGCTCCTTGCTTGAATGATTATACTTCTTTTGCATATCCAATTCTTGCTTTTCCTTTTTTCCTATAGAGGTTTTTCTCATTCAATTGATTCATGTCTACTTGAGATTTCATCATTCTTTCATTGATTTTCTTCTTAAAATTTAGATCATTCCTCAATCTTTCATTATTTTGTCTTTCAGATTTTAGATCATTTTTCATTCTTTTATTGATTTTCCTTTCAGAATTTAGATCATTCCTCATTCTTTCATTTTCAAATCTTAGGCTAATGATTTATTCATTTTCATTGAAGAGCTTATCAATAAGGTTTGCTTGCTAAAGGGATTCATTCTGGATTTCTTTGTTCCTTCCATCTATTTCTTCTTTTATTTTATTTCTCTACTCCAAGACTTCACATAACCTTACTAACTAAATTTCTTGTTCTCTTCTTAGATTTCTTACTTCTTCTTTCAAGGAACCATTCTTTTCTAAGAGTTCTTTGATTGCTTCATTGGCTTCATCTGAATTGCTTGAATGAAGGTCTTCAATTTTTTCTTCAATGTAGAGTTGATCATTCATTTGAATTGCAAGTTCTTTTCTTCTTTTCAAGGATTGAGAGAGTTACTCCTTTTCTTTCTTTAGTTGGGCAATGGCCATTTCTAAATCCATCTTTTCATTGTCAATGGCTTTTTCAAGTTTGAATATCTCCATGGCTTTGATCTTTGCTCAAGTTGTTAAGCTTTCTCCTAAGAACCAAAAAGCTCCGTTACCAATTGTTAGAAATATTCAAGACTAGGCTAAGTTATTGAGAGGGGAGGGGTGAATCAGTAATTTATAAAACTTCAACAATTTCAAACTTTAATCCAACCATTCAATTAGCATTTATCCATTATATAAATTCTGATCTAATTGCATGCATAAGAAATTGAAAAGATTCATAACACTAAGATACAAAGATTTGGTGACCTAGAAACCTTTCAAATAGAAAAATAAATTAGGGTGGGGATGATACCCACAACTTTAGTACTGCAATATAAAGTTAGCCTATTAAAGCTTACATTGACCACTTCTAATGATCTTCCCTATTAGGAGCAATAAGGACTACTAGGTCTACCTTGTAAAAGGATTTACAAACATACAATTAAGTATGCAGTCAGTAAAGAGATTTACAATAAACTGTTAGGTCTACCTTGTGAAAGGATTTGACTGATCCACCTATTAGGATGAAATAGTAGATGATCTCTAATTTGCAACTTGGCTTGCTAAATGAGATTTGTTTGTGTACTACTCACCTTTCTATGATAGATATGTCTCTACTACTCCTTATGTTGTTATGGCCTTTACAATTCACTCCTTTTACTTTTCTCTTATATAATTCACATTCACATCTTTATATTTTTTCACATTACATTCCATACATCCATGCATTGGATATGATACAATGCATTACATATATATCTATCCAATTATACAAATTACAAAGTCGACCATCATACAAGTTACCACAAATGTTACAAAGTCAGCCCACATGAAGGCATTCAAGTTCTAAAGACTGACTTAGTGAGGTTCTAATACTTAGTAATTACTATTAGTACTCAGCATCATTATGCACTTGGTAGACATAGAAGCTTGGTCCATATTGATCACTTCTAAGTAGTCCTAAACTCGGTCTACATTGGTGACTCGGTAGACATTATGAAACTTGTCATATAAATTGAGTCTCTTGATTTATACTATATGACTCGATAAACATTCTTACTTCGAGCTTGGTATAAACCGAGTCTCTTGGTTAACACTAGGAAGCTCGATTAACACTAGACTCTCATCACATACACTATGAACTCAGTAAACACTATACTGCTCAGTAACCACTGATAAACTCAGCATCAACTGAAATGCATGGTTTACACTGTTGGTCTTCACATTAACTAAATCTACTTGGTAACCACTGGGATGTGTCCAAAGGACTTAGTAGCAATTGTAGAACTCGGTGATAACTAAAATACATGGAAAATACTATAAATTGTATAATGAGTTTGGTAGCTATATACAATTTGAATAACTATGTGTCACTAATAGAAAACTTGACTGTTATGTCAACAACGATGACCTACCATCACAATTCAGGTCCAAATGTAGTAGTGATTTAATTTTAATAAATTTATAATACACAACTCATCTAACTACCTAACTCAACTTCTTAAACTTTCTTAAGAAAAAGTGGGCCCTAACCACTATATATTTTATTATTATATATACCTAGTTCAAAGGCTCATTGGAGAAAGAATAGGAAAGAAAAATTTGAGTCCCAACCTAATTACAATATTGAAGCAAAGAAAGAAGAGAAGAGAATATTGAAAGCCCTCTATGATATAATAGGCATTATCAATATAACATGATTGAAAGATGTGAATAAAAACATATGCACTCTAAATTAAATGTAAAGCTTATCATACTTAATAAGATCATATAATTGTTGTCATTCAAACAAATGAGTATGAGTGCTGAAATCTTTAAAATTAACATCATCACAACCCATATTAGCAAGAAAATGTGCTACTCAATTACCTTCTCGTTAGGTATGTGAGATACGATGATCTTCAATAGAGTATATAAAATTCCAAATTTGGTTCATGAATATATATGATATTCCAGTTCATGGTTGACCTATTGATGCATGCATTAATTATTACCTTGGAATCACCTTTGATATAGATTTTTTTTAAACATCTTTTCTTAGCCAACATAAGCCCAATGAGAAAATCTTGAGCTTTAGCTATATTCCTAGTTTCCACCAACTTTAATTGCTTGTACTATACCATGGTGATCAATTATGCAAATTTCAATATGCAATTTAACCAAGTTACTCTTAGATGCTCCATCAAATTTAAGCTTCACAAAATCTATAGAAGGGGGAATCCATTTAATTGTTGAGCAATCTAGTGGTGGTTTCAAACTTCTATTAGAAATAGATCCAAAAGGTGCAAGGTAGCCTTTCCATTCCCTAACATTTTTTCTATCCCAAGATGAAAATAGATGATTGCATTTAGCATTTAAGATGTTAATGTTAACAAATTTAGAGACTAATTTATGGATGCCTACTTGAACAAAGACTATTGAGTTAAAATCTAGGGAAAAAATGTGTTTATTCATGTCCCACCATATAGCCCAAATCAAAATAGTAGGGATACATTTCAAAATAAAAGAAAAAATTAATTTGGAATAGAGGACACACTATGATTAAGAAAGGTCTTATAATTTGCATGGTAAAGACTTAGATAAATTTAACTTATTCAACAAATAAGTCTAAAAATCTTGAGAAAATGATTAGTTCAAAATAATTTGATCCATTATTGCATCCTCATCTGTGCATACTATTATCTACAATAAATTTGAATGGCTTTGTAATGTAGAGTTTTGCAAGTCATTCACTATTGAGAATTATGTTCCTCAAAGCCAACAATGCCAAGCATCTATCTTCAGGGAAACAAAACTTATTCCAACAAAATAAGAATGCATAGTTAGGGCCTTTATTATTATTTAATGGTTGTAAGATTTTGTATCCATCCTTTATTATGTATCCCCCATATTTTTCAGAAACCCAAAATAATTAGTCCCTCTTATTAAAAAGAAAGACTTCTCTTTCAAAGCATCTCTATGTACTACATCAATTGGAAGCTTATTAGGTTCCCTTCATATTACTTTTCCTAAGAAAGTCTCAACAACATACACAAAGTCTAAAAATTTTGAACCCCATAATTCATTGGTGACAACCATACCATCATTGAGATGGTTAGAGGTAGCCAATGGTGAGAGGCCATTCCATGAGTCAGCCTAAAAGTGAATATGATCACCATTATGAAATGTCCATGAGATATATTTAGCCACTACCTTGCTTGAAGATATCATGAAGTCCCATATAGTTGAAGCCTCTGGTGGATCAAACAAGGGAAGAACTCTAGATGAATCACTATTATCCAACTATGTCTATTGCATGATCTAATGCCACTTGTTATCCAATTTTGTATACATTTCCCATATTGATTTCCCCACAAAGGCTTTATTTCTTAAAACTAGAGCATGGATGAATGAACCCCCAATAGCTTTATTTGATTTCATCTCTTTTAAAGAGATTAAAGATATCTTCTTTAATTTCCAAAGAAAATCTCTACAATGATCTTTTAATTTTTTTCACAATCGAGGAAAGTTCCTTAAGGACATTAAGATATGAATTAAGAATGGCATACAAGACTATTCTAACAAGAAATATGTGACCAACAAAAAGATATCCAACTTGATTTCCATGCTAAAATTCTAGATTTTAACCTTTCAATAATTGTCACCTAATAAAAAGTTTCATTTGACCCTATAAAGAAATGAATGCCATGATAAGAAGATGCAAGATGATCGGCAAGAAAACCCAAAATATTGGCAATTTTATTATAGATATCCAAACTTGTATTGAAGAAAAAGAGCTTGGATTTTTGCAGATTTACCTTTTTCCCAAAAATAAAGTGTACAGATCAAGGGTTATTTTAACATGTTTGGCTTCCTGAATTTTTTCTTGTCCAAACAAAAGTGTGTTATCCACAAAGAGGAAATGAGTGAGTATGAAAAAAGTGTCTAACATATTTATTTTGTGCCATCCAATTTCTATTTATAAGTAATAATCGTACTAAATGCCTCAACCATTAAGATGAAGAGGATAGGTAATAGTGGGTGACCCCCCCTTAGGTGAAGAGAAGAAACTAGTTGGAACACCATTAATAATCATATAGAACCAAGCTCCCAAAAAACATGTTCTTATCCATTTGCACCATTTGGAAGAGAATGCAAATTTTTGAAGGACTTTGAAAAGCAAGTCACAAGAAAATCCATCATGAGCCTTCATCATGTCAAAATTAATTAAAAATTATATGATTGGGTAGAACTAATGGAATCAAGTGATTCATGAGTCTCAAAGGAACATTCTATAGTTTCTCTACCCAAGACAAAGCCTCCTTGTTCTATGGAAACAAGAAAAGGAATGAAAATGTTGTATCCTCAAATAAATAGATGTTTTTATAATCTTGTAAATCATATTTCAAAGTGAATTGGATGGGAAGTTAAAAAATGTCTTAGGCTCTTTCACTTTAAAAATGATAGATATATTTGTAGTGTTGAAATATTTTAACATGGGCTTGTTCTCCTAGATTCTTCTAAGAGTACCAACAACTCCAAGCAAATAAAGTCCCAATATTTTGATTTAATAAGGTTGTGAAACCATCTAGACCTAAGCTTTATCTAGTGTGAGAGAAAAGAAAGCATGCTTAAGTTCATCCATTGCAAAAGGGGTCATTAAATTTCTAATGTATTGTTTAGATATTAGATTGGTAATATCCTCTAGAATTTATTTTTTATGGGCTTCAAAATGAGTGAGACAAATTGGAGAGTGTAATAAATTCCTAAAAAACCTTATACTTTCAACTTGAATATCATTAACATTAGTTATAAGATTACCATATTCTACATTACAAATCAAAAATATTGAATTAGCTACCCTTTTTGGCTTGGATGAAGCATGAAAATACTATGTATTTTTGTCCCCTTCTTTGAGCCAAAGCTGTCATAATTTTTGCCTCTAGAATTCCTCTTCATAATGGCACAACTCTTCCCAATCTATTTGTAGTTTTTTTAATCTTGGAGAAAATGTCCTAATCCATACCTTGTTTAATACTAATATCATTGATTTCTAAAAGTTGTAGCTAGATCATCTACTTTTTCTAATATTTTTTTGGAAGATTATTATATTCTAGTGTTTGATGAGGGCTTTAATATGCTTTAATTTCATTGAGAATTTTTACATCTTAGTTCCATTAGTCATGTTTGCAATAGTCCACCATTGTTGCAAAAGAGGAAGACAAGTTGCATGTTGAAGCCACATCCCTTCAAATTTGAATGATGGTCTATAATTGTGTCCAAAGAGTGAAAATGACCTAGTAATATTCAAAAAAATAGGGAAATTGTTAAATTTAGATATTGATAATATTTTTATTCAATTTTTTTTGGTCTCTATGCTATTTTTACAAAGTCGATCCTTTTTTTATTCCATGTGAAGAATCTATTAGATGGTAAAATATCAAGTATATTTTTATCCATGTCAAAAGTAGTAAAGTTTTGCATTGTTTTAGATGAAGGATAAATACCTCCACTCTTCTCTATAGAATTGAGGATATAATTAAAATCACTATCAAGTAAAATATTGTTTTCATCAAGATACTAAATGATGTTAGTTAATGTTTCTCATAATTTTAATTTTTCCTAGGTTGAAGAGCGGCCATAAACATTTATTAGAATGAAATATGTCTTAAAATGGGTGACTTTGAAAACTTGGAATTTAGAGTTCTTCTCTATTGGTTATTCTTGAATGACTTTTGGATTCCATAGAATAGAAATTCCACCTAAGTCTCACACACTTTTCTAATGTGTAGACTTCCATAATTACCACTTACCAATAGATTTGGAATAGATCTCTTGTGACATTTTTGTCTCTTGTAACAATACTAGGTCAGCCTTCAAAGAATAAAAATAATTCTTGATACTCAATCTCTTGTTAGAGGAATTAATGCCTCTACCATTCCATGAGGAAATCTTCATTATTTACAATAAGAACACTTTGATCTCCTTATCAATATTTTAATTGACAAAAACTTTCCATCAAGTATTCTTTGGGTACTAGTCTCAATTTCTTCTTTAGCTTTAGTGGCTTGGATTTTCTTATACCCTGAGTTTTAGGGCTTCTTGTACCTATTATATTTTGGGATGGTGATTGTGAGATTGATAAAATATATGAGGGATCAGATGCTATATTATATTGATCTATTTCTAGTAATGATACCCAAATATTTTCTTTGCTATCATCCTAGATATGATTTGTGTGCAAAAAAATATTTCTATTTCATGAAAATGTTGGATTAAAATGGTCTAATCAAGTATCATGTTACAAGGAGGTTTTAAAATGTTACATGATTCCACATCTAGATCATTCATATTTTGAATTAAACAATCTGAGGAAGGATTACAAACTTGAATATCCTATAGGCCACTCCATAAAGTTTGGTCAACCAGCTTGGGATAAGCCAAATACAAGAGAAGTTGTGGAGTGTCACCATCAATTTGAAGTTCCTCTTGTAAATTTTATAAGATACCTATGCTACAATTTTGGGAGGCTATACAAATTACCTCCTCCTTCTCATATATCTCATGTGCTCTTTCTTGAGACATTTATGTCCATTCATCTACTTGAGTCATCTTACCATGTAGATCTTTATCTAAAGGAAGTTTAAATTCCTAGCATGGGAGTTCTTCCATAGCTACATAAACATATTCTTTGATTACAATCTCTTGGATCCTAGTTGAGGAAAGGTTAGTCAACATTTCCCTTGCCATGCTCTCTAAATACTATTCAGAGGGTGCATTAGACTTTAAGAATGTGTATTAAGATGGGATCTATATTAGGTGGCCTTGAAACATTAGTTTTTATGTTAAATCCTTAGTAGTCTCAACAAAAATGTTTCTATCATCGAACTCTTGAATTTGAAACAACATGGAATAAGATCTTGGTACAAAGATGAATAGTTTTTTTTACTTTGTCCATGTATTTCAAGGACACTCCTCTAAGTAAAGTGAAAATGCTAGTTATAAGCTCCTATAGTTGCAAAAAATCCATAGATCTTTTGGAAAAATTTTAGTAACAAATAATTTCCTTCCTATTTACATAGGATTTAATTGGTAAACATAATTCATAAGTAAACCCATTATTAATGAGAATATATGCATTATGAGGAATAAATGAACATTATTTAGGGTTGGAATTTAGATCTTTGTAGAAAAATACCTTTGATTAAAGGGAAGATTGGCACTGTCTATTAAGATGACCTAGATGGTTTTCAAATATGTCCACAAGAGCCTAATCTTAAACAATAATTTATTGTTCCCATTTTCCCATTTTGAGAGGATGTAGAGCTTTGGAGGCATATGTTTAGATAGAGTGAGTAGAAAGAAGACTAACATCATGATAATGAATTTCATAAGGAATAAAATCAGGCTTAATAAAAATATCCAAACTATTAGACAATTTTTCAATAATATGTGGATCTCTCTATTTCAATGGTAGAAAAGGAAATGTAATCCAAAAAGGTAGAAAATCATAGAGAGAAGAGTCTAGTTTGAATTTGGGAACCCATTGAAGGGTAAGAAGGCCCAATCCTTTGTAAATCCATCCTTTTAATTTGTGAACTATGTCCCACCCAAATTTTGACTCAAAAAGTAATAAAGAACTTAGAGTTTTAAATGTATAAAGAAGATGGCATTTAAACCTATCCAAAACTCGAAAGCCCCTTTTGAAATGATTGAGATATGGAGGTTAGTGTCTGAATGGGAGATATTTGTCCAAGAAATTCCATCATCAAAGAAACAATGTGACCCAACAATAAAATAGAAGGGTGTTTCTTATCATAAGGAAGAGGACCATGAGTTTGATCAAATTGAGCCTCCATTGATTTCTTCTTTCTCCACACTTTAGTGCTTAGTCTTAAATTGAAGGGGGGTCGATAACTATTATTGGAATTCTCTTTTGTCCCTTCATGATCTAATTATGATAAATCATTCTCCAACAAAGGAATATTATTAGGATCTAAGAGGAATCTTGGTTTGGAAACACAAATGGTGTTTGGTGATGATACATAAGAGAAGAACTATTCAAATCTTGCATTGAGTGAATCTTGGACTTGTAGATTATCTTCATGGTCATTATTAGAGTTGAGATCTTCAATAAAGGGACAAAAAAGGGAACCCATTGGTGTACTAGTACAACTATTAAAAATATCTTGCTTCACATAGATTGTCCAAGGTCAATGAGGCTTTTTATTGATCTTTTTTATGACTTGTTTTCTTATCCCATTGGTAGAAAGTCATTTCCCTTTCTTAGAAGACCCCTCATACAAAGATAAAACCTATTGTTTGTTTCATAGGTTTTCCCACTCAAAAGCATTTTGAATTTTTTTTGTAGCCATTAATGTGCATTTTAGACTCAACAGATCATTTACCATTTTCCCTATAGTTTCATCCTGAACCTTAGACAGCTCTCTAATATCAAAAGATATCAATCCTTGAGATTTTATTAAATTTTTGGGTATGAATGGATTCTTAGTCATTGGAACTCTCTAACTAGCTTCTATGGGAGACTTACCTAAAATGTCTTAACAAGAATCAAAAGTGTTCAAAACTAATTTGGATTGTAGTCTTGGTTTTTAGATTTGAAACCTTGGGTTGACAAAGAAAGGCTTATCTAGTTGGATTATAGCCTTACCTTGAAAGATATTCCTAAAATATTGAAGATCATTAGCTGATTCATACCCCATTTCTAGTGTGTACCTTTTATTAGGAGCATTCTTTGCAAGAAATGATTTTATTTTTTTAAAACTTACAATAGTCAGCTCTACTCCCCCTAAGTTGCTCCACTCTGCCATTTTTGTAAAGTGGGATGTACATAAATGAATAAGTTGCAAATTTTGGGTAAGATGACTCAACTTCTTAATTTGGTGCATTCAAAAGGCATAATTATAACTTAGTTTAGATTTTAATATTTTATGCACAATATTATGCATGAATTATAATTAATAATGTAAGCCAAATATAAAATGCAACTTGATTTTAAAAATTAATTCATATTATTTGTGCAACTTAATTAAATCCTTTAATTCCTTAATCATACTTTTAATCAAGTCTTTTAAATTAAATAAAGGTATAAAATTATTTTTTTACACTTCAATATTTTAATATTTAGTATTTTAATAATCACAAGATTTAATTATTCCTAATTCATATTTGATCTCAATGAATTCATTTCACCAAGTAAACATATGACAAAACTCATATGACTAAGTCACATAAAAAATGCAAAAGACTATCATGCTAAAGGTTAGGTTCATGATTTTACATCACCTTGACAAATTTAGATGGGTTGTTAGTCATATGCTTATCCATATTTTAGGATAATGATAGATTAGGATATGATTTAATTTTGTATATTATATTCCCTCTTACCTTTGAGATATTGTGATAGGGCATACTCACCCTAGCAATCAAGGGAATTCAATTTATGGCCTACAGGCTTGCATAAAAGATGAGCATGCATAAATGTGTGTGTGTGTGTGTGTGTGTGTGTGTGTGTGTGTGTGTGTGTGTGTGTGTGTGTGTTCTCAAACAATAACAAGAAGTGGTGCATTGTGTAGATCTTGACTCGTAGGTGACTATGAATCCCACCCTCAACCATAATAGACACATCAAGTAGAAATTTAAAATGGATACACACACCATATACGTGAATAAATGGGGTATGTAATCCATAATCATAAACATTGAGCATCATAACTTATGCATAATCATCATGAAAACAACCAACACACACATGAAAATTAATTCGAAGGATTTTAACATTAATACTCAAAAATGAATTATCAAAGGAGCACCACATCCACCTCCCCTAGAATTACGTTCACTCTTGGAAGTTGACAAATAACTAAAGAGCAAAATATTTTCACAAAGGTACTATAATGGTTCTCTTATGAATACAATGCATAATTCAATTGGGGACATAGGTCCTTGACCCAATTGCCCAACTATGATAAAATACCCTAGTCTTGTAAATGTATAACTCACATAGTAAATAGTATATGATTTGAAATTGATGTACAATCTATTTTAATTTAAATAAGAATATTACAAATTACCTTTTCTAATCTTAAAATAAAATTTAATCCTTTGCATTTAATTACAACACTCACACAATACAATATGTAACACTTAAACAAAATATAATCTAAACATACTAGTTTAATATCAGACTACTAGGGCCATAAATAATAGTCTGAAATAGAAGTGAGTTACATGTCTAAATTTGGCTTTAAGTTTTAACTATTTTGACATCTAGTAGGCATACAATATTCCCAAAGCTCTTAGTGTAGAAACAAGTTCTTTCATACCAAGTGACACCTCGCTAGGGAACCCAAGAGAGATTGACCTAAATAATGAAAATAAGTTTACTAAACATTTTTTCTCTTAAGTTTACAAGCAATAATGTATAATAATGTGGAAATAAGTAATAATAAAACTATATGCATATAATACAACTCAAACACATATTACAAATATCAAGGGTTCCACAATGTAGAATTACATATAAATTAAAATCCACTAAGTACCACCATAATAAAGAACTCCCATAAAATAGATGAATGATTAAGAATGTCATCACATATGAGAATCTAAAAAAAACTAATATAATATCCTAAATACATCAGACTCTACATATGCTACACATGTTGCAAGTTGTGATACATAAATAAAAATATGTACACACATCTTGGGTGCCATGAACCATATGTAAATTAATACACACGAGTAATATGAGAAGATAAAAAAAGTCTCCAAAAATTCTAAAAAAACTATAACTGCTAAAAGGCTCATCCAATACTAGAAGATGAAGTAAAAATATATCTCAATGATAAATGTCATGCTATCACCTAACCTCGTGGAACCCAAGAAGGCTCACTCCTTCTATGCTGAGGAGATAACAATAGACTCCATACAGATGTTAAACCATAAAACCAATCACAAGGATCAAAAATGAAATCCTAAAAAGTCATCTAATCTCAAGTGAGCACTCAATTATAAAAGTAGTACACTTTAATCTAGAGACAAAAACATATGTAGGAAACCTAAGATGTATATAGGGTAGTATTATCACATACATATAACCCTTGAGTCTCATCGCAAAAGCCTCTCTGGACCCCAAAACTCAAGTGAACATATGTGACATAAATAAACTTCTCATACATATAAGGCTACCAACCATGCAAAACCCCAATCATGCATCTTCTCTCACTCTCATCCCAGTCAAGACTTAAATCATGTAATCAAACATAGGAAAGGAACATGTCTATTTAATATTTGAATCCTAATAAATTTTATTAATTTATCACTTGATTAAGTTGCTTACAATAAGTGATTGTGGCAGCCACTTATGAGCCCCAACTCTTATTCCAAGTTGTCCACATCTATATACTTAGATAACTTACCCTAAACTCGTAAAAATATAGTCTCATAAATCAAATCAAATTATAATAAAATATGGTTCCATAAAGAAGGTAACTAGAATACACACATACAAACACAAGTCCTCAAATGATAATTCTCATGAGTATGATCACATTGGTCCTCAATACTCACAAGTACACATGAGTCCTCAAACCAAAATTCTCACAAGTTCACATTGATCCTAACTCACAATATAACAAATGACCTTGAGTCCTCAAACTACAATACAAAAAATAGACATGAATCCTCAAACCACAATATAAAAAATTTGATTGGTCCTTGAGCTGTAACATAACACACATTCAAAGAATATACAAATACATGGGCTTAGAACATTGGTTGGAAAAGAATAGTCATGAATGAAACATCAATATAAAGTACTTCACATAACCTACATCATCACATAAAAATCATACACTTCCTAAGCCTTCATGTACAACCCCTAAGCCAATATAAATCTCTTAATACCCAAAAACACACACACTTCACATAAAAAGTTCTTGTTGACTAAAAGTCCACTTGTTTTCTAATAGTTTAGTTTGACTATAAAATATATTGGTTGGATTTTTATATCCATTCAACTCTTTGCTAATATGGAGTTTCATTAAATTCTTATTGTATGATAAAGTTCACTAATAAAAATTATTAATTCTCTAATTAAATTCCTTTGTTAAAGCTCTTTTATTTTGTTTAAAACTCCACCTACATTCCATTTTACTAAACGTCAAACTAAATCAAACATTTACTTAAATTGAAAATTTAACATAAAACTTTAAGTTTATTTCCATTAATAAATATCTAAATTATAATATTTATCAATTAAATAAAATTTTATTTAAAACTTATAAAATAACTTTATAAAACAAATTAAGTTAATTAGATTTATTTTAAGTAAAATCTATTTTATTTAAAAATAAACTTTCTTTATATTTTTTTATAGATCTAATATATATATATATATATATATATATATATATATATATATATATATATATATTAAAATCTAAAAATAAATAAATAAAATTCTCAAAATCCAAAAACAAATAAATTATATCATTTTTCCATTAATCTAAAAATAAATAAATAATTTTTAATCCAAAAAAAAAATAAAATTGAAAAATAAATAAATCATTTCTTTATTTTTTTAAAATAAAAAATAATTAAATAATATTTTTTAAACAAAAGAAACGAGAAGAATATATGGGAGGATCTCTTGAACCATACAGTTCTCAAAGGTGGCATTTTTTCCCTTTTTGTAATCATACCTATAGTAGCCTCCTTGTGTTCTTCTCTACTTATCTTGCATGTATTTTGTGGTTTCTACTAGGGGATGAGATGTTTGCATGTCCTTTTTTTTTTTTTGTGTGTGTGTAATCATTTTTTCTACATCCTTACCTTGGCCTGCCAGAGGTTTTCATATAATTCAGTGCCTATCTAAGTCGGGGTTTTATGTCTTTGGAGCCAGGCTCTTTCAGCTCCCAACTTGATTTGCCTAAGTAAGGGACAAGCTTTCTAAAGAATACTAGAAATACAGTGTGTGGGAAGTGTTGTGGCCTCACAACACATGCCTCATTTTTAACTTGACAATGGGGATCCCCCCTTTTTTCACTTTTAGGGAAATGGAGTCCACTCTCTAGAGCAAGGTATCTAGTCAGGCACCTTAGAGGGTGGGTCCCCTTGTGTTTCTAATGGGGTCTAGGATGTCTAGTTAGTTAGCATCATTTGAGCTTAGGAAGTCTGAAAGCCAAGTTTTGTTAAGGCAAAGGAAAGATGTGCACATGTGCACCATTCCTAAGGTATGTTATGTGTGCCATTAATAGTCTCATTGGACATCGAAGGCATGCACATGTGCACTCTTCCAAAGGTGCACAATGTGTACATACCTAGGAGCCTATTAATATGAGACCCCCCCTTAGAGTACTCACTTGTTATCCTGCTCCCCTCCAATGTTGCACCTTCACACCATTGCTTGTCTGCAACATCACATTTGACTTTAGCTTCCTATCTATGAGTCACCAAGGTAACTCTTTAGTGCACTAGTGCACCTTCCTAAGGTGTATAATGTGTACTAAGTGTTACTATGTGTTTAAAAGATCAAACTTTGATGAAGCACTAAGCAACCAAGACACATATACAGTACGTGTGCACCATACCTAAGTGCACACTTGTGAAGGTGCACTCATGCACTTAATAGGCACAATTCATCCCTCGCTATGTGCACTAGAGTACATAGTGCATCCTCATAAGTGTGCAATGTGCACCATGTGGACATATGTGTATACATGCTTAATAGGCCTTCTAGTGGTTTTTGTTAGTTTTCATCAATTTTTGGCTAGCCCAATTGAGCTATGTTGCATCATTTTGGTCTGATAACACCAACACACTGACATCTATCTCTTATGCAGGTTAAAATGAAATCTTCATTCTCATCCATGACAATAAAGATGGCACCAAAACTAGTGACATTCAAATTTTAGGGTGCACTAAAGAAATTGCAATTTTTGGACAACTACTCATAGGTCTGTGATACCGAACTGGGTCACATAGATTGGAATTCTTTCATGGTCTTGTGCAACAAACCATGAGAGAGGTTGGAGATGATCTTGTCATTGATTCAAACTAGCTTGGTGAATTTAGCTTTGCATCTTGTATCCATCCAATCCTCTTAATTGATCATGGCATTGGCACATCATAATGTACCTCAAGAGAAAGTAGTAAAGAGCCTCATTAGAGAAATAGTCTTGGACATCTACCTTGTTAACATCAATAAGGTCTTTCACCTACTAGAATCATATCAATACTAGAAGATAACTTATGATATAGCATATTGGTGATATAGGGAGCATGAAAAAGAGGCTACAAAACTAGTACAAGATAATTTCCTCCTTTCCTGACCCCTTCCTAACATACAAGATGGCAAGGTAAACATGACCCAAGGATATATGGTGGATGTTATTGGCTACTATATAGTCCTTCTAAGAAGAGCCATGATCCCCACAACATGTCACTTGGAAACATGAATGATCCACTTCATAGAGACCATTAAAAGGGGAGGCTTGTCGATTGACTGCACTACAATCATTACCAACAACTTGGATGAGAAACTCATCTTAGTGAAGTTAGACCCTCGATTCTACATGACTTCATACATTATATATCTTTTGGTAGCAAGACCAAAAAACTATCTAGGGTTGATGAAAAGAGGGAGCATGCAACATGCTAATGCCTGACCATACATAGTATTAGGTAAAACTATGAATCAATTTATGTTAGGATCTTGGGTATCCAATTTTATTCTATCACTATCAATCTAGGGTGTAATCTTGTGAAAGGTATTGGTGCAGTATTCCAAAAGGATGAAAATAGAAGTTAATCAGGAATGAGATGCAACTTTATGAATGAAGTAAATCTAACTTATTTAACTCAATGGAATTTCCTATATTCATTATATTGATCAATCACAAATCTATTAATAAAAAAATATTTTAATTTTACACTTTTAATCTCCATAATTATGTACTCTAATTAAAACATACACACTCTTAATTAATGAGATCTTTCTTATAACATCCTTACAACTATGTCCATATCAAACTTTAACTATCTTCTCCAAATAATCTGAATATTAATAAAATAAGAATCATACCCTCAATACCATAAAGTATATAACAATAATGTAAATGATTAAGTACTTGTCTACAAGAGGAAGTTGGACTGTGACAAAAAGCTTAGGGTAACAAATAATAGGAAATAGAGATGAATGCGACAGGAAGTTCAATGTAGTGAATGATAGTTGTAGAGGAATGTGCTATGGGAAGTTAGATAAATTGGGTATGAATGAGGACCAATGAATGAGTGGTTGTGTGAAGTGGATGAAGAAGAGGGTGATAGTAGTTCAATGATTTATGAGATAATTAATTCTTTGAATATTAAAGAAATAATGATAACTTAATCAAATACATAACATTGATCATATGAGTTATGTTTTTTCTATCATATATTTTCATACAAACATTCAATACACATATGTCATTGTATAATCTCTACTTCTTACAACCAAAACACAATTTGAATAAAACTAATTGATAACTATTTGCATTAAACAACACACCATAATGCAAATTAAAATAGTCTCACTTGGATTCCTAAGAGGTGATGCTTCCTCTAGTTCACATGGCGAGGGAAATATTAACTTGTAGCTTCTATTGAATATTCAATTCACTAGACCATAGTACTCAAATAAAAAGTGAATAAATATAGTTTTAATAAAATCTTGTATAAATCATTGTTGTCTCGTACACATGCTAATTTATATAGTTTAAGTATTCAACTAAATTATTAAACTCAAATAGGTCTATAATTGTCTTGGCTACAAACCATAGATGTTCTAACCAAAAACTATCATAACAAAATTAACATAATATTATAGCTTATTAGTCATATTCTCAAAACAACATCTATTAATATGTAAACAACCACTATCCACATTCCATATCATCTTCCATGATTGTTTAGCTGATATTTTATTCATCCTTATCCTTGTTCCTATAGCATAGCCAATCAACTTTTATTATTTTTTGCATTAATTTGTGTTTCATCATGAAGTATATTTTCACCTTAAAACTTTACTAAATGCGCTATATTCCCTTATAATTAGTGTCATGAAAGGGATTCAAGAAAGTCTTAGACTATGATAAAAATGCATATAGTGTATACAAAAAGAAGCATATTTGCACACCCATTATTCCTGCCAACTAAAGGGTTTTGCATGTACTCATACAAACTTGTTAGGCAATCAAATTCTGAGAACTGACCAAGGAGATTCTTAGGGGTTCCCATGAGCTCTGTGGTTCTTTCCTTGGTAGAAATGTCTTTTAATTGATCATAAAGTGTTTATAATTATTCCTTTAGCTACTAATTGGATTATTGAAGTTGAGTGAAAATTTTCCATAACTATGCATATGGAACAAGGGATGTGTAATATTTATCTTCAGGAACTCTAAAAATTCCTGTATCTTGATTTTCCTAGACCACTATAATGTGTGTCTAGTCAAAAAGAACTTCACTTTCAATTGAGGGTTCTTTGGGAGCACCCTCTATTGCATCTCCATCTTGTGGAAGTCTTGTTTCTTGTGTGATATTACTTTCTTGTGTTGAATTAATGTGCACATTAGGATTATCACCTGTTATCCTAGTTTCATGTTGAATATTCTCTTCAAGGAAAACATCACTAGCCCTTTCAATAACTTCCTTCAAAATTTCATTTATTAGTATCTTTTCAATACAAGGTTCTTCAAGCGAATTCTATTATTGACTTTTGACAATATTTTTTGTATTATTAATGTGAGGATTCTCACTTAGGACCTCATGTGATTCTCCAACTAAATCCTATTCAATCATCAATATTTGGTTCTTTGGATTATTCTTCAAAGTTTTCTTTGAACTCTTCCTTGATTTCTTCTTATTCATGTACATGTTCATGCTCTTTGTTAGGCTCTTGTTCATGTGCTTCTTTAGTTTCTTGTATTTAAAGGTCTACTTCATGATTAGTCACTTATTTACTAGTGTTAGATGGAGGTTCATCCTTTAGAAGGTGTAGAAGTTACTTTCTTTTTAGATTTCCTTAATTTATTTGTCATTTGTTGGGAACTTAACTCTCTTAAGAGATGGTCATTCTTCTGTAGGGGTTTTTGAATAGTCAAGACTTCTACATCCTCAGTGGAGTCAACAACTATGGAAAGTTCCTATAATTTACTTCAAGTATTTTTCCTTTGCCTAGTAGTCATAGCATGTGCACTTGGGTTTCCCTATTTCAGCTTAGAAGGTTTCTCGGTATTTATTTTCTTGAGGGACTGTATTAGAAGAGCTTTGGGATTCATGGGGCTATAGGAAGGCAAGGATTTTAAAGAGGAACTAGCTTCAAGAGTTTTTTTTTAATGGTGGGAAATTCAAGGACATGGTCAAGAAACACATCCCATTCCAAGGTAGGTTGAGAAAAACAAAGGGCATGTAAAATAAGTAATTTCATTAATCCATGATGAGCTAAGGAATTGACATGACCTTCAAGAAATTGACTGCATGAATGCTTCAAAGAGAAAAATAGGTAATAAGGAAGGTTAATAAGTATGTCATATCATAAATGGAGCATAAGATGAAAATTGTGGGAAACAAAATACTTGTAATGCCCCTCACAAGTGACATACTTGATCAAGAATATGGAAACTTTTTCATAGGGTTTTGGTAGACATTTACAAGTTACTCCTTGTCCTTGAACATTTTCAACCGATTCTCCTCAGTGTAGGAATTGTTTCTTGTGGGGCTTCAAATTTAGAACTCTGGATGATCCAATTAGAAAATAGTGATCACAAACTTGGGGTAGACCAATTACAACTATAAAAAATTTTAAGTTAACACAAAAATAAAATCCCCACACTATGGCATTGTCCCCTTGAAAACCCATAGCAAATTCAGCTGTAATTATTAGAATAATTAGATATTTGCTATTCAACTCTAGTTTTCTTAAGCTAAACTTTAGGCATCTAATAATTAATTCTTTTTTTAATTATTATGATGCAACCTAAGTTGGACCTTTTTAGGATTTTGATCTCCTTTACAAGGATGATCTCTCTTTGTAATCATAAACCAATTCATTAAGTCTTGATAATAGCAATTTCTCTTTTTTTCTCATCAAGAATGTCTCCTCTATGGATCTAGCAATTCTAGCTTCCATAGCTTTTGCTTCTCTCTTTCTATGATAGGTGTTTGCATGTAGGTGATTCTTGGGAGCTATGGGGTTGATCTTTCATCAACTTCAACATGATATCAAAGCTTTAGATCTTCATACCCCAGTTCTATTCTTGAGAGATTTGGCATCAGTTTTTAGATCTGAGCTTTTAGCATTTTTTTATTGGATATGGGGGTTACTTATTTTTGAGGCATATGTAGAAAATAGGAAGAACTAAAGAAGCCTCCAAAATAGGGAATTTCCTAGAAGATAGGAACAAAAGATCACCATGTAAGCATGTAGAAGTTGCAAAGCTATGTCAAAAGTAATTGTTGATCTAAAGAAACTCCACTGAAATAGAACCTGACTAGGTAGAGAAGACTATAATCTACATTGAATCAAGAGGCACACAAAGGAAAATAATTGAACTCAAAGATATAGATGGAATGAAATACTAAATCCTGAAGAGCTAATCAATCAAACCAAGGAAGCATGAGAAATAATAGAAGAACCCTCCCTAATGTAGACAAGGGTGAGGTAATGAAAAAAATGGAAAAGTGGGCCAAAAGAACTATATGTCAAGGAACCATGATCAAGATGCACAAAAGAGTACATATGTTTGCACTAAGGTTATCAACATCCCAAGAGAAGAGATGAAACAAGAAAAAGGAAAACCACCTATCACAAACATGGAAATGGTGAGGCCATTTTGGTTTGAATACATTATCTCTTGCTTCTTCTTTGTCTTTTTCTTTTTGAATTTTTATAATGAAATAAGGTTGTCAAAAATTTTAATTTTGAACCTAATGTTGCTTGATGGTGTTGGAGAACTAATTTTCACAACCAATAATTTATTACAACTAAGAGTAGCTAGAAAACCATTTTTCAATTCATAGTTGGACAACAATGCTAGAGATATGGTTTTCATTGCTAGATCTTTTTTTTTTTAATCAGATAAACTGTATATATATATATATATATATTATAGAGGAGGCCAAAGGGAACCATGGTGAAATTTGTGGCCTGATCAAGAAAGAATGTTTCATTTGAAAGAGGATTCTAATACAACTTTAGGTTATGACCATTGGAGACGAGCTTGTGGTATTTATAATATATACTATAGAGTTGAACAACATTATTAAATTTTCCTTTAAAATCTTGAAATTAGGATTCATAAAAAGTTATCAATCCCTAGGTTGAAAGGAGCATTTCTGAATATGGTTTTCTTGCCACGAGGCCTGCTTCTTCTAGACAATTTTGGTATGAAGAAGTGCATCCTAATAGAGTTCATCCAAGGAATATAATTGAAATATTCACTCCTATTGAGCATCAAAAAGACTTAAGTCAAGTTGAAGTGTGGTTCATAGAGTCTTAATCTCAAACTCAATAGGGACAACAACCTTCATACCATAGACCATATCATAAGGGGTCAGACTAGTAGTAGTATTCCATATGATGTGGTAGGCCCACATTGCCTCATAGTGCTATGTGGCCCAATCACTTTCATGAAGGGCAATGGTCTTGCCGAGAATGTTCTCAAGTTCTCTATTAGTGAGCTCAACTTGTTCATTGGCCTATGGGTGGTAGGGAATAGACTTTTAGTGACAAATTTCATATTCCTTAACTAATGCAACAATGAGTTTTGAAGTGAACCGAGGCCCTTGATCCATAGTAATTTCTTGGGTACACTAAAGTGAGTGAAAATATTAGAGTATAAGAAGTCAACTACCTTAGTGTCTCGAGCATGTTCGAGTGCAAAAATCTCAACTCACTCGGTGACATAATCATTATAAACAAGGATATATTCCTTAATGTCATTGGGGGGTGGGTTGATGGGTCCCACAAAGTCAAGGCGCCACTTCTCAAAAGGTTTTATTGAGAGCTAAGGGTGTAGTGGCTTCTCATCTGATCATGAAGGACAACCCATTTGCTGGAATTAATTACATCAATGAATGTATCTCTTACAATCCTTATAGATTGTAGGCCAATAATATCTAGTAGTAAGAATCTTTTGAGCAATTCATTTAGTAGAGAAAAATCCACCACAAGGTTCTATTTGGAAATCTTGAAGGATGTCAAAAACATCCTCTTCAGGAACACATATATGCATAACATTGTCAATGTCAATGTGAAAGTGGAGACCGTAAATCCAAGTGTATTGTCCACTAAGACCCACCAACTTATGATGTTCTCAATGAGAGAAGTGTGGAGGAAATTTTCATGTAAACTTGTAGTTGGCAATATTAGCATACCAGGGCTCTTTATAGAGATCAAAAATAGATGTTCATTAAGGAATGCATCATTAACAGAAACAGGTGCATTATCTAGTTGTTACAACTAGGATAGGAAATATGTAATTATATTTTCTTGACCAAACTTATCAAGTATAGTAATATCAAACTCTTTTAATAAGAGTAACCATCTAATGACCCTATTGCTTACCATAGGCTTATTTAGAAAAAAGTGGATTGTTGAATGATCAATATGAAGAAATACATTATAACCAATAATGTAATGACAAAATTTATTAATAACATAAAAGATAGCTAAAAAATCTTTTTTAGTTTCCATTTAGTTTACCCCTACTCTTGTGAAGTTCTTTTTGATGTAATAAATAGAGTAGAAGAGATTATCTTCTTTTTGTCCTAATACCACACAGAGAGAGGAATCAGAGGCATTAGTATGAATATAGAAAGGCATTTACCAATCTAGACCTCTGAGAACTAGTGTGGTTACAAGCTTATTTTTTATTGTCTCAAAGGCTTCTTGGCACTCAGGTGACCTTACGAAGCTAACAGCCTTAGCTAAGAGGTGTAGGACTAGAAAATGGGTTAGAACCTAGCATACTATAAGCAACCACAAACCTCAATCAACATGCACTAAATCTATCTAATCTACTATGAAAACCAATCAAAATAAAGAGATTCAACATAAGTAAAACCCCCTCTTCAATTGTAGTTCTCATGTCCTTCTTTCTTCTCTATTTTGATGTATCTCCAATTGCCTATAGTCCACACAATTGAAAGAAAATGGCAATGATATGATGGGATGAATGCTATTGAGAGTACTAGAAGCATGGTTTGGGTATGATGTTAAGGATAGGGGTTGAAGAGAAAAAATGAGTACAAGATGGCTCAATTATAGCCAAACTTCAAGAGGTGAGACTTGAATAAGGGGATGGACACTTGTCACTTCAAATGTACAACTTGGCATGATATTCCTTAGAATATCTATGGAAAACATGAGACAATGTCCAAAATGTAGGATTCTATAACACATAAAAGTCAACATGGCTAAAAGTGGAGGAGAATCTATGACATGCAAATGACACACCAAAACCACTTGTAGACAAGAATTTATGATGATTATGGCCTATTATATTCAGGTGTAGGGAATAATATATGTCAAATATGACACATATTAGCCAAGTGTAAAGAGAGGATCTATGAAATATGATGTCCATGTGTCAAGAATAGGTGGAATATTTGAATTAAAATTTCATAATTCCACACAAATGGTAACTAGTAAAAGAGATATTAGTGGTGGAAAATAGGATTTAGGAAATAGAGAATTCCCATAGTTTGCAAAGATGAATCAATTAAATAATAAATATCAATTAATTAATAATATAGGTTTAGTAAGAATAATTAGTAATACAGGATGAAAATGATTGAAATGACAGGATTAGATTATGGGTTATCTAATCCTATAGGGTAAATTAGTAAATGATTAGCCAAGATTAGATAAATTTAGGATTAACCCTTTGATGAAATGCAATGATTATTCAAATTGACTAGGATCATGATGGATAGATCAAAGCCATGATCACAATTGAGTGATTAGGATTGATAGCATGCCAAGGATACATGAAACAAATTAAGGACATGTGACATTTAATAGACATTATAAATTCCATAGGATTGAAAGTGATTGATAAGATTGATCTTAATAGTAGCGACATACATTGTCAAATATTATTAAGTTGATTGGATAATGCCATGATCTGATATTGAGGGACTCAACAATGTTAATGATCGGATGATAAAAATGATAGATTTGACCTAGTGTTGAGGGACATGTCAGTGCTAAGGTCAGATTTGATAGGTTGGATAGTTTTCCAAGGCACTGAGAGACACAAAATGGCCTAAGATTGGATACGTGATGCTTGATTTGAGATATTTGACATGTTTCAAGTTGATTAGGGTTGATTTAGGATGATTTTGAGTTGATTAGAAAGGATTTCAATAATATTCAAATGGTTTTGGGTTGATCAAATCAGATTTTGATGATGTTGAAATGCTTTAGAGTTCATTCTAGAAAGTTTAGATAAATGGGAATTAATTCCATAATGATTCATAATTGATTTAAAAGGGGATACACGTGATGAAGAATATTGTCAAAATATGCTCAAAAGATAATCAAATTCACCAAAAGATCAAAATAAGTGGAATTAAAAATGGAACATGTTAGTATGAAAATGTGATAAAAAATTAAATACAAACCATTTTTGAGTTTCTATAGTTTTCCCCTCTTTAATACAATGCGATTTAGAGCATTGTGTAAAAGAATACTATTGAAAAAGCCATAAAAGCATGCCCTATTATTGATGTTATATATGGATGTCCCCTCAAGAAATTGACCAAATAATTAAAATTATAAGTCATTTTTCTGACAAAAATGATACAAATCCATAGAAACTGATGAATC
The DNA here is from genome assembly GCA_028749045.1 of Cupressus sempervirens. Lineage (NCBI taxonomy): Eukaryota > Viridiplantae > Streptophyta > Pinopsida > Cupressales > Cupressaceae > Cupressus > Cupressus sempervirens. The sequence continues at coordinate 493,182,887 of CM053787.1, forward strand.
AAAAATTGAAGCTCAAACACAAAAGTTATGGGGTCGAGAGTGCAAAACAGGGGTCCATCAGGGCCTTGAGAGCAATTTTGGGCATCCAATTGCCCCAAGTGCAAAAAAAATGCACCCAAGTGAACATAGGGCACACTTTACATGACCAAGTGTGCCCTAGAATGACCAAGTTGTCCCTGGACATAGTTGGAAAGTCCAACTGCGCCCCAAGATGCTACAATGGTTGAAATCAGCCTGACTAGCCTCAAAATAGCCCAAACATTTGTGCATTCTTATAAACCTAGTAAGAGGACAAAAAATAGGTCAACCTAGTCAATCATGTTAAAATATAGTCAAACTTGGTCAAACCTAGGTCAAATTTTGGTAGAAAGTTTATAGATAGGTATGCAAAAACAATGCAAATGAACTCAAAATTACCCAAAATTTGTTATGCATGCTCAAAACCATAGAAAGAGATAAAAACATAGTTCAACTTATTCAAAATGGTCAAATTTTGTCAAACTTGGTCAGACCTAATGTCAAACTTGGTCAAACCTAGGTCAAACTTAGGCTAGACTTGGTAGAAAGTCATAGAAGGTTGATAAACAGTGAATGATTATGTGCAGGAATGTAGGAATGAAAGATGAAGATTATTTTGGTGTATTAGAGTACATGACTATGGTGATGGTGAATGAGATGGATGTCATAATATAGAGGAGATGAGATGAGGATGAGATAGTATGAGGTGAGGACTTTTTCTTTCATAAAGTGCACTATATGTCCAAGGAGCTTTATTTGATATGGCAAATGAAATGCAATGCATCTCGGCCATAGAGGGCCAGAGCACAAATGCAAGGATTTTGAATATGATTCAGATAAAGAATGACCTTATCCTTACTAAGTCATATATACATGCCCTAGATTATCAAAGGGACATTCAATAGACAGAAAATAAAAGAGGACCATGAATCATCCTGACCACTCTCATAGATCAATTTATATCATCGAGTTGCATAGGAGAATGATCAAAGAAAAAAAAAATCACTCACTAAATAGTGTGATCCAACGTCCATGTTTACTTTATTTTTACTATTTTAGGTCTTCAGAGAGTGTTTGACAGATTGACTATGTGGTAGGTTTGATTGGTGTTTGCTTGATAGGATCATAGTGACAAGTTGGATTGATTCTAGGGTCATGTTACTCAAATAGTTGTTTAAGGTGTGATTTTCATTGAAGTGCAAGGCTTTGAGTTTTAGTTTGCAAAAGTACAAATGTTTAAGCAAAAGGGTGATTATCCACAGTAATTATCTACTAGGTTTATAGAAAAAATTTGGTGGGTTTTGTGATTTGTTTTGGTTTTTGAGGATATATGATGTTTTGTGTTGCTCATTTCTTCAGGAAATTTTATGATTTTTAGGGATTTTTTGAAGACATTATGCAATATTTATGGATTTCTTGAGGATTTTGTATGATTTATTTAGGACGTTTTATGATTTTTATGATTTTTCAAGATCATAAATGATTCGCAAGTGTTAACTCCATTCTAATATGTGATATGTCCAATGGATAACATGCTTAGGGAGATGCCCCCAATTCAATTTCAAACTCATGCACTATATAGGTAATATGCCCCTAGACAAGATGCAAACTATGTATTAAGGTCAAAGATAAAGTATGTATAGATTGGTGACACTTAGATAAGGTAACAATGGATATTAACTAGATCATGGGCCATGGTCAAAGACTAAGGATGTCTTGTGGTATGAAATATGTGATCAAGGAATGAGAAGGGGGAAGAACCAGATGAAATCCTAATAGATGGAGGAGCAACAACTGATTACACATGGTGCATGTTTGCCAAGTTTTCACTTTTAGAAAAAATGTTTTTCCTTGACTCAAATTTTCATGCCAAGATGCCTTTTTGCTAGGTTTTCATCAAGGAATTCATTTTTTCATGACCTTTTTTTCATTTTTTTCTTCTTTTTCATGACTTTTTGTCATTTTTAAACTATTTTTTAGGACTTTTAGACAAAATAATGAATGTTGTTGATGAAATTCTAACATGAATCTATTGTTGGTGCTTTTAGCTAATAACCTAAGGGCCCATGAGTGACTATAACTACATAGGATTCATTCCACATTTTTAGCTAAACTCAATCCATCGGAATAGCCTTGGGATATACCATCATGTAACATATGCAAGACATTATCTATTTCTCACAAATCAAGGCATTTGAGGATAGTTGGTTCAAAGGATTCTTTGTATAGGATGTTATTGATGATGATGTACTAAAAGACTTGTTGGATAGAGGTTTGATTTTGGGTGTTGGATAGGTTAATTAATAGGATTTGGGCATAAATAGGTGGATACAAGGAAGAACTGGGAGGATTGAGGCTAACAATTTCCCACATGAAGGTAAATCAAGAGAGGTCAAGTAGATAGAGTCAAAGACTTTGTGACATGTTGAACACTAGAACACTTATAGTCATGGCATCATCTTGTTCATTTTGTATCCTTGGGATATTCTTAGCTTTTTCTTTTTCACAGTCTAATGGTGCCTTTTAGTTTTCACCAAGACACCTATGCTTGTTATTTTTTTCTTTATTTCTAGTTTTGTAACTAGAAGATGGAGTTAACTCCCCAAAATATGCCAATGTGTTCAATTTAGGAGTAATCTTTTCTTTATGACCATCAATTGTAATTCCTTCATAGAGATCCAAGACATTTATAAGAGTATCATCTTTGTCAAATCGATCAAAGATTGGTGGTCCATGTTGTCCCAATCCAATAGTTCCAGATAACTTGAGGGGATTCCATCATCAATGTTGAATAGGTTCTAGTCAAAGGTATATATATGGATATTTGATTTAGTGGTATCATTGGGATCATGTTCAAAGGCTGGAGGCCTTGGATCCTAGAATATTTTGATCCAAGACATAGAGTTGGTTTAAGTGATAGGTGGAGTTATAGTAAGATGTTTATTCTCCATAGGTAGGCTATTAGGTTCAACAAAGATATGGTCAAGTTCATAAGGACTATCAAAATTATTAGTTTCAGGTTGGGTATCCTTAGATTCCTTTTCATCATTCAAAATATTCACAATCTCACACAAGGGTGCCTTAGACCTAGGAGAACCTATTCAAAATGGATTGAATATGAGCCCCAAACTAGGAGGTCATTCTTTTATAGTGATAGGTGTTGTGTTTTCACAATGCACACCCTATTTTGACTAGAAATGGCAACCCCCAAATTTATTTTTTGGCTTTCCAAAACCCTAGTCTATGGTTCAAATCTTTTCCAATATATTTATCTAGTGTCTTTGGTCAAATCTAGGTCCTGACTAGAAAACCTAATTTTTGAAAGTTAAGGTTTTGGGGAGATAAGCCTTTTTAGAAAGAAAAAGGTGCACTAGTGCACCTCCTTAGGTGTTCTAGTGCACCAAATCATATTGAAAAGTGTCACAACTTGGTGATGTGCATCTACACAATAGAAGAACTATGTAGCACCAAGTGGTGCATAGGGACCTAGGCCTATATAAGTTGGAGAACCTAAATCCTCTCCCACTTATCTTCTTTTTTCTCTTCATGTTGTGCATCTTTAGCATTTGAGTCATAGTGGTGCACCAACTAAGGTGCACCTTATCACCCCCCAACCTACAAACCATTAAAAAAAATTTAAGACTAACCTAATTAAGATGTGTAGTAGTGCACCTAATTAGGTGTGCTACTACACACCACCTTTTTTTGCAAAATACTTTAAAACCTTAAAAAGAAAACATTAACATCAAAAAGTATATATAGGGTGTGCATCAGTGCACCCCATGAGGTACACTAATGCACACCCACATATTAAAATTTTATAAGTAAAATGACACACTAGGCACACCTATCAGGTGCACCATGTGTGCCCTTTTTTGCAAATAACAGTCATAAAGTTAGGTTTTCTGTCAGATTAGGGTTTAGGGTTTGGTTTATATCAATTCTAGGGTTTGAATTTGTCAATTTTTCTTTGACTATAGACTAATGGGAATTATTATTGTATAGATTCAATGGCATCTTCATCATCCTCCCTTGTAGCAAAGATGGTCCCAAAGCCCATGGTATTCAAGTTTCAAGGTATTCTCATCAAATCATGATTTCAAGATGATCATTTAGATATCCAAGATACCAAACTAGGTCACACTAATTTGGGTGCATTCCTGACATTGTGTAACAAACCAAAAAAAAGGTCTCCAATGATTTCTACATTGATCCAATTAGGGCTTGTCAATACAACATCACATCCAATGTTAGTACAGTCCTTAGAGCTACATACAGAATTATGTTCCTAGAGAAAGAGTTGTCAAGAGCATTACTAGGGAGATCATTTTGGATATTTGACCCAAGAACATAGAGAAGGTGTTCCATCTCTTGAGGTTAGATCAATTCATTAGATTAACCTATCAGCAAGTAGAGAGATGGTATAGGGAACATATTAATGAAGCTTCCAAGATCATCCAGTCTTCATACCTCATTAAGAAGACTCCTCTAGGGTAGAAAGCAAGAAAAATGGATATGACATGAGGATATATGAAGCAAGATATTGGATATTCTATCATACTCTTGAGAAGAGTTATGGGTTTATCGATAGTTGGACACCTTAACATTTTTATGGTGAATTTTATTGAGACAATCAAAATAACAAAGATGATGATTGATTGGTCTTCTATTCTCGATGAGAACTTGGGTGAGCAGCTGGTGGTCGTGAAGAATTTAAAAAAAATTACATGACATCATACTTGGTGTACTTATTAGCCACAAGGGCAATGGATTATCCAAGGCTCTATAAGAAGGGTAACATGCAGGATGTAAATGCATGGCCCTACATTGTATATCCTCAACTAGTAAATAAGAGGCTTTTAGAGCAATGCAAGCAATATAGGATTGTAAATGATGCTTTCATATTCACAATAATATAGCTCATCGAAGGAGATTATGCAAAGAGGATGTTAGAAGAGGTAGTTGCAAAGATATCAAAAGTTGGAGCCTACTACATCCAACACCAAATATTCACATATTTGAGGGTAGCAGGCACAACTATCAATCCTAAGAAGCTCCCAAAATATTCAAGTGATAGGCTTATACTCTTGGAGATCACTCGATAACTCTTTTCTATATATGATAGAGTAAGGAGATAGCAAAAAGTAACATGGGCATGGCCTATTGTAATAGGACCATTCAGTGTGGATCAGAGATAAGACATTCTATCTTTTGAGTGTGAATGGGATTAATATCCCTTAGAAGAATATAATTCTCTATGGCCCTATTTTGATAACATTGGAAGGGTGCAACATCTAGCTCATAAGACATTTCAGCATGAGGATGCAATTGAGGATCACTAGATGAACTTAGTGGATGACTATGATATCTGCATAAGGGATTATTGTAGGATGACTCTATATCTAGTAGAAAGGGCTTTAAAGATGAATATCCCATCGAAGATTGTGCCACAAGATGCAGAGGATCTACTTGATCTATTTTTCAATAGGGACAAGATTGGTGATAGACTTGTTATGAATGCCAAGATTGACAAGGAAGAGAACTTGGACTTTAATCACAAGATGAGGTACATCATCAAATTGACAAATGATAAAATCAAGAGACCTTTTCAAATTGATCCAATTCCTTAGATAGTAGTCTTTCATGCTTAAGCCCACCTAGCTAAAGGTCGAGGCACTAAGGTCACAGTGCCTACATTTACTGCCCAGATGCCAATGAGACTCGAGACAATACACCAACTTGAAAGACCAATTGGGTATTATAGGGATTAGAAAGGTAAAGGTAAAGGAAAGAGGAAGAGAACTTCTCCTCAACAAACTAATCTAGAAGAAGAAGTGACTTGGTCACCTCCATAGTAGGGAGAAGAAAATTTACAAGGGCCAGAGAATGTCGAAGCCACACAAGTTCAAGATGATCCTCAAGTGTTGCTAACTAAACAAGATGAAGGAGAAGCTAAGGTTGAAATACAAGAATTTCCTTCACAAGAAGTACAAGCCTCCCCCTTTATGTCTAAGAAGAAAAAAATCAAGACTCCAATAAAGAGGAGACAAAGGGTAATTAGAAAATTGAGTCCTTTCCCATTATTCCCCAACCCTATTTTGAAAGAAGTAGAAGAAGAAGAAGATGATGAGGATGAAGAGGAAAATATACCTTTGAACCAAAGGACTCATCTTACAAGAGCTACAAAGTTATAAAGGAGAAGAAGCTCCACAATCACACTACCATCAATCCTTGAGCAACCCATTCAACTACAACATCAGAAGATGAAATGCAATAGTGAATAGATGAGTAGGATGTGGAGGGCACTAATGTTAGATTTTGATTTCATTTCATGGGTACTAAATTGGTTGGGGATAAGATAAGAGATACTCCAAAAAATCAACTTCAATAGGAGGATTGGAGTCATTTGTGACCCGATCCACAAGGACTTGAGGTAACTCCATCATCCCTAGTGCAAGTCACATTTTGTACAGACAAGGAATCAAGTACCCCTCTACCTCCAAGTACCAAAGAAGAATAGGTTCAAGTAAGGCAAGAGGAAGAGCCACAACAAGTATCTACTAAGGAAGTGCTAGAAGAAATGCAGATAAGTGAAAAGCCTCAGTAAACTTCTTAAGATACCAAGGTAAGGACTATGGACTCTATGGACATAAAGACTCTAGGTACAGATCTCATACAAAAGGAGATGACTCTAGAAAGGGGAGATAATGGAAAGGGCATAGCAAAGCAGACTCCTTCATCCTCAAAAGGAAAATCTTCATTGGAGCATATCCCAAGGTGGCTAAGGAAGGAAGTAATAAGAAATAAGAAGCATCAATTCACCATAGAGGAGGAGGATAGGATGGAATTGGTCAAAGTTCTAAGGAAGCTTGAATCACCTCCAAAGGATGCATGGGCATTAGCCTTTGTCATGAATGATTAGAACTAGGACCTATTTTCTCATGTATCTATCCCTCCTCCACATTCAAATACTAAAGAAAAGACTCCATGAGATTATTAGATCAAGGAGGTTATGCTTGGGGAATCTAGCTTGGATACTACTAAGATGATGGTTACAATAGGAATAAAAGAGGTTTTTAAGAGATTAGAATAGGATGGGGAAGAATTGATAACACTTCAGTGACAAAATAAAATCCTAAAAGGATATCTAAGAAAAATTGTTGGTCCCATAGATCCTACAAACCTTGAGTAAACCTTGAATACAATACTTGAAAGAAGAGATAGGGGTACAAGCCAACTGGATCCATTTTTGAGTGCTTGTTAGCACTGGAGAGAAATTTTTGAAGGAAAAGTTGTATAGATCATTTAGGGAAATCCAAAGCTATTGCATGTCATGCAAGAGAATATGGATAGGCTAGTAGTCATTTTGAATCAAGATTTTGGTCTTATGGATGAGATAATACTTGGGGGAAGGATTTGCAAGCATTACAGGCAATTAAAGGCCAAAGGTATAGGATGTTGATGGATGTATGTATAGATAAGGAGTTAGACAAGATTGATGATTAGATTGAAAATATTATAGATGAAAATAAAGTAATGGAGACATTACATGTAGAGATTCATAGGCTCAAGAATCAAGCCCAAGAGAAAATCTTGGAAGTTGAGAAGCATTATAGTGATGCGTATTTAGACATTTTTGAGGATGATGCATAGCAGAAGTTAATACTAGTAGAGATAGTAGTTGAGGAATTTTGTAAAACTTTTGAGGAAGCTACTAATGATGATGACATTAGGTAGGCATTTAGAATAGAGGAAGCATTGCTAGATCTAGATGTGAAATTAGGAGATTTTGCAGAGACTCGTACCAAGGTTGGAAACTACAAGTAGAAGCTAAAAGGAAAATATGAAGTCTTAGATTTGCCAAATGTGGCTCAAGTCACTAAGATAATCAAGAAATTCAAGGGAAAATACCCAAACATAGCTCTAGTATAAAGGGGAACAAAACACAAAAGTTGGAATTTTAATTTTGACACTTAGTGAAATTTTTCAATTTTTGGAACCTGCTTCCACAGTGTGCAGTTGCACTAGGTGTGCAAGTGCACTTTTCCAATAGTGGTCTAGAAGATTTTGAGGAATTCAAAGGTGCATAGATAGTTAACTACTAGTTCTAAATTTAGAGCTTTCCATGCATCAAAAATGCATTCAAATAGTAGTTTAACTCCTATAAACACCTAGTGAAGAAGGAGCTCTTATTTTTGGCACTTCTAGACACTTGTACATCAACTGAAGGCTTTCTCTTTCATATTTTCTCATGTCTTCTTGATGTAGGAGCATCTTGAGTTTTCTTGGTGACTACTTTGGAGTTCATGGGAGGAGGCTTGATAGTTACTTTGGAGGGTGCTTGAACTAGTACTTGGTCAAAGAAGGATTGGTGCCCGACATGAAATCAGAGCTTGGCATGGTGTATGAAGGTTGGCATGGTCTAGGAGCTTGGCATGGTATAGGGAGCTTGGCATGGTATTCAAAGCTCAACATGGTCTATGGGTCTTGACATGGTCTATGGAACTTGACATGGTCTTTGGTTGCTTGGCATGGTCTTTGGTTGCTCAGCATGGTCTGGGAGGAGCTCAGCCTTGCTTAGGAATTTGGTCTTTTTTGTAGGCCGTATAACTAAATTTATAAAATGAGTTAGAGGATAAAAATTTTAAGGATTGAAGAGGGCCTAGATTTCTAACTATGGTTTAAAGAATGAGTTCTAATTCATTTGAAGCTAGGAGATATCATGATTTTACTTAGACATCAATTTTGGGAATTTAATTATTGTTGTAGATCGACTTTGGCATTTAATTTTTGTTTTGGGTGGACTTGTGGCTTAGAATAGTATAAGTAGGGGTTGGGGGAAATTTTTTAGTGATTATTATTCACTCATAAGAGAAGTGAGTCTGAGAAGTAGCTGGAGAGCAAGTTTTCCTAAGTATGTGGATAGAGAGCCAAATGTGAGATAGTTTATAGCAAGATTGTGATTATTAATCCATCGTGGAGAAGTGGAGGAGCTTGGAAGAGTGAATTAGAGAAGAGCTAGTAGCTGCAGCTTGGAAAACAAGGAGATTGCTTTGTGGGCTTGCAAGAAAAAGTTGAGATCTTCCTTGGAGGTTTCTACTAGAGTGTGGATCTAGACTAGCTAGGGTTTTGATTTGGATATTGAGGGATCTTGTAGAGCTGCTATTGTAATTGCTATAGTATTTGGCCATAACCGAGAAGGCCTTACAACCTGACACATTGCATGTAATAGTTATTTTATAAATAAAGACTTGTGATTTGGTATCAAATCTTATTTTATTGTTTTGTTTCCATTGCATGGTTGTATAGTTGGGGGTTGGGACATGTACTTTGGGGATACTCCTACCTTGTACTATGTTAGGTGGTATCAGAGTGAAGGTTGTTCCTGAGTGTGTAGATAGATTGCCAAAGTTGAGGTAGTTTGCACCTAGACTTGGGTTGGAGAAGTAGTTCTAATTCAATCTTGATCTAGTGGTGGATTTTCTTTCTAGAGTCCTAGATTTCTTGGTTGTGAGGTGGTAGATCATGGTTCTAACTTGCAATTATAGAGGGCTTATAGATGGATTGATGGATGTGAAGATGGAAACTAATCTTGTTGAGGCATGATAATAAAGAGTTATGGATTGCAGATCTATGGTCTTGGACTTATGATGTGGTTCCTAATTATTCATGTCAGGTGGCAGGTTGTAATCTAACTTTCAAACAATTCAAGGTAGTCATAAGGAGCATGGGAAGGATTTGTTGCAAAGGGTTTAAAAGGATCTTGGGAGATGGCTCCAAGAGGATTGGACCCTGAGATGATTCTAAATCTTTATGATGTGGTGGAGAGGAGGTTTTTGTAAATGACTACTTGATTTAAAGCTAGCTTGGCTGATCATGTTAAGTACAGGGTGGGGAAGGAATTTCATGGATTTTTGTGGAGTTGGAGTCTTTCGATTTGAAAGAGAGTTGTTTGGCTAGTTAGGAGAGTTGTTTTCAAGAGAAGATGGCATAACAAGGTCAAGGTGGAAAAGGTTGGTTTTGTTGATCAATCTATGGAGTCTGATACACAACTTGTAGAGTAGCTAGAGGTTGTTGCTAAAGATATTCCTAACCTTGTTGATGCTGGGATAGAGGTTAGTTTTCATGATTAGTTGGTTGAGTCTAACATGAAAATTACAAAGCACTTTATCATAGATGATCTGATTGCTATTAGTGATGAGTTGTGTGTTGTAGGGCATCTTGTTGTGAGCAATGAGATTTATAAGGTTGTGAGTTTGCAATGTGTTGATGGAAATCTACATATTGCTACTAATGTGGAGTTTTTTGTTGTTGGTATGGATTCACTAGTTGTTAATGTGGATGTGGGTTTTTTGACGAAGCATTATGTTCAGTTTGTTCCTGGAAGTGAGCATGTTGATTAGATGGTTGAGATTTTGGTGTTTGATAGAATGAAGTAGATGTGGATGATGTACAGATTTGATTTCATGTCCCTATTGGAGTGGAAGCTTTTGGTGAAGATGAAATTGGTTTTTGATCTTTCTTTGGGCATCAAAGTGTGGGACACACTTTTTTATTTACCTGGGGAGTCTGGTGTAGGAGCATCTTGGGTTTTCTCGATGAGTACTTTGGAATTCATGGGAGGAGGCTTAGTAGTTACTTTGGAGGGTGCTTGTACTGGTACTCAATCAAAGAAGGATTGATGCTTAGCATGAACTAGGATCTCGGCATGGTATATGAAGCTTAGCATGGTCTGGGAGCTCAACATGTTCTATGGAGCTTGACATGGTCTTGAAGCTCGGCATGGTCTTGGAGCTTGACATGGTCTTGGAGCTCAACATGGTCTTTGAAGCTCTACATGGTCTATGGAGCTTAGCATGGTCTATGGATCTTGGCATGGTCTTGGATCTTGACATGGTCTTTGGTTTCTTGACATGGTCTTTGGTTGCTCGGCATGGTCTGGAGGAGCTTAGCCTTGCTTAGGAATTTGGTTCTTGTTGTAGGCCATATAACTAATTTTATACAATGAGTTAGAGGATGGAAATTTCAAGGATTGAAGAGGGCCTATATTTATAACTAAAATTTGAAGCATGAGTTCTAATTCATTTGGATCTAGGAGATATCACAATTTTACCCAAACATCAATTTTGAGCATTTAATTATTGTTGTAGGTCAACTTTGGCATTTAATTTTTATATTTGTATTTAATTTGTGTTCTCAGCTGACTTGTGTCTTATATTTTTATAAGTAGGGGTTGGGGAGAAGTATTTAGGGATTATTATTCATTCAAAAGAGGAGTGAGTGTGGGAAGTAACTGGAGAGCAAGTTTTCCTAAGTCTATGGATAGAGTGCTAAATGTGAGGCAGTTTACAGTAGGATTGTGATTATTGATCCATCATGGAGAAGTGGAGGAGCTTGGAAGAGTGAATTGGAGAAGAGATAGTAAATGTAGCTTCTAAAATAAAGAGATTTCTTGGTGGTCTTGGGAGCACAAGTTGAGATCTTCCTTAGAGGTTTCTACCAGAGTGTGGATCTAGACTAGCTAGGGTTTTGATTTGGATCTTGAGGGATCTTGTAGAACTGTTATTATAAATGCTATTGTATTTGGATATAATTAGGAAGGCCTTATAGCCTGGCACATTGCATGTAAGAGTTGTAATTTGGCATCAGATCTTGTTTTATTGCTTCTTCTTGTTGTGTTTCCACTGCATGGTTGTATAGTTGGGGGCTAGGACATCTCCTTTGGGGATACTCCTACCTTGCATTGTGTCACTTCTTTGTTTTATGACATGTAAAGGCTCATGCATCCAATTAAGGATATAAATATGGATGAATTCCTACTTAACACAAGTTAGATAGTTATTTTGTACATAAATAGATTTGTTTTATTAGTTTAGAAGCATATGATTGCAGAAAGATATCTCTCACTCTCAACACAAATTGAGGAGAAGATTTCTTATAAGTTCAAGAATGTAATATGTATTCAAGGCTACCATTATTCTGATGCAATAATATATGTTTTTGGTGCTTGGATTTGGATTTTAGTGATTCTTTCCTAAGTATGTTATATTTTGTAAATGTATGTTCATAGAATGTAATTGAGCCAATATTATTATTGCATTGTTTTGGTTGTGTGATCTTTTAATTTTGGTGTTTGCTATGGGTCTACAAATTTCACTGATGTACTTAGTTTGAAAAAAGATCATCATATTGTTCCTACATAGCTTTTCATTTTGCATGAGTGCACTTTTTTTGGCCTTGGGATTTCATGAAAAGTGAAACATCTTATGGTTACTAAATTCCAATTGACAATTGCATCAGTGGATTTAAGGAAGCATTGCTCCTATTTTTATTGGTTACCTACTAATCTGTTTGAAAGCTTAACTCATAGATATGTTGTTTATGTAGCTTGTGTCAATTAGGATTTTAATCTCCATGTTATTTTCTTAAATTTCTTGTCATCTTACCTTCGTTAAAATACAAAAATATATTCCTTTCTCATGTGGTTATTCTTTTTGAGATAGCAAAAAATTCAAATCTTATCTGAATTCTTTAGAACCAACAAAGGTCTCCTCATGAATCTTCACATTTATCTTCAACTAAGCACATTCTAGTAGGTCACAAGATCACCCAAAACCTTGGAGTTGATCCTTAGATTATCTTTTCAAGAAAAAAGTTTAAAAGGATTCCTGCCATTAAGCATCGTGCAAAATGAAAACTCATCAATAGGTTCAATTATTCCTTGTTTCTGAGGTCCAAGATAACTACATCCATCATAGCCTCTTTTTTGTGTGATAGTAAACTCGGGTCTATACCATACACTATATTTGTGTCACACTCTAAACCCTTCTATCCAAGTGATTCCACGAGTTCAAAATGCTTGGATGTAAGCTTAGAGCTCCTTATCCATAGAGTGCAAGGGAGTATGTTTCAAGCATAAGAAGGCTCTTAGTTGAGCCCTAGTGATACTCTTCTTTTGAGTAAACCCTGTAATGGGAGGTTCTCCTAGAAAGAAGATGAAGAATAAAAATGTCCACAAAGAATGCCTCAAAAATGCAATGCAAATGAAAACTAAACTACTATGAATATGCAAAATGAAGTTATGCTAACAAGAATGAGAGTGTTACCAATCCAACTATTAAGCTATGTGAGATAGATTATTGAAAAATAGAAGCTAAACTAACATGCAACATGATTCTAAGCTAAAATTCTATGGTATGATATAATGTAGACACAAAATGAAAGTTCTCCACAAATGCTCTCAAGAATTTGAATGATAAACTTGCAGCATAATAGTTCTCAAGATTGTGGATGCTTTGACAATGGGAGAGCTCTTTCTTTTAAAGTCATACAGATGGTGGAGATCAAGGTCAAAATGATCGAAGATCAAGGGTGGAGTTTGAAAATAAGGTTGGTCCATGTGCACACACAAGTCAACCAATAAACAAATAGTTGACTTTGCATATGAGACAAAAGGAGTCTTTTCCTTTAATTAGTAAAATAGAAATAATGCTTTATGTGTGCATATTGAGTGGGTTAGAAGAAAGGGATCTTTTATTGAATTAAGAGTGGATGTGTTCTTTTAATAAAATGATGAACTTGGGGTAGTATAGTCAAACTATAGTTTATAATCAAATTAATTTATTTCTGGCAATCTGGTCTAGGCAAATGATTAATTAATTTAGCCAAAATCCTTAGAAGGGGGCTAATATTCTGGATGACCATTTTTAGGTGATTAAATTTTCCCCTCTTCAACTAATGCATGATCAATCTAGGAACACATTATTTCAAGGAAAATGGAAGCCAAGTAGGCAGCAATGGAGATATTTGATTTCGAAGAACAAAATGTAGAAAGGGATAGCAAATCCTAAATACACAACCTAATAGCAGTAGTACTAAACACTTTAGGAAAGAGATGATGTCAAAACTCAAGAAGAATTATAACACCAAAAAAAGTAGATAGAATGAGAGAAAATGAGAAGATCAAACATATGCTCCTAAGAAATAGATAACTATAGCAAACAATAATAGGGTATTTCTACCCCCTTAGGACCAAAGTTGAAATAAGGTAAGGAGGATGCAAAAATGAGATAGATATGAGTAAACTGAGATATAGATAATTCCATGATGATGGATAGATAAGTAGAACCAAAGAGTGACAGTAAGGAAATGATAGAATGCCCCAATTTTATTAAAGTTGACCACAAAGGATAAAGCATGAAAATTAGGTCAAATCAAGTAGAAAGGTGATTTTAGACATGAAAATGTGAATTGGAGTAGATGTGAAGTGTATAAATGATGAACAAATGAAGATTCCCTAGCAATTATTTGAAGATTAGACCTCAAGGGGTCAACTAACTACATAGAAGAAGGTAGAATTTTAAAATGTAATTTTGACTATCAAGATGAACTCATATTTTGATTTCAATCTTGAAAATGGTTCTAGGATGTCAAAATTATGTAAGAGGTAAAAAATTTATGTAGATGTGATGATAGGATAGTAAAGAGATGAAGTGAAAGATCAAGAAGGTGAAAAGACGTGATCAAGAAGAAAGAAAAGAAGAAATAAAAGTAGTTATCTGACAATGTCCAATAAAAGATGAAGAGAGAGCTCTCCCCATATCCAAGAATGCAAGAATGAACCTATAATGAAAACTAATATCCAAAGTGGTTTACTAGCAAGAAACACAAAATATCTAGTCTCTAATTTCATAATTAAGTGTTTATTAGGGACATTGTGAGATCATACAACCATTACTAGTGTAACTATGAGGATGTTAATATGATTGATATCATATAAGAATGTGGAAATCCAATCTAAGCATCAAAGAAATGTAAGTCAAGATGGCTATGTGATGAGATTCCCTAAGTTTAAGATAGCAAGATTACACCTGTATCTAGGCATAAGTGTTAGCATAACCTCTGAGTGTGGTCTTTGAAAAATAGTCAAGGATGATATTTTTTAAGTCAAAATGTCAAGTAGGACAAGTATAAATTCCTTAAACACTATAGATGAATAAAGTACACTTTTCATGCCCAAAAATTCTACAAGGCAAAAACACAACTATTTTTTTATCAAGAGAGAAAATTGAAGATAAGATACATAATCTATCCTTAAACTTGGAGGTGATGAAGTTAGATGATGGAACGAAGTTTTTTCTACTCAAAAATTTAGATTTCAAGATGTTACGGTTATGAGCCCTTAATCTTTTGCACCCAAAATGAGACTCTCTGACGTGCAAGTGAGATTCAAATTTGTGTCAATGTAATGGTAAAAGTTTTAAGGATTGCAATGAGAAGATGTTTTATCAATTAATAATTTTATTTCTACTAATATTAGGATTATCTTTATATTAATATTATTATTATTATTTTAAAAACACCTATACCTTCTATTCTTAATATACATCTTTTATTTTAATTGTTAACATTATTATTATTTAATATTAAATTAAAATTACTATATTTGCAAATAAGGTTCAATTAATTATTAGATAAAACTATCATCTAATCCTATACTATCTTACTACAAACACATATCTTCATCTACCATGGCCAAAAATAACAAAGCAAATAATTAACTAACATAGAAAAATTTAAAGTTAAATTCCCTATCTACCTATCTTATCTATGCCACCCTTAACAAATATTAATCTAAAGCAATTATACATTACACTCTCCAAAATAATCCTCCTAAAACTATTCTAGACTTAACATCTTTGAAACTTACTTAACATAATACTAAAATCCCCTTTTAACAAAATATCCTAAGCTACCCCTTTTTCCTAGGTCCACCAATATCCAAAACAAAATCCTTCTCTTTCTTAGTGAATTTACCAAGGAAATCCTCCCACCTACCCCAATCAAGTGGGATGTCACAAGTCCCATCACCTAGGGATCAGCTTGGAGGCGTGTGGATGTGGGATGCTTAAAATTTCATAAGCAGCATACATTAAAACAAATTTTAAATTTTGCGAGTCACTTCCCATGAGCTCCCACTTCTTCCTAGGCATGGAGGATGAGTAGATAAGTTTTTTTTTTTCTTTATTATTTGTTGCATCTCCAAAGACTAGGCACCTAGGGAGGATGTCTAGCCCATGTCAAACATAACATACTTTTCTTTTAATTCATCACCCAAGGTCAACCATTTACTTAGCTACCTAGTGGACATCCCATCATCATTTACTTTATTTAATTTTTGTTTGGGGTTGCTTTTTGGTTAGAATGTGATATAGGTATGCTTAGGTAAGAGGAAATGAGTTGGAGACATAAAATTATTTTCCTTATTTATTATGTTTGGTCAAGTTAGGATTGTAATAGATTTCTTTCTTTATATATATATATATATATATATATATATATATATATATATATATATATATATATATATATATATATATATATATATATATATATATATATATATATATATATATATATATATATATATATATATATATAGGGTCTTATCATGATCTAAGGATTTCATCACTCAAGTCTGATACTTTATTAATGGGGAAGGTTTTGGAAATGATTTATTTCTAACTTAACAATTTCAAGATATTATTATTTTATACAGGGTCTATTATTTTATTGACCTATATTGGATGAGACATTATTTAGTTTTGCTCATACATTTTCTAGAAACTAAATATTCATCTACAGGAACTTTTTTTCTAGGTTGAGTTTATTTCCTTATTTGCTTCACAATTTCTCTATGGTTACTTATAACTAAATTGTTATAATTTAAACATTACATTGTGAATTTTAATGCTCATTCCATATAGTGAAATCTCTATGTAATATATGTCAACTACCTTATTGCTAACATCTCAAATTGAAAGATACATTTATATGAGACACAATGCAAACATCTACATGTAATTTTATGTACTTCAAATATTCCAATTGTATTGTTGATGTCTCCATCATGACTATGTGTTTATTATCAATTAGAAACAAAATCTACACCAATATGATTCAAGATTGAACATAATTACATCTACATCTTTCATACGATACTTGAGGAAATAAGAATAACAAAATGATAATATCCTATTCATTCTTCCAATGTATATCATGATACTAAACTTATTTTCTTCAATACATTCTAATCAAAGTAATGAAATGACAACATCAAAACAATGAAATTTTTCCTTCATGTTCCTCTCAAGACTTGCATTCAACACTATATATCAAGCAAGCAATAGGGTGGTGAAATCATCATATCAAGATACACAATGGAAGGACCTTGACAAGAAAGATGATTCACAATCTCTCTATTGGCATATGTATGAGATCAATAACAACATTCCTATAATACAAATAAATTCACATAACAAAAATGGAGTTATCCTCCATTGCAATAAAAATACAATAATTTTCTCTTCTTCTATGCAAAGGTAAGACTTCACAACTTCCAAAAGTCAAAGACTTCAAGAAAATACCTACAAATAAGAGACAAAATGTAGAACCATGGAGGCTCACCTCCCAATCTAGGCCTCAAGGAGGCCACCCACTGAGCTTGGGGAAATAAGGCATAAATGGTTGCACACATTCACATTCACATATCATGTAAACTATAACCACACCACTCAACTCAACACAATACAACCCATCCCAAGGCTTGCACATAGATTCTACCATAGAATCAAGATATAGGGTGAAGGTGGGCTCTCTCCATTAGGAGAATGTAAAATCCATGAATCACATATGTTCACATTTTCTCATAAGTACCATGCCCTTTCAAGGCTTAACAATGTCTTTCCTTCTTCATACACCTCCTTATACCTCCCAAGAATTGAAAGAAATCATGAAGTCCATACACCATTGAACACATCAAAATCATCTCCACACATGGGAGAATTTCTCAACTGCATGGGTAGCCCAACTAACCCCTTCACCCAAGCATATCTTCTCTCCCAAGGGTGAGTGATGCTTCGCACCCATTTAACATAAACAATCAACATGAAAAAAATAAAATTCAATAAGGAAAACTCATAAAAATTCTCACATTCAACACACATACAAAAAGGATTCTTCTTAGACCACATCTACCCCATAAAAAATTTACAATGCAATGAAGAACACCATATAAATCTTGTAGTGCAATGAAGAAAATACCATAACAAATCTATAAGAAATGAAGAGACACCATGGATCATGGATACCAACCTTACTCCAAGAAATGACAATGAAAGTTGTAGTAAACCTCCTTATCCTCTTATTCCAAACCCTAAATGTCTCTATAGTTAGAGAGTGGGCAAGTGGGTTTCTAGTTTGGCCATGCCTCTATATATGACTCCTATTTTTGGATTTGATATAAAATGCATTATTTGTGGGGTCTCCTAAGTCTTTTAGGCACCTTAGTGGTCACTATTATCCCCTTAACTTAAATTATTATCATGGGTAGGGTTTATTTTCATCACAAATTCACCTTAGAGCTACTTTTGGCCCTCACAATGCTATGTAAAGTCCAATTCCAAATTTCTTATTAGGTATCCCTTGTTTCCCTTACTAAATCAAGGTAATTAAGTCTATTTCTCAGTTAAGAAATTTAACTTGAGATAAGGTGGCTACATGATCCATGTTCAGAGAACATGTCATTTTCACATAACGAGTACAAGTGTCAAATCACACACACAAAATTCACTATACATCACACATGACATGTTCTGAATCTACTCATGAAATACATACTACACACACACATCTCACATTGAAAAAATAAATACATCACAACTAGGTTTATGAATCTTCTAAAGATTCACCTTGGCAGTGTCATATTAACATGTGTTTATGCCTTATTTCCTCATTATGTATCCATGGTTCCTTTCCTACACACTAAACTTGAGCATCAATAATCCAATGAAAAGTCACATTTAAAATTCATATGAAAGTAAAGATACATGATCATTTTTTAATTCTACAATTCACATATAACACATTTCATAATTAACTTCCTATTCTCCATCATTTTCTTATGCACATTTAATCATTAAATCTCAAAAATATGTATATTACTGACTTCCTATCAAGATAAATTTAAGCATTTGAACTACAACAAAATTCCATTTTCTATCACAATAATGAAGTATTGATTAAACATCCATTAATTCATTGACTATGCCAATCAAGTCGTAATACATATCAAAATAGAAAATCACAAAGTAAATATCATCAGATAAGTAGCAAAATTTATTGTCCATCAAGTATCAAAATATATGTTGAAATATCCAATCCTAAGTAACAAAATGGGAATATAGTATCTATGCTATGATGCATTGGGGTGAGGCCTCACAAAACCCACAAGTAGAAAGAAAGTAAAACATGCCCCATGCCCCTAGTCTTCTAGTCCATGACATCCTCAAAAGACTATTAGGGAGGGAACACATAGCAAATAAATCATCATAGACAACACACAAAAAAGATAAAGTCCATCACAGCTTAGTCATTTAAAATTTTAAGTGTGTGTGTAAGTCACTTGGCCATTTCTTCAAGACTTGATTATGATAGTGAGAAATATCACAATATCAAAGGCTATAGGTAAACTATCTAAAAAGTGTTGAGAAATACTTGATGTTAAAGGGAGGTAGTGTTGAGGAACATTGTTTTGTGAGTTGCCAAAGAAACCCCAATGTACAAGGATACCTCAATAGGCTAAGTAGTTGTGCCCTTGAGATGAGAACAAGAAACAATTCCAAGCTAAAAAATGTGTTGTAACATGGGTGATTGAGACTAATAGATATAGGTGCAAGGGTCTCAAGTAGCACCTATTTCCAAGTTTTAACCACTTGGAAAAAAAATTCACTACTTTTTTTTCAATTTTTTTGTATTTTTGAATTTTTTGATATTTTTGGTGATACATCAAATTTCCTATTGCTAGGTTTTCACTAAGATGATCATTTTTTCTAGATATTTTCTTCTTTTTAGAATTTTTTTAGGATCAATAAGTATATATTTGTACACTATATTTGTGTCACACTCTAAACCCTTCTATCCAATTGATTCCATTAGTTTGGAATGCTTGTATGTTGGCTTAGAGCTCTCTATCCACGGAGTGCAAGAGACTACATTTCAAGTATAAGAAGGCTCTCAATTGAGCCTTAGAAATACTCTTCTTGCTAGTAAACCATACAATAGGAGGTTCTCCTAGAGACAAGATGTAAGAATGTAAATGTCCACAAATAATGCATCAATAATGAAATGCAAAAGTAGAATAAACTAGTATGAATATTCAAAATGTAGCTATGCTAACAAGAATGAGAGTGTTACCAATCCAACTATTAAGCTATGTGAGATAGATTATTGCAAAATAGAATCTAAACTAACATGCACATTGATTCTAAGTTAAAATGCTATGGTGTGAGAGAATGTAGACAAGAAATGGAATTTCTCCATAAATTCTCTCAAGAATTCAAATGATAAATCTATTACATAATAGTACTCAAGAGTGTGGATCCTTTGAGGGAGAAAGCTCTTTCTTTTAAAGTTGTACAAATGGTGGAGATCAAGGTCAATTTCATGGAAGATCAAGGGTGGAGTTTGAAAATGAGGTTGATCCATGTGCACATAAGTCAACCAATAAACAAATAGTTAACTTTGTATATGAGACAAAAGGAGTATTTTCCTTTAATGTGTAAAATAGAAATAATGCTTTATGTGTGCACATTGAGTGGGTCAAAAGAAAGGGTTCTTTTATTTAATTAAAAGGGGACATGTTCTTTTAATAAAATAATGAACTTAGGATAGTATAGTCAAACTATAGGTTATAATCAAATTAATTGATTTCTAGAAATTTGGTATAGGTAAATGATTAATTAATTTAGAAAAATATTGAGAAGGAGACTAATAGTCTAGATGACCATTTTTAGGTGATTACACATACTTGCTAGGAGCTATGAAAGTGGGTTCCTATTCTAGTTTTTCTTCCTTAATATAGATGGATGCATTCTCATAGACATGTTCTTCATGTAAGGCACCTCCACTAATGAAATTAATATAAGTGGCATTTTGTGTACTGATCTTAGGTTGTTTTACTTGTAATAGTTGTGGTTTACCATAGGATTTGGAAGAAAGTGGTAACTCCCTAATGTGAAATACTTGAGATATAAAGTATTCTCCACATTCTTTGTCTTCAAGTTTCATCTTTTTCCTTGGTCTTACTAAGGAGTAGATTAGGATTCACATATTTAGAGGAATATGTAGGTTGTGCTTCATTGTTTGTTGGGACTTGGTATGCAGTAGCATCTCTCATATTAGCACAAAATTGGAAAGGATCTGGATCACCAAGGATGGTAACATCCACATTGTTGTAGGTGAACTTCAAACATTGATGATATGTATAAGGTACTCTTTTCATGACATAAATCTAAGGACATCCTAGTATCATGTTGTAACTTTCATTTTGATATCTAAGACTTTGAACAATATGCTCTTAATAGTAGGACTCACTCTAATAGGTAATATGATGACACTCTTGTAGAAGAATTCACCATCATCATAAGCCTTTATTATGATTCTATGGGAGGGATCCACATCTTCATCAGAATAACCAAGACCCTTGAAAACTTTAAAGCTACAGATGTTCAGTCCTACTCCACCATCTATCAAGACACATCTACCCTTGGAGTTATGGATATAAACCTCAAGATTAAGTGGATCATTTTGGTTAGGTCTATCTTTAGGGAAATCCTAAGGTGAAAAGGTGATATGTTGTGATATGGATAAGTTCCAAACCATGGCCTACAACTCAGTAACATCAATGTTATCTAGAACTACTAACTCTTTTAGGGCTTGATCAAGGATCTTTTGATGCTAGGAAAATGCACACAAAAAATCCAAAATGGATATTTTTGTGGGGGTTTTTCCAAGTTGGTCAAAAAGTTTGTAATCAAAAGAAGTAAGAGAATTACATCTACCAAGAGTTGTAGGTCAAGCAGGGGCTATAGGTCTAGTAGGGGCTCTAGATAAGGTGATCTTTGTGCAACACATGGTGACATCACTACAAGGGTTCTCCTCCTTTAGGTTGAATCTGGATATGTGGGAGTTAGAATCATTGAAACAATTGATGGTGTAGTCATATCTAGTGCATGTGTAATTAACCTATAAGCTTGAGTTTGAACTAGAGGCTTTTCCTTTGTCATGGTTCTCCAACAAATCCTTAAAAATGATATGATCAAAATTAGAGGACAATAATGTAGAGTCTATAGTAATCGCACCTTCATTGGTAAGGTCTTGGATCTCATGTTTTAATTAGAAACATGAAGTGGTCTTGTGTCCTTTGGTATGATGATAGTCACAGAATTTGTTGAAATCCCACCAAGATAGTTTAGTTGATGGTTCATCCTTCACTGGGGATAATTGTAAGAATTCATTTCTAATTAATTGTTGAAGTTTAGTCTCAAGAGGTATTCCTAAGGCTTTGAATTTCCTATCTTTATTTCTAGGAAATCTTTGAGGCCTATCTTGTGTTGAGGTATTGTTTTTCTATTGTTGAGGTAGTGTTTGGTTAGGAATTTTTAAGCTCCTAGGATTTGTCCTTTAAGGGTTAGTTGAGGTTATGTCATGTTTATTATTAGAGCATCCATAATAACAACATTGGTTGCATTCTTATTCTTGGAGAAAAACTTCACCTTTTCATTAGATGAGTTTGTGCTGGTGTTTTCCTTATTTTCTTTGAGGATGCCCTTACAAATGAGGGAATCTTTAATGCTAGATCCCTTTTTCATAAAATTGGAAATAGTTCTTAGAATTTTGATCTTAATTTTTTACATTAGGTTGGGGACTAGGTTTTCAATGCATGGATTGACTTGTTGTTCTTTGAGAATATCCAGTGAGCATTGACTGACAAGATTTCTCCAATGTAATAAGAATGTTATGAATAGTTCTCCCATCTTTTTTTGTTGTTGAACACAAATCCAAAAGTGTCACCTCATTTTCTATGTTGAAGGAAAAATGGGACATTAATTTTTCTTCTAATTCTAACCAAGATTTTATATTACTTGATAGTTTGGAGTACCATTCAAATGTTGGCCCACCAAGAGAATGAGGGAATAGTCTCATAAGATATGTTGTCTCATTACTGAGATCAATACAAGAGGAAAAAAATCTCTAATATGATCAATTGGGTTTCCTTTTACTAAATTTTTTTCAAATATTAGTGCCTCAAAGTGTCTTGGAAATGGAGGTATATACAGAATTTTATGAAGGCATTAGGATGTAAATCCCTCTTTGTCTATATAACTTTTTTCTTCTAGACTCCCAATGCCTCAACTTGTTTGGCCAATTGTATGAATTGGTGTAGTAATTCATCATTAGGGGGTTGATTTTTAATCCTTTATTTGAGTCTTTTATGCCTATAAGTAGATATTTTGCTATGGTAAGAACTATGTCTACTCAGTTCTGACATTTTTGTATCTGAAGACACAGATGATGTATCACTAGGTGGTGGAGGTATATTGGAACCTTGAAGATAGAAAGGTAGTTTTTGTGGTACTTTTTATGGAATTTATTATGATTTTTGTACCATGGGTTGAGGTTGTTGTGTCATTTGCTATGGTTGTTGTTGAGATACCTCTATTGGTTGAATGTCAAGCCATGTATGTGATTGTTGTTGCAAAGGTATCTATTGCATTTTTTGTGGCACATATTTTTGTTGTAACAATTGTTGTTGATAGGATATTTTTTTCTCTAATCATTTTTTATATTCCAATTCTTTTTTTAGTTTCTTCTATTTCTTAGAATATATTGGTTATTGTTGTTGGAACTATTGTTGATACATTGTGTGTAAATCAAGTGGATTTAGACTAGGGTGTACATTATGGATGTTGGTTCCTTGTACCACTTGAGGTTTTTTTTTTTGTGGATGTTGATATGTTGTATGCATTTTAAGTGGATTTTGACTTGGTTTTGTACTAGGAATGTTGGGTCCTTACACTACTTGATGTTGTTGTTGTTTTTGTCTTGGATGTTGATTATGTCCCTTAGAGCTGAGCATTATGTTAGGGTCCTTGTTTTGATATGTTTGTGTGTTTGAAACTTCACCTTGGGACATCATATTGATTTAGAAATGGGATATATTCCTTTGGGTAATTAGTGAAATGTTGATAAGACTTTTCCTTTGTGTGTTAATAGGAGTTTTTGCAATAAGTGTTGATGTTTCACATGGTGTACTCATAGGGGGCTCCACAAGATTTGATGTCATAGTAGTTGGTAAAGTTAGGAGAAAGGGTGCACTTTTTTTATTTTCCTCTAAAGGAGGCATGCTTGGCATCCCTAGGGTTCAAGTCCCCTTAGGTACTTCTTATGGTTGCATCATTTGATTCAGGTCAATTCTTAGTGTCCTTTTGGGGCATTTGGGAAGAGTCATGTTGCCATTGATTGATGGAGGTTCATCGAATAAGGGGTTGATATTAATGTTTTCAAAGGTTCCTTGGAGAATTTAAATGGTTGATTCTTGGTGATATCTCATAGGAGTTACCTTTGTGGTTGAAAGTTCCAAAGGTTGTTTCCTCTTATCCATGTCTAAGTTAATCATAGGTTGTATGTGTTCAAATGTGGGGTCATCTTGATATTTAGACTTGGGTCCTTCCAAATTTGGATTAAAATTGACTATTTATTGGACCACCAAGAGTTTAAAGGTCTTGTAAAAAGTTTTCTCTTGACAAGCCCTAGTCATTTCTTTGTCAGTGATACCATAGTCTGTGATGGAATTGTCACTTAGGTGCAAAGTACCTTGTTGTGTATTTGAAGGATTGAAGGTACTTGTAGGTATACTAAATTCAAAGGAGTGGGTTTGTTCATCCTTAGGTATCGGTACACATCCACATCTGAGTGGTATAGGTACAAATATTGGTTCAAAATTGAGACTCTGTTGAACCATTATGTGTGTAGGGGAAGTGTTAAGAGGGAACTTCATAGTAGACATGTTATTGAGGGTTGGTTGTGTCATTTCTTGAAGTTAGGTTTTGGAGGATACATGCTTAATGGGTCCATGAATAATAGTTGTGAGGCTTCAATTTTATCCATGTCAAATGTTTGTTGAGGTTTCTTGGTTTTCTTTTTTCTTAGATGAGCTTTAGGTTGTGTTTGTACTTCAGAAAATAAGGGTTTATATAAGTCTTATGGTCTATGAGTTGATTGTGTCATTGTGAGTGTGAGCATGATAACTAAAGATATAGATATAATGGAAAAACCTTGGAATGAGCTCTTTGCCTCCCAAGTGTGCACCTAAACTACCAAATATACTTTAATAGTACCAAGTGTTCCCTTGGGGTGTGCACTTGGTATCTAGAAAGGTGCACTTGGTACATGAGGTGGTTAGGTGAAAAATATGTAGAATATGAATAATCTAAGTGTTTATATGGGTTTGCTAGGGTTTAGGGATGCAATGCAAGTTGTGGGAATGTAGTTTAGGGGTCTAGAACCTAAGATGAAATTCCTAGTTACCAAGTGTGCTCTAAAACTACTAACTATTGGAATTTACAAGAGGGAAAATTTACTTTTGAGAGGGGGGGGTGAATTAGAATTAATAAACTTTAACCTTTTCAAAACCTTTTTTCTAAAATCATTCACATGCATCTAATTCATCTAATAAACATAAAAGTAAAGGCATGCATGAAAATAGATAAAACAAGAATTTAGTAATCCAGAAACCCTCCAAAATGAGAAGGTAAAACTAGGGTTGGGATGACACCAACAAAGTATCACTATAGCAATATGTAATTGTTCAAGGTTACAAAATTTGACCACTTCCAATGGTCCACCCTATGAAAGACCTATCTAGTTAAAGATTTTACACCCTATTAAAAGTGACCTAGTTAAAGGATTTACAAACACTGACTTGGAATGTTACCCAGTTAAAGGATTTAGCACCTTGTTTAAAGGCCTATAACATGGCTCTTAAACCAACCTATCATCATAGGATTTTCATTCCTAATAAAATTGCTAAAGAGTATTGGAAAGTCTTGACCTGATGACTTGCAATCTTCAATTATTGGTTCTAGATCCTTGTTTTGTTATTTTTGTTCTGATCCTTTCTTAATCTAATATGTCTCTCTTCAAAACTCTGATACTCTATTTTTGATCAACTAAATTTTGTAAAGTTGTTCTATTCTTTCTAAGTCTTTACACCCATCTACACTTTGCTAGCATTCTCCCATAAACTCTTACTCATGCATATACACAATGGGTTTTTATACTCCTTTTAAAGGCTTTGAAGACTTAGGGTTAGGTATGAATCTACAATCAATATTCATTCTTCATTTCTCACTCAATTCTTTCCTTTTTCCTATTGGTTGCATGCCTTCTCCATTTTTCTTATTGGTTGCATGCTAATTACATAGGTAATGCAAAAGATTTGATCTTATCTTCAAGATCCTTCGCGATTCATCCTAAGTTAGCTCAAAAAAATAGTTTACATCTAAGTTTGTGAAGGCACAAACTCATATGTTGATTCTATGTTACTCAACACTTACTAATTGCTGATTCTCAACACATATAGGAATTATATCTCACTCAACTCCTGTAATAATTTTTTTTGCTCAACATCTATACTTCACTTGGCACCTATAGTGATTTGGCATCACTTATCACTCAGCACTTGAACTTCACTTGGAACCTAAAGTTTACTCAACACCTATTGAATCTCTAGGTTAGCACATACTATAGCTCAACTTATGTATTATACTTGACATCAACTTAAGAATTGGTTAAGTGTGTTGACACTCAATTGTCAAAACCAATCTGAGACCAGCAATCTCTCCCTTTGACATGAGTGGCAAAAACACTTAACTAAGCATTATGAATCTAATCTCTATGAGTATACTACACATTCAAAACTTCAAAAAATTGTTCAAAAATTTTTTATACCTCAAAAAAACTTGTAACTCCTCCTGAGTTGATGTTCCATTTTTGTAACCAAAATTCCATTAAGTTGAATTTGTCTCATGCTAGTATTTCATTATTTGCCTTACCATTCCTTTGCCTCTATTCTATGTACCCTATTTTTTCTTTGTTTGTACTCCCTCATTGTTTATGCTCCCCCTTTCAAATCTTCTTCCAGGTTTTGCATCATGTTGGCTTTATTCCCTTATTTCTTCTTCAAAATTATTTTACATGAATATCTCCCCCTTTGGTTATTCTTTATTACCTCCATCAAAGAATGTATTATCTCTCCCATTCTTATTATATGCAATAATGAATATTTTGTTAATTTGTGGTGACTGATTAGGAAAGTATTATACATATTTCATATATTCTTTGGGGTTTAGGGCATCACCCCAAAAAAAAAATTGGACCGTGGCCAACATTGTGGTTGACATATGGCCGACATGTTGTAACCCTAAAGCAACATAAAATTACTTTTATAAAAGGGATTAGGGTTAGGTATTTTTATTAAGTTGTGATGTGAAATTTCTTCTTGCAATAGTATTGATCTGTAAGGGATTACAGATTGTAATCAAGTTGTAATCACTAGATTTTAATAATATCAAACTTGCTATTTGGTGGATGTAGCCCAGGGATTGGATGAACCACATTAAATCTTGGTGTCTTGTGTTCTTTTCTGTTTGATCTATTATTTTTTGATATTGGTTATATTTGCATGTAATTGTTATTTATGTCTATGGTTTAATCCTAACAAGTGGTATCAGAGCAAGGTTGTTTTTTCAATTATCCTATGTAGGAAAATCTCACAATTGAGTGGGAGTCTCATGGTTGAGTGGGAGCAATGATAGATGAGGGTAAGCTAAGTGTTGATAGGTTTAATGGGCAGAACTTTCAATTATGGAAGATGGAAATAGAAAACTATCTTTATTAGAAGGATTTATGGAAGCCATTGGAAGGAAAAACCAAGAATCAAGGATCTATGTCAAATGATGAATGGGTTCTTTTAGATAGAAAAGCACTTGGAAGCATTTGATTATGCCTAGCACTACTGGTGGCATTTAATATTAAAAAAGTAAAGACAACAGAAGAGTTGATGAAAACCCTATCGACACTGTATGAAAAGCCCTCTACTTCAAACAAGGTATTTCTCATGAAATGTTTATTTAATATGAAAATGGTAGAAGGTGGATCTATTGCAGATCATTTAGATGAGTTTAATACTATTACTAGTTAGTTATCTTTTGTGAGTATCAATTTTGAAGAATAAATTAGAGCTCTCTTGATTTTGTGTTCTTTGCCTGAAAGCTAGAATGGCTTGGTAATGGTGGTGAGTAATTTTGTTCCTAGGTCTAGTACCCTAAAATATGATGATGTGATTGGTGTTGTTTTGAGTGAGAAAACTCATAGGAAATCCTCAAGTGGATCTACATCAAGAAGTACTTTGAATGCACAAAGCAGGGGCAAAATGAATAAGAGAAGAAGTAATTCTATAAAACATGAGAAATTAAGAGGAAAGTCAAAGGGGAGGAGGTCTCAATCGAGATGATCAATCGACCACTAGTACTATAGGAAACTATGTCATAAAAAGAAAGATTGTTGAAATTGAAAGAAAAATGAAGGAGATAAACTAGATGGAAACAAGAAGGCAAATGTGGTAAGTAAAAAATCTAAAGAGGATGCTTTTCTTATGTCTTTAGAAAGTGTTGATAATTCATGGATTTTAGATTCTAGTGCTTCATTTCATGCTACACTCCGTAGAGGTTATTTCATTGATTATCTCCAAGGGGATTTTGGACTTGTTTATTTGGGGGATAATGAACCCTGTCAGATTGTTGGAAAGGGAAAAATTAAGATTAAGTTGCAGAATGGGAATCATTGGCTACTACATGAGGTAAGACATGTTCCAAGGCTAAGTAAGAATTTAATTTCAGCAAGGCAACTTGGTGAGAGGGTTGTGTAGTTACTTTTAATGATAAAAATTGGAAGGTTTCAAAAGGTTCCCTTGTAGTAGCAAAAGGTGTGAAAGTAGGAACCTTATATCTTTGTACAAGTCATATTAGTCCTTCTACTTTAATTTTTTTAGAGAAAAATGAACGTTCAAGAACAATTGTTGCAGTTGAGTAGGGAGAACAAATAGCTATTATAGATTTTGATACAACATTGTGGCACAATAGACTTGGGCACATGAGTGAGAAAGGTATGAAAGTACTTCATTCAAAGAAAGTTTTACCAAGTCTAAAATGTGTTAAAATGGATTTCTGTGAAAGTGGTGTGTATGGAAAACACAAGAGAGTGAGTTTTGTAAAGACTGGGAAGGAAAACAAAAAGTAGAAAATAAAGCTTGTGCATACAAATGTAGGGAAACTGGCTCAGGTATCTTCCCTTGGTGATTCTCATTATTATGTCACATTTATGTATGATACAACTAAAAAATTATGACAAAAATCTGATGTATTTTAAACTTTTAAGAAATGGAAATTCTTGGTTGAAAATGAGACTAGTAAGAAATTAAAATGTCTCAGATCTGATAATGGTGGTGAGTATTGTAGTCATAAACTTGAATATTATTGCTCCACTAATGGTATTCATAGATAGAAAACTATTTCAAGGACTCCACAGGAAAATGGAGTGGTTGAACACATGAACAGGACTATAATGGAGTGCACAAGGAGCATGAGGTTGCATGTTGGGTTGCCCTTATACATGTGGGTAGAGGCTATCAATACTACTATATATTTGATTAATAGAGGTCCCTCTACTCCTTTAGGCTATGGTATTCTAGAGGAAGCATGGACTAGTAAGAAGGTGAGTTATTATTTTCTCAAAACCTTTAGCTATGAAGCATTTGTTCACATAGATTATGAAAATAGAACCAAGCTAGAAGTTAATTCAAAGAAATGTGTATTTTTTGGATATGGCATTAATGAATTTCGCTATAGGCTTTGGGATTTTTTAAATCATAAAATTTTAAGAAGTAGGGATGGCATATTCAATGAGAAAGTGTTGTATAAAGATTTGTTATAGCAACATAAGAAGAAAGAAGATTATTATGTAGTGTTGGATGATACTCTAAAAGTTGATGTTCCATCCATTCCTCATGATGTGCAACAACCACAACAAAAAATACCAGACACACCAGTGAATGTTAGATAGTCAACAAGGCAAATTAGACCTCCAAAAAGATTCTCTCCCTCTTTGTATTCAATTTTACTTACTGATGCTAGTGAACCTAAATGTTATGATGAAGTTGTGTATGTGGATACTAAGATTAGTGGGAGTCTACAATGAAAGATGAAATGGACTCTTTGTTGAAGAATCATAC
This sequence comes from Cupressus sempervirens, assembly GCA_028749045.1. Classification (NCBI taxonomy): domain Eukaryota; kingdom Viridiplantae; phylum Streptophyta; class Pinopsida; order Cupressales; family Cupressaceae; genus Cupressus; species Cupressus sempervirens. The sequence goes on from CM053787.1 coordinate 493,213,095, forward strand.
ATGGGATTTATGCAAGTTTCCTACAGGTAAAAAGCTTTATAGAATAAGTGGGTTTATAGTTGAAAGAAGAGGAAGGAGGTAAGAAAATATTTAAAGCTAGGTTAGTTGTGAAAGGATTTGCACAGAAAAAAGGTATTGATTTTGATGAGATATTTTCTCTTGTTGTTAAGATGACTTCTATCCATACTATTTTAAGTCTTGTGGCTACTGAAGATTTACATTTAGAACAACTTGATGTTAAAATAGCCTTTCTTCATGGTGATTTAGATGAAGAGATATATATGGTTTAGTGACAGGGATTTGCAGTCAAAGGTAAGGAGAATTTAGTGTGCAAATTGAAGAAAAGTTTATATGGCTTGAATCAAGCACCTCAGTAATGGAATCTAAAATTTGATAGTTTTATGCATGAGCATGGATACAATAGGTGTCATTTAGATCATTATGTTTATTTTAAGAGGTTGGATGATGATAGCTACATTATTTTATGTTTATATTTTGATGATATGCTTGTAGTTAGGTCTAACATGGATCACATTAAGGGCTAAAATGCCAATTAGCACATGCATTTGCTATGAAGGATTTGGGGGCAGCAAAATAAATCCTTGGTATGAAGATTTTTAGAGATAGGAAAAATAGAAAATTGACACTATCTCAGGTTGATTATGTTGAGAAGGTGTTGCAATGTTTCTCTATGGAGAATGCTAAAGTTGTCAATACACCTTTACCTGGTTATTTGAAGTTGACTAAGGAGATGTGTCCTAAGACACAAGAAGAGGAAGATAAGATGTCCAAGGTACCCTATGCTTTAGCTATAGGAAGAGTAATGTATTTTATGGTATGTACTAGGCTAGATATTGCACATGCAGTAGGAGTCATTAGCAGGTATATTAGTCATCTAGGAATTGAGCATTGGAATGCCATCAAATGGATTCTCAGATATTTGAGAGGAAAATCTAATAAGTGTTTACACTTTGGGGGCTCTACTACTAATTTACAGGGCTATGTTGACTCAGATTCCGTAGGGGATATTGATACTAGGTGGAGTACTACAGGTTATGTATTTATTACTGGTGGGGCAATTGTGAGCTGGGTTTCTAGGTTATAGAAGGTTAATGCTTTATCCACTACAGAGGTAGAGTATGTAGCTACTATAAAGGTAGCCAAGGAGATGATGTGGCTTCAGTTCTTCTTGGAAGAATTGGGACACCTTCAGAGGGATAATTATTTTTTTATAGATAGTCAAAGTGTCATTCATCTTGTGAAGAATTCTACTCTGCACTCAAAGACCAAAGACACATAGTTGTGGTATCATTTCATTCAGTTAGTTTTGGAGGATGGATAGTTAAAGCTAGATAAGATACATACAAATGAAAATATAACAAATATGTTTACAAAGGTAGTAACAAGGGAGAAGTTGAACTCCTCTTTAGCTTTGGTTGGTCTTTTAGACTAAACATGAATAAAGGAATAGCAGAGTCTAGGGTGGTTTGATCTAGTGGGAGCCCCATGGAGTAGTAGCATAGCTATAGGATTAGTCTCCAAGTGAGAGATTGTTGTTTAATGTGGAGCCTAATCATTCCCCAAGTGGGAAATTATTAGTTCCTGGTGACTGATCAGGAAAACACTAGACATCATAAATTCTTTGGGGTTCGAGGCATCGCCCCAAAAAAAATTTGGGTCATGGTTGACATTGTGGCCAACATATGGACAACATGTTGTAACCATAAAGTAGCATAAAATTACTTGTATAAAAGGGATTAGGGTTAGCTATTTTCATTAAGTTGTGATGTGAAATTTCTTCTTGTGGTAGTATTGAGTAGTAAGGGATTACGGATTGTAATCAGGTTGTAATCACTAGATTGTAATAATATCAGACTTGTTATTTGGTGGACGTAGCCCAAGGATTGGGTGAACCACATTAAATCTTGGTGTGTTTTGTTCTTTTCTGTGTGATCTATTACTTTCTTATATTGGTTATATTTGCATGTAATTGTTATTTATGTCAGTGGTTTAATCCTAACATACCTCCCCCTTTTTGACACTTATGTCAAAGGCTCCTAAGAATGAATAGAATATTTAGCCCAAAAAAAATTATTTACCTCCATTATCATCTTTAGAGAAGCATCCCAATTGTCCAATGCTATTTCTAGCACTTTGATTTGGACATTTGTCTTTGATGCAAGATGTACAGGGCCTTCTAAGGTAGAAAGATTGGGGTCTTTCTTTAAAACATTTTTTGCATAGGCCACTTCTTTTTGTAGTACTTCCAAATGTGGGGTAATAGTAGATTGTATTTGTATCAATTTGGCCTTAACACTAGCCTCTTTTGTTGTTAATACAACTAACTTATTCTAAGTGTGAAGCATTGTTGCAAAATGCTTCTCACTTTGAGCTAGATTCTTTGGCTTGTTTCTTGTGTGAAATATGATGAGTCACACAATTTGGAGTACAATGAAAATATATTCTCAAGTACTATTTTCACTTTCTCAACTTTCTTAGCCAGTTCAACTTGTGATAGTGTTATCTCACTTGATATCTTCTCATTAACTTTCATTTGAAATTTTTTTTAGACCATTCTAATAATTTGACATTAGTATCAAGGTCTTCATTTTGTACCTAGTCCACTATGTTGGAAAATTGCTCCATGATGGGCTTTGTCTCATCAAGTATAGGCAAGCTAAATGCATCGAGGAATATGTCTTTGACTTCTACCAATGCTTGCTTTTGTCTATACTCATTTTTGAGTATATCCTACTTCTTCTTTCTCTCAAGTGTCTCTTGCACTTCATTTATCTATGCCAAGTTCATTTTTTTGTAGTCATAACTAGGTATGACTATTTCCTCATCAAGTGTAGGGTCTCCATAATGAAGTACCCTTGCTACCTTGGTGGAGCTTGAGCCTAGTGCTGAAAATTGCAGTGGTACTACATTAATGCTCGGCTGCTTGGTAGAAGTCTCTGAGTAGGCAAGTTTACCAATGTCTATATTGCCTCTTGCTCTTTTTCTTTTGGGGTTTTCTCCTCTTACTTATCTTCTTCTCTATTTCCTTGATCAATGAAAATGATTTGAGGAGGTGCACCGTGGCTTTGTGTTGTAGGAACATCTTATCTTGTCTACTCCTTTGTTGGCTCCTAGGCAGTTGTTGTTTCTATTATTGTGGGATCAACCTTAGTAGTTGTGTCTTGTGTTTCTTGCTCTTTTGGTTGATCATCTATAGCTATGGGAGGTTGTGAAGGTTGTTCTTGTGTGTTCACCTTCTCCTTCGTAATCTCTACTACAACTTTTTGCAATTCTTCCACACTCACCAAAACAAGATTTGTGCATAATCATGATTGCAATGTTGTTTGGTGAAGGATTTTTTGAGATCCTTTGTAGTCAATGGATTGTTGTTCTAACTTGAGTGTCAGGAACATCCTTGAAAATTGTACTATCTATAGGTGTTGTATTTGGAGGAATTGGTGGTGGCAATTGGGTGTCTTGGACACTTTGTTCTTGTTGTTTCTCCTTAGTTGTTGCCTCTTCACCTTGTTGTGTCTTTTCCACTATTACGTCTTCTTTTTCTTTCTCTCCTTCTTCATCTTTTTTCATTTTCCTCTTCCTCCTCATCATTTCTTCACTCAAAGGGATCTTCTTGGCCTTTTTTTACTATTTTCAACCCATAAACCAATTTCCACATTTGTGTGGATTTCTTTACAACATCCTCTATTTTATCCTGTAAGATGCTAGAGGCTCTATATTTTGGTGCAAATTTGCTCCCATGTTTCTTATTGTCCTTGTTTATTTGAACTTTTGTAAGGTCTGTTATCACATGATTTAATGTTGACTCCCTTATTTCCTTCTCTATATTAAGGTAGTAATGCCATTTATTTTCTAGAATGGAGCTTAGCTCCTTAGGCATAGAATTGTCAAGTTCAAGTGGGGTAGTCTTAAACTTGGCCATCATAGTGTAGATGGACTCTTCTACTATGTTTTTTTCTTCTCTTGACAATTAGTTAAAATCAATTCCTTTTAATCTAGTCAAATCTACATTATCCCTAATGTTATGAAAAATATTCTCCAAATTAGATTTGGTGGAATGTCTTACCACTCTGAATTGATCATTGTCAGATTATTTTTGTTCTTCATCTGACTCTGGGGGTGCAGCATATTTTCTTCTTTTCTTTTGTTATGTAAGCCCTCCTTGCTATGTGGCTCTTTTCTTCCCTTGTTCCTCTTCCACCTGTGTCATTGCCCTTGTAGTTGGCTTGGTTGGGCTTGGCTATTGGTCTTAGATTGGTTTTGACATTTGAGTGTCAACACACTTAACCAATTCTCAAGACAATGTCGAGTATAATACAAAAGCAAATCTATAGTGTATGCTAAGCTAGAGAATTCAACAAGTGCCAAGTGAACTTTAGGTGCTAAGCAATCTTTAGGTGTCGAGTGAAGTTCAAGTGTCAAACAAAGTATAGGTGTTGAATCACTATAGATGTTGAGTGAAATAGAATTGCAATAGGAGCTGAGTGAGCTAGTTTTTCCATATGTGTCGAGCATCAGCAACTAGTATATGTCGAGTAACACAAAAATTAGCATATGAGTTTGTACCTTCACAAACTTAGATGTAAGCTATTTTTGGAGCCAACATGGGATGAATCTTGAAGGATCTTGGAGATAATAATGAATCTTTTACATTACCTATGTAATCAACATGTATCCAATAAGAAAAATGCAATAGGCATGCAACCAATAGGAAAAGTGCATGAATTGAGTGGGAAATGAAGAATGAATATGGATTGAAGATTCATACCTAATTCTAAGTCTTTGAAATCTTTAAAAGGAGGAAAAAACCCCATTGTATATGAATATGAGAGAAGTGTATGGGTGAACAATAGTAAAATTAAAAGGGGAGTTTAAAAGACTTGGTGAAGAACAACGCAGCATTATAGAATCTAGTTATTGAAGAATAGAGTATCAGAATGACATAGAGTGACATATCAGATCAAGCAAGGATCAGATCAATAAGAGAAAAATAAGGATTTGGAATTAACAATTGAAAATTGAAAAGCTAACAGGTCAAAAGCTTTCTAATACTCTCTAGCAATTGTATTAGATATGGAAATCCTATGAACTTAGGTTGGCCTAGTAGCCATTTGTAAATCCTTTAATAGGGTGGCATTCCAAGTGAATGTACAAAAGTCCTTTAACCAAGGCTAATTTTAGTAGGGTAGTGAAATCCTTTAACCAGATGACTTTTGGCATAGTGCAAAGTCTTTAATAGGATAGGCCTTTCACAAGGTAGACCATTGGAAGTGGTCAAACATTGTAACCTTGAATAGTTACACATTGCTGTAGTGATATTTTTTTGATGTCATCCCCACCCCAGTTTCACCTTCTCATTTTTGGAGGGTTTCTAGGTTACCAAATTTGTGTGTTTCCATTTTCATGCATGTCATTACTTTCATGGTTTTCAGATTAATTAGATGCATGTGAATGGTTTTAATTAAAGAAATTTAAAAAGGTTAAATTTTGTTACTTCTAATTCACCCCCCCTCTCAAAAGTAAATCTTCCCATTTATTAATTCCAACAATTGGTATCAGAGCCAAGTTCTCACAAGAAGGAGCCTTATAGCTTGAAGAAAAGATCTAGAAATGGAAGTCTACAAACTTGGGAAGATCATAGAGAATCAAGCAATTGATATTCAATTTTCTTTACATGATTTGGATGAAGCTAGAGAGGAACTGAGAAAATCCTTAAAAAGAAGAAACGAGATTTTCATAGCTGAGAATGACACATAGTACAAGGAGATTGACACCTCAAACCTATTTTCAAATGGATATTCCAAAGAATTTGATGCAGTAATAGCAGACCTAATGGAGAATAATAGAGCTCAAGTAGAAGAAATCAAAACATTTAAGCTTGAACAAGAATCACAAGCCATGATTCTTTGTGAGGTAACTAAATAGAAGAAAAGAGCCATTGAAGACAAGACTATGCTAGAAGAGGACAAGAGAAACCTAGCCAACAAATTGGAAGAAAAGTCAATTGAGCTTGCAAGAATCTCAAACATGTAGTTGGGCAGTGTCCACTTGCATGGATTTAGTACCCATAACAATGTGTGGTGGTAAGGGTGTCTAGTACTTCTCTTCTGCTTCTCCCTCATCACTTGATGGTGTGTTTTCTTGCATATACACTAGGCTCTTAGGTTTGGACTACACACTTACCTTGGGCACTAAATCATGAATTTCACAATTGCCTCCTCTATCTCCTTCCTGACATCCTCATAATTGCCTCCCATCAAAAAAATTTCTCTTCTTTTGTTCCTCAACAAGGGCTCAATACCCTTCAAAATTCTATTGAAGTCCTCCTTGGAGTCAACCTGACATAGTTTATTTATCATTGTGATCCTCAAATTCATATCTTCTTCCAATACTCTCTTCTTTCTATTTATTAGCTTACTATATAGGTCTTTAGGTATCTTATTCTCAATATTATCAAACTTCTTATATCTCATAATCATGTTCCTTACAAATGCATTTTCCAGTTGCCTTCTATGCATGTTTTTGTACAAGATATAATACTTATTTAATTGAACAAAATTATAATCATTTATTATTTTTATGTTAAGTTTCTCTACCTTAGGCTTACATGCTCTCTTTCTAGCTGATGTTCTACCTTCTTGTGCATCTTGTTCAACTAGTTTGTCTTGAGCTTCTTCTTCTGATTCCTCAAAATCAGTTATTTGCATCATTTTCCTTCTCTTTCCTAGTCCACTTGTGGTCTACTTGACCCTTTTCTTGGATGATTTTGTTGGTTCTTGCTTCACCTTTACCAATCTCTTTGATTTCCTCTATGTTGTAGGTGCTTGCACCTCTTACTACTTCCTTGGCTAATCACTTCTTGTCATCATAGGTTGCACTTGTGAAACTAGTACATATGGTGCAATAGGGGCCTCTGCACATGTTTGTGCTATTGTCACACCTTCTAAAGGTATTGCAACAACAATAGGAGTTATTGATATCACTTCAGATTGTTTTCTTTCTTTCATTTCTAGTGCAATGCCTTTGACTCCATCAAATTTCTCGCTGGTCATGCCTGATTCCTTAAGGATGGAATCTATCACCTTTTCTACCTTCTTATTGCTTTCCTTGATGTGTTCTTCTAACTAAACTATTCTCATTTTCTCCTCATAGGTTCCCCATCTAGGGTACTCTGTGCCCTTCTTTTATTGGAGTATGATTTGTGCATACACTTCTATGAGCTTTGCACTCATCTCATAGCCAAAACCCTTGGTACCACAGCTTCCATACAAGTGTTATCTCTCTCCACCATGAGGCATAATTCTTCCATATATTTCTCTACCATGGATGGAGGTATTCTATACCTCTATTTCACTTCTAACTAAAAAATTCTCATCCAACTGTCAATGTCATCAATTTTGACATTCTCCAACTTAGATTTGTAGCATTGAGTCACCATATTTATTGCACACTCATTTCTATCCCAATTCATCATTCTAAGAAACTTCCTTGTAGCATAGGAAAATAAATGAGTTATTAGGGACTCAAATCTAAAAATTGCACTCTTTGTTTTCTTAACTTTGGAAATGTTATCCAACAATTGTAGTAGGATAATCTCACATAGATTAACTTTTCTCCTCTGAACTACCATTACATAAGTCATATGCAAAAATCTAGCTGGTACAAAGTTAACCCTTGATCCATGGTTGAACTTGTACCCTAGTATCTTGTTTAATAACTTTACTCCTTTATCTTGAATGAAGTCTACTTTCATTTTTTTTCTATCAAACCTTGTATTTAGGTTTGTCTCAACCATTTTGCTTACATTTTCTCATTGCAAGGGTTACATCCCTCATTACTCAATCTTGTGACCTTATGAATTAGGTCATTATCAATAACTATCTATGCATCATCTAGCTATAAAAAATCATCATGTACTCAAAATGATTCAGGTCCAATTGTGATTATCAAATTCCTATAAAACATATATTTTACTAAATTCAACTCACTCAAGTGTGCATTCTCAGGTTTCAAGAATAGGTCACTATTACACATGGTTCCCAAATCCTTATGTATATCTCCATCACCAATGCTCTCAATCTTATAGTGGACATAATTTCTGATATCCTCAACATGTAGCACATTCTCCAAAACTTGCAAAAATGCACCCAACAAGTCATCCAAAAGTGAAATAAATGGATTTTTCTTGAAGACATACCATGGTCTATCACACATATCATAGACAGTCTTCCTAGCCATTGATTTGTAACTGTAAGCACTTAAAAACAAGATTCAAACTTTGTAAAATACCTTAAAATCACATTTTAGGGATTTTGCAAATTTGCGCTTCACAAACTTCTATTTGCACTTTAAATCACTATCAAATCACTCTTCAATTCACTCAAGACACTTCATATGTACAAATGGTACACACAATATTATTTGTGATTCTTAAATCATTTCAAATCACATTGTGCATTAAATGCATATCTGCTAAAAAATCATATATTGTCTTTGTTCACCAGTAAACTTGTTTTCTAAATTCCTACTTATTGCAATCATATTTAGACTTGTGCTCTTGACCATTGCTTCCTTTCTATGCTAACTACCTCCTATTAACTGCACAACTTCCAACTCACTCTCTAATATTAGTTCTAACCAATTGATGCACCATCTCTTCTAAAAAAATTTAATTCATGTAGGATGTCACAGATGATCTATGATTTCAATTTCTCATCAGGTGCATCAAAATACTATTCCTCCAAAATTGTATAAGAGCTTTCTAAATCCTTAGCTATCACAAATGATTCTTTGAATTCATCAACATGTTCTTTGACTGCTTCCTTCTGACTGATATCGCTGCCATTATCATTCCTTATGTCATTTAGGTTGTTGTTCCTTCTATAGTCAGGATTCCTATTAAAGCTCCTTTTGTACATTTTGAAATATATTATTATGTGTCCAAAGTTATTACATAACTAACATACAGGTGCATTTCTCCTCTGATTTATTCCATTCTAGCTTTTAGGTGCTCTACAGTTCCTTGCAATGTGTCCAAGATTGTTCCACTTATAACACACAAACTAGTTCTTTTCTCCATTAGATTTCTATCCATCATTAGATCCACTCTGTGATCTCCCTCTTTCATTACCTATATAGTGTTCCTAAACATTATATTATTATCATTATTACCATCAAACTTAGGTTTCTCACACTCTACTTCTTGATGTCTATAACCATGATAATTATAACAATATAAATTAGTAATAGGTTTAAAAGAGTGACCTATACAATCTCTTTTCATATCTCCAACTTCATTGCATATGAAACATCTACCTCTAAACTTACATCATACTTCCTTGGGTGGTTCATCTTTCTTAGGCTTATCAACTTGCTCTGTTTTCTTAAGTTCATCATGTTTCACTAACAAATCAATTAATTCAACTTCTTTTGATACTTCTGTAAATGTACTTGACTCTACCTTATCAGATTAGATTCCTTAAGGGATTCAACAATTGGATCTAGTTCTCTTATGTCTTCAAGTTTCTTGGCTAATTTCTCTCCAATAAGAGATCCAAGTCCTATGTTGTCGTAAGAAGGTCTCTGGTGAAATATATGTTCATCTATCTTCTCACTATTGGAATAAAGTTTCTATAACTATTTCTTATCTTGTGTCAATTCTCCTTTCACAATGGTATTGTATTTTTCTAATTTTGCATTCTCAATATTGATAGTATCTAGTTCAAATCTAACTTGACTTAACTAGGATCTAAGGTTTGCATTCTCAATTTTTGGTTTAGGTTCATTCTTGTCACCATTTTTCTTAAGACTCAACTTAAGTTCAACAATTTTTAGTTCATATTTCAAAATCTCATTTTCTTTTTGGAGATTTCCTACTTCATCATTGTCACTAGTCTATGCAATTGATTCCTTGCTAGATATCACCAATCTTGTCTTTTGGTTTACCAATGAAAAAAATTTAATCTTCATATCTATCTTTTAGGTTATCTCTTTCCTTAGTAAGAAGTTCAATCTACTCAAGAGCTTCTTCAAGGTCTTTCTTCAACTATTCCATATCTATAGATATTTTACTCAAGCTATTAAACTTCTTCAAAGTAATTGGGCTCTAATACCAATTGTTAGAAATAGATAATATTGAGAGGGGGGCTGAATCAATATTCTACAAACTTGTTCCCACAACTAAATATTTTTAATTACTTTATAACATGCATATGAAAGTAAATCAACAATGCTAAACAATATATATAACCATACACATAGAGAACTCATAACACCATTATTTGTTAACTAGGGAAACCCTGGCCAAGGGAAAACCCTGGTGGGGATGATATCCACAAGATGATTCACTAAGAAAAAGGATCTTTTTAAGGATATTAACCTTGCTAAGAATCTATGGAGTACATATAGTGTCTCAAGTTCTTGTTAGAGGACAAGGCCTTGTTAGAAGCATCAACCCTATTAGGAGTTGGTAGATCAAATATAAAGTATGGAAGAAGAACCCACTACCCTAACATGCAATTATATAATTTAATTCTACAAAAAAATAGATATATACATACAATACTTTCTATGTACTATATTTCACACTTGCTCTAATCATACACTAGATGTGGTTTATCTATCATCTCATCGACTTCACATCAATCACAAATATTGCATAGATCATACATCTATCATACACTTATCTTCACAAGATAAGATCTTTACTTATACCTTTCATATTCATAATTCACTACTTAGTTGGCTTTCATGCTTTCCAACGCTTAGCATAATATAAAATAACTTATGGAATAATATCCACATAGTCAGCTCATCATGACTCGGTAATTATTTTGTTACCAAAATAATTTCTTAAGCCATACAACTCTAATTACTGGTATGCTTTGTTATGCTCTATTAGATACCCATACTAATATTTCAACTGTAACTCATGTTTTACTATTTATATACACTTGCGTACTAGCATACATTATCATGACACTGTCATAGAGCTTTCCTCAATTGTGCATAAGATAACTCTTAATGATTCATCCATACACATCTCATCTGCTCTCTATGCTACTACAAACTGTCTAACACTTAGAAAATTTTCTATTTATAAACATGCATAAATGAAATGTTGAATATATGTTTCCATAAATGAAAACTCTCAAAACATCTATTTGACCATATTGCCAATAGAGTTTCAATTAGTTCATTTGAAATTGTTATTTTTCCCTTATAACAATCACACATAAGTGAGCTCATTTCTGATTTGGGATATGGTTTTCTTCATTTGTTTCAATTAAGATGTCATATTGCTCGATATTTTGGTAGTTGGTACAACCTTCTATCTAGAAAATTTTGCTTTTAGAGGCTCATAACCTAGATAGGTTATGGCAAGGGTCGAGATCACATGGACCTATTATACAAGTTTTGGATTCAATGGGGCCTATTGGTTGGGAATCATCGGTACCTCCATTAGATATGGTGGCATTATTTGGGATCATCATACCTCCACCATTAGGATTGACTTATTTGGTGAAGGTGACCACTTCTTTGAAGACCTTTTCCAGAGTATCGATATTTATAGTAGGAATTCTTCTTAGGAAGATAATGATGAGTTGATCCATATAATTTAGGTAGATTTTAATTACAACCTCTAATGGTATGGTGTAAGGAGTCTCCAATCTTTGGTTTTTCATGAGAAAATGATGGTTAAATCAAGAGATGGTTTTTTCTAGGTCCCTTTGAATTTGACAAAAAATGGTGATGCAAGATAGTTGCATTGTCAAAATTCTTGAATTGATCTAGGAACAACTTCTCAAAATCTGCATAGTTTTGAATGGATGTTGGTGGTGAATTCATGTATTAGTTGAATGCAACTTCGATCAAAGTGTATGGGAAAATATGGCGGACCACATATTTATACTAAATTTTCTTTCTATTACATATTTCTTTGATGTGATCTTTTTTTGTTTACATCTCACCATAGATGAACTTTAGGTATAAGTTTTCAAGATTTTTTAAGGTGTTCATGAAGTGGACCTTACAATTTGATAGGAAAATATTATGTGCTTACAAAGAAAGTCATGGGTGGAAGTGGTGGAAGCTAGCATTGTTGTTGCAAAATAGTTTGCGAAATGGTTGGGGTGTAAGTATTGGAAAGTGAGGTGGAAGATGATGATTGAATTTTTGGCATGAATGGATAGAGACTTAGTATCCCTTTTTCACTATGAGGCTTCTAAAACTGTTCAAGTTCTAAGAACTCTATCTTTTTGGGTGAGGAATTTAATTCTCATTGAGAGGGAGAAGTTGGATAAAGATTTTCTAGTTTGTGCACCTCTAAGATAGTGCACAATTGTGTTAGGCACACCTTAGTATCCAACACACTTTTTTTATTAATGCACATTTGCACTAGCGCACTTGTGCACCTTAGTGAATATGAAAATCGAAATTAAGAAAGTCCACAGGCTACAAAAATCTAAACTTGGAAAATTTTGGATCTTTGGGGTTTCAAACTTAGAAATTTTGCAAAATGGCCCTCCACGTAGTACCACTTCTGTTGAGTAATTATTTTACACAATGCCAATGTCAGAAATCCTTACTAATTTATCTCTTGAAAGGTTTATCAAACTGGCCAACTCCAAGGTTCTGGACGATTGTTTTTTAAACTACTAGGTAGCTCAATTGAAGATCAATGTGAATGTTCATAAGGATGCCATTTCCAGTACTCTAATCTACAAAAACTCTAGAGAAATGCAGCCACAAACCAATATGCTTTTGTATTTTCTAATATTAATATTGGATACAAGTTATAATAATGCAACTATATGAATCCCTATTCTAACCACGTGTTCAAAAGAAAATAATAGAGTTAGAGTAGTAGGAAATTTAAAGGACATTTTTGAAAATGAAACTCCTAATGGACATAAGTCAAAGCAACAACACTTGTACAAATTAGATCTTTGAAAGGATTGATTAAGAAACTAATGAAATTAGGAGTAGCACATTTTCAAATCCAATAATGCAATCATCAAAGGGAACAATGAAAACCATAGGATTCTTCACAACTCATCAAATCACATAGCCATGAAAAGTATCATTACATGAGACAAATTGCCATGGAAGAACCCAAAGGTGATCCTTTCTCCAATTCATCACAATAGAGAAATTTTTTAGTAGATAATAAATGCTAGAACTAATTGATTGAATGAGAATTTTTATAAATAAAAAAAAACCATTGGCTCCATTTCTATTCATGAACATAAAATTCATAAAGGAAACACACATTCTAGCAAGAAATACTACACATAGAATGAGAGCCCCAATAACATAAATTATTGCATCAAAATATCAACCTTGAATACATATTACATCTCTATATTTATAAGATACCTCATCCTTAATGGAATTTTTAGATCTAGGGAGTTTCCTTTGCAAAGACCATGCTAAAATGAGAATTTTAAAGAAAATTATGTATAAATAGACTATTAACTAGGTTCTAAGTAGGGTTTCACTCTTTATTTTATTAATTATATGGTGCATGGACCTTTACATGACTCAAAAAACTCATAAAGAAAGAAGATAAGAAGAGAGACATCTCTAGACAATTTAAGAGTCTATGGTACTTCTTTAGATGCAAACTCAAGCTCCACTATGGGTCTTTATTACTTAAACTACTACCAAAACATGTTTTCATTGCATGAAATACTAAAAAAATAGAATTGACAGTTAACTATCAAAGCTACTACCACTATCCCAAAATTGTCAGCACACTTATGCACCTTACAAAATGGTGCACTTTTTCACTAGTGGAAATGTGCACTAGGGAACTTGTGTATGTTTAGAGGTGACATGACCAAAACTGGCAAAAAAATTCTAAGTATCAAAATTTCAATTTTCAACATCTAGGTTTTGTGCCGCTTCTACCAAAACAATGTCTGGATGTTCCACCTTAAACTTTTAGATGATACAAGTGAGTTATAGGGTATCTAAATAGTCTAAGGATTCATACTTTATTCTCACCTCCCAATGATATTATGTGACTTCTTTTCTAAGCCCTACAGAATCTTCCAATTTGGAGTCTAACACTTTTAAGTATCTCCTCAATCCTAAAAATGTTCTTAATGTCATCTTCAAAGGATGGAGTTTCAAATGAGGCTCAGAGCTATTGTAAAAATAATTTAATAGAGAACAATCAAGTCTTAGAGTCATGTTCAAAAGTATCCAAACTAGGTACACTATAATATATGTCGACTTGTAAAAATTGATCGAGGGCCCTCTTCTTTACATCTTGAATATCTTCATATAGCCAGATCATAAACCTATTACACATTTCTGTCTTCTCTATCAAATCATTGAATTAATCTGACTCCTCTTCCAAATATATATATCTAGTAGCATTTGGAATCTGTAGCCCTTGATCATATGCAATGCTTCCAAATTGTTGGTCTAGAAAGCCACTTTGTCCATTAACCCAAAATCCCGGTCCACCATAATAACCAACCTATCAACATTCTTCTATATACCTATTAATGAGTTAATATTTGACTTAATTTTTTGTACTCCTCTATCTTCTAAACTATGACACCACCTTTTATATGCATCCAAAAATGAGTCACTTTATTTAGTGGTCATAGCTCATTTATCGAGGGCAGTCGATAAGGTGATCTTTGGATTGTTAGGGTTTAACGGACCAACTACCTCCTTTACATACACCTATAATAGATCATTTTGATTTCTCAATTATAAAATTTTAGCCTCATCTTCACCCAATTTTTGGAACACTTGTTTAAGGCCTGTGGTGTTCAAAATTTTGGTCGTATCTTAGGTGGCCTTTCCCAATACTACCTTCTTTACCTAATAATATTTTGGGGAAATGTCCTTAATATCTATGTGGAGAGGAGGAATAGAAAATTTTTATATCAAATCATTTATTTTTTTCCTCATGACAAAGGTCAGTTTCTTAGGATCACCTTCAATGGGTGTCGGTGTTCTCACTGTCATTTTTAGTGCCTCTAATCCTTCTGCCTCTGTATAAACCACATATCTCCTTTGGAAAGTAATACCTCTTGTTTCAACCATGTCAAAGTGGTACCCATAAGAGACATGTATTGGCCAAATGATGAGGTCATTTCTAATTTTTCCCTTTTCCTCTATCACTTCTCTCTAGGGTCTTCTCTACTGACAGTGGATCTACTACTAGAGTATCTTTTACGGTCCTTAGAGGAGAAGTTTGCAACTCCTATACAGGTGGTGTCATCTCTTTCTCCATAAATTTGGCACTCCTCTAAAACTTCCTCTATGTGTAGTTGTATAAAGCCATCCCCTCCTACAATTTGACTTTCAAATTATGTGATTGGTGGTAGCAACAAGGTGGCTTCCTATTCTAATGGTGGAGGAGAAGGAGGTGATGGTGTATTTTTGGGTGGAAACAATGGTATGCACACTATCCCTTATGAGAGTGGGTGAAATTGGCTCAAATCTTCTCTAAGTGGATCTCAGTTATACTTAAATATTGGTTGTGTAAATTGATTCTCTAGTTCCATCAAGCTTAAATATGTTGAAAGCTAAATTTTTAGTAGCCTTATGTCATTATCAAAAATCAAAAAAGAAAAAGAATAAGTGAGAGATAATGTCGAACCACATTGGTCTCCCCCTTTCCATGACTATGTAAATCAATTTTCCTTATTCTTATCACATCTCTTCTCTTGGGATGTTGATAGCCTTGGAGTTCCTACCACACACCTATTTTTTGGTAAGCTGATGATCTTGGAGTTCCTATTGCATCTCTCTCCATTTTGATGCTACTATCTTTCATATTGCTTTTGTCATCTTAGGTTTGATTTCCATGGAGAGGCACATGGTGCCTTCCCCTTCCTTCCACACCTCTTGTCCCTTTGCATTATGTTCTAAGTTCGTATTGCTAGACATTTTGTGACTAAGCTTAGTACCACTTTTGATTGTTGAATCTTCTATTTTTGGTGTACTACCTATATTGTACTCTAGCAATGTGATTATTACCAAATCATACATATCGTTGTGGTCTTTTAATTTTAATTTTTGGGCCCCACTTCACATGCTTGTTACATTGGCACATCTCCAATTCTTATATGAATGTAGGAAGTATTCTTTAACCCTTCATCTTTATTTTGTGTACTTATTTTTCTTAATAAATTATGTGGCATGTCTGGGATGATTCAACCTTTCAATTGGGGGTGGGGGTGTGTAGTTCCTTTCCATATTGGCATTATGTCCACTATGTCACACTTGTTTATTATTGCCTCTTAACATGATATTTCATGATTTTATGGCATCATCTTGTCATCATTAAATATAGTGGTTGTAGATTCCCCATTTATTGTCTTTTCCCTTAAAAAATAAAAACTTATCCCATTTTTCTTTGCCAGTACTTTTATCTACTATTGTCTTCAATTTTTTAAATTCACTTCTTGTTCAAATCTTAACACTTCATAACATGGGAGGCAGACATAATTGTTATGAACCAAGTTCTACAAAGGAATTAACTACTACTGAAGAAGTTCTAAAGATTTTTACCCATGCTAGTTGGACACACTATTTTGAACAACTATGTTAGTTTGATGAAGTAGTTATAGCTAAAATTTTTGTGGGTTTTCATGGAGAGAATGTCATAGTGTGAGAATTGCAATTTTCTATTAATGCATAGAAAGTTGGAGGTATTACTACTCTACCCCAAGTCACTGATCATTACTTTCCCATGGGATCATACAAAATTATAGTTTTGAAGCCCCATAAGAAATAGTTCCTCGAGTGAGGAGAATCAGTGGAAAATGTTTAGGGACAAGGAGTAACTCACAAGTCTCTATGGGAACCCTAGGATAAAGTATCCAGATTCTTGATCAAGTATGCCACTTGTGAGGGGTGCTAGAAGTATTTTTTTTCCCACCATTTCTAACTTATGCTTCATTTATGATATAACATCCTTATTAACCTCCCTTATTACCTATTTTTCTCTTTGAAGAATTCATGTAGTCAATTTCAAGAAGTTCATGTCGATTCCTTGGCTCATCATGGATTAATAAAATTAATTGTTTTACATGTTGTTCATTCAACTCAACCTAGCCTAGAATGTGGTGTGTTTGTTGACCATGTCCCTAAATTTCCCACCATAAAAGAACTCTTGAAATGATTTATTCTAAGAAAGGTGTGAGAAACCCATGTCTTCATGTAACCGCAAGAACCCCAAAGCCCTCCTAGTATAGTCCCTCAAGAAAAAAAATACTAGGAAACCTTCTAAGATGAAACAAGGCAACCCAAGTCTGCATGCTATGACTACTAGGAAAAGGTAACATACTACAAAAAAATTATAGGAACTTTCTACAGTTGTTGACTCCATTGAGGATGTAGAAGTCTTGTCCCAACAGAGGTGAAATAAAAAAAAATCTAAAAAGAAAGTAACCCCTACCTTTGCTAAAAAGTGGGAATTGACATATGATGCTAGTAAACAAGTGACTGATAATGGAGTAGACTGTCAAAGATAGGAAACTAAAGAAACACATGAACAAGAACTTGAAGAAGAGCATGGGCATGTACAAGAAGAAGAAGAGGATGAGTAAGAGTTTCAACACAAACTCTATAGACATATCTAAAGAACCAAAAACTAATGGTTGGGATAATTTAGTGAAAGAATCACATGAGATCCTAGGTGAGAATCCTCAAATTGATAATATATATAATATATTCAAAATTCAAATAGAGGATTCAGTTGAAGAACCTCATATTGAAACACTACTAAAAAATAACCTATCAAGGAAATTATAGAAAGGGATAGTGATATTTTTCTTGAGGATAATATTCAAAATGAAACCAAGATGACACATGACAATCCTACTCTGGGCATTAGATCAGCAGAGGAAAGTAATATCACATAAGAAACAAGACTTCTATGGGATGGAGATGAAATAAAGGGTGCTCCCAAAGAACCTCAGTTAAAAGTGAAGATCCTACTAACTAGACACACACTATAGTGGTTGAGAAAAATCAAGATACTTTAGGAACTTTTAAAGTTTCTAAAGATGAATAGTATGCATCCTTTATTCCATATGCATAGTAATGGAAAATAATTTCCCATCTTCAAATATCCAACCAACAACTAAAGGAATAATTAAAAACATTTTCTAACCAAGGGAAAGGTATTTCTAGCAAGGAAAGAATCATAGAGCTCATGAGAACACCTAGGAATCTCCTTGCTTATTTCTTAGAATCTAATTACCCACCAAGTTTGCATGAGGACATGCAAAACCCTTTAGTTGGGGGAATGATGGGTGGGCAAATATACTTCTTTCTATATACCCCTTATGCATTTTATCATAGTCTAAGCCTTTCCTATATCCCTTTCATGTCACTAACCACTAGGGAAATATTATGCATTTAATAAAATTGTAGGGTAAAAAGATACTTCCTAAATAAAGACCAATTAACACAAAAAATAATAAAACTCAATCGATTGTTCCATAGGAACAAGGATAAGTATGAATCAAATATTAGTTTAACAATCATGGAAGATGATATGGAGTGTAGATGGTCGCTATTGACACATTAATAAATATTGTTTTGAGAATATGGTTAATAAGCCATAACATTATGTTAATTTTGTTATGATAGTTTTTGGTTAGAGCATTCATGGTCTATAGCCAAGACAATAATATACCTATTTAAGTTTAGTAATTTAGGCCATAAACCATAACAAACTTGGCTACCAATTAGTTGAATGCTTAAACTATATAAATTAGCATTTCTATGAGATAGAGCTAATATATGTATAAGATTTGATTAAAACTATAATTATTCTATTTTTCTATAAGTATTACAGTCTGATGAATTGAATTTTTAATAGCAACTACAAGTTAATCTTTCCCTTGTCATGTGAACTATAGGAAGGGTCCCCTCTCAAGAATCCTAGTGAGACCATTTCAATTTGTATTATGGTATATTTTTTATGCAAATAGTTATCATATTGGTTTTATTTACATTATGTTTGGTTGTAAGAAGTGGAAATTATACAATTGCATATGTGTATTGAGTGTTTGTATGAAAATCTATAACATGAAAAATAGAACTCATATGATTAATGTTATGTATTTGATTAAGTTCTAATTATTTCTTCCCTATTTAAAGAATTAATTATCTCATAAATCATTGGACTTTTTTCACCCTCTTCTTCATTCACTTCACCCAACCACTCATTTTTTGGTCCTCATTCATACCCAATCTTCCACAATATTGAACTTCTTGTTGCATTCATCTCTCTTTCCTATTATTTGTTACCCTAAACTTCATTCCACAATCCAACTTCTTGTCATAGACAAGTATCTTAATCATTGACATTATTTTTATATACTTTATCATATTAAGGGGTTATGATTCTTACTTTGTTAATGTTCAAATTATTTGTAGAAGATATTTAAAGTGTGATTAAGGATAAATTTGTAAGTGTGTTATTATAAATATTCCATTAATTAAGAGTGTGTATGCTATAATTAGAGTACATAATTAAGGAGATTGAATGTGAGAAATTGAAATATATGGAAGGTGGTTAACCCTTGGTTCCCTATTTACCCTGACAGCTTTGTCCCCTATATGGAAGGTGGCATAAGTAAGGTCACATTGTAGGCTTCCCCCCATGGCGGCACTCAATTTTATGGAAAGTAGCATCCCGTAGTGTGGGGGTATATCCACCACAAGGACAAACATGGTTAATTCTACCTCAGGAAATGTAGCCAGTTTGAATGGTAAGGCATTTATAGTACCTATTACTGGAACCTCTCTAGCATCTATCCCTCAGCATCTACCTTGCTTAGTATCCACCTTCAATCCTAGGGCTTCCATTACTTTGAAAGGCATTATAGTGTTGGAAGCTCCAGAATCTATCATACAATTTTTTAAGGTTTTCCCTTTTATGATTAGACTAAGGAAAAAAGGATCAATATCTTGTATGAACGCAACTGATGAATCATCTAAAAACATCTGAGGAATCTGGGATATAATACCATTGTCCTCTATTATTAATGGGGTCTGTTGGGCTACAGCTTGATCATCAATACTATTGTTGTTTGCTATTCCACCCAACCATGACAAAGCCTTATTCTTATGCTCTTCAATTCTAAAAAGCTCAGACAAGGGTACTTTCACAGTAATTTGAGATAACATGGCAATCATATCAACAGGTTCAACCACAGTAGGTTTTACAATAGTACCTGGAATCAAAGTCTTTTGAGTAGTGGGCACCACTTTTTGCTTGACAACATCGGTTCTGATTTCTCTGGTTGCACTACTGTCTTTGTTGCTTCACCTTTCTGAAATTGAACCTTCTTTTTTGGTTCCCATTTCTGGCCCTTGTTCTCCTTAACCTTAGGCACATCTATACTGACTTTCTTGTGTTGATCATCTGTCTTATGAGTGGTGTCTTTGATGAACACACTAGATGGCCTTCCTGCCTCATTATTTATTGCTCTATTTCTCAAATTGTAATTACTATGGACTTATGAAATCATCTCGACTGTAATTCTATCAATTTCCTCTTTGGAGGGGATTCTTAGGTTTGTGAAACCTACTTCAAAAAATGTATTGCATACCTTATCTGTATCATTCTTTTCATCATCTAAAAATATTTGCTGATGATGTAACTGGTAAGTAATTCTATGGCTGGTAACATCATTCTCAGGTTCTTCTGAATCAGAATCTATCAAATCATCATATGTGTTTTCCATATTGCAGCTTATATCATCATGGTTTTTTTCTTCTGTTTCTTCTTCTACTTGCACTCCTTGAGCTTGGGCGAATGACTGGGCAATAGCACAATAATCAGTAGAATGAGGTGATTGGCATATAATGCACCAAGGTACATCATCATTCATATTTACAGTGTTCCTTTGCAGGGGGTCTGGGGTACCCTTATCTTTCATATTTTGGGTCTGGTTGGGAACTGGTTTACCATCTTTCCACTGGGTGGTGTAAGGGTAATTCTGCATCCTAGGCTGTCTATTGAAATTGTTGTTATTCACAGGGGTTCTCTCAGTAACATTTGTCTTATTGAAAATAGTGGGATTCATCTTCTTGAGCATTTCTAAAACATGGCCTATAGTAGGTTCTTCAGGCCTTTTTCCTATGGGAGTTTTGTCACCTTCTCTTTTATTATTATTCTTAAGATTGAAAAGCTTAGGATCATCCCTCCTCCCTAATTTGCCAGAGGCCTTTCTATTATTTTCTATATTCACTGCAACTCTATAGGCATCTCTTAAAGTTTTAGGATCCTTATCTCTCAGTTGGTAGGCCATTTTGCTATCAAAGGCATTGAAAAAGGTTGTAAGACAGACGTCTTCATTTAACCGCATAAACTGAAATAGTTTGTACATCCCTTTCTAAAATCTCACATTGAAATCAAATGTGGATTCATTTGGATTCTTCTTGATATTGTTGAACTCATTCAACATGAATCCTGCATTAGTATTGTCCCCATATTGTTCTTTGAACAATTTCTCCAAATCACTCCATGAAGTAATACTATCATCAGGCAACCTACTGAACCAATCCCTTGCATCCTCTGTGAGTGAATGCACAAATAATCTCATCACCATGTCCTCATGTTCAACTTCATAATCATTGAGCATGTCAATGAAAATTCTCAAATGTTCTTCACCAGTAACAGCATTATTTCCAAAAAACTTAACCACTTTATCCCTTAAATCAAAAGATATGGGATGGGGGGCACCAGGAATACCGGCAAATGATATTTGTCTATATTTTTTGAGGTATATAGGTTTCTTCTAGAAACCAGGAGCATTAGAGGTACTAGCTGCATTAGCTTGACTTAGGAGAGCAGCTTGGGATAGCTGTGGTGGGACAAATAGGACTTGAGTGCCAATATTGGAAGATGAGGTAGGAGCAGATTGGGGTACTTTCTGAGTCGGGATTATGGGAGCACTAACTGGTGCAGGATTTGTAGGTGGGATAGACAAACTAGGCCATGAATTCAATGCAGAATTAGACTTTATGAATTGGATTTTCCTTCTGGTTTCTGCAGCCTGAGCTTCATTTTCAACCTTCTCAAGTTCTTTTGCAAGGTCTTCCCTCTCCTTTCGAGCCTTCTCTAGTTATAGATCTAATTTTGATATGGAGGGTTGTATAGGTTTGCTCGGTATGGCTTCAGGCTCATTTATTTGGATTCCTATAGCCTTGCCTTTCCCTTTAACTGGAACTGTTCCAGTGAGCTCTATTGGATCAACTTGAATGGGTTTATAAGCTTGAACTTGAGCAATAATTGGTTCTTGCCTTTGATTTAGGAGTTTCTCCTATTGTTGAACTTTAGCTCTTAGATTATCAACATCTCCAAAGACATCCTGATGGAGAGTGGGGGTATTCTCTTCTAATTTTTTATTTTGCTCTTTCAAAGCAGCCATCCTTCTTAGCAGAGTATCTCTTTCTATTATTGCATCCAAAGTGGCTCGCTCCCTTTCCTTTTCAAGATGGATGCGTTTAGCTTCTTCCTCAGCAATCCATTTCTTCAAAAATCCTATTTCAGATTGCACTTCTTTAGAATCAGCAGAGGTTGCCTCGGAATCAGCAGGGTCATCTAGATCTATAAGGTTTGGTTCCACATATGGGGCTATTCTGGGATTAAAAGGGGTATCAGATGAACTCCTAAATCCTAGCCTACAATTTATATCTGCTACAGGCCCTGGTCTTGGTGAAGCAATTCCCATAGTAGATACGTCTTTGTCTTGAAAAACTCTCTGATCTGGTAATGGGGTACTGAAAATACCTCCTAAGAGTCTTGTATTTTCGGATTCAGAACTAAGCGAAGATGACTCTCTTGCTATTATCGGTTGATAATGGGAATTTACGGAGGCATTACCTCTAGGCTTCCAAGTAGGATTTGGATCTATTCTTTTCTTATTTTGGTTCTTCCTACCACCTTGGGGTAAATCAGTATACATTGATACATCGGGATTGGCTCTCATGTAAGCCCTTGTGTTTTTTCTCTTGTCAGCCATATTCTTCTTTTGTTACAATAAGCACTAGCTTCAAAACCTTGACTGAGTCACCACCCTTTTTCGGGAAAATATAATAACACTCTTATTGACAGAAAGAAAACAATACACAAGTGGGAACAAAAAATACGGCACAAAGAGACCAATCACTGATGTTGTAAGACTGCAACTCTTGCTTGTTAGATAAGACACTCGGATAAGCTGGATGCGTCAGTGTGCAGCAATGGTACTTGGGTTATATCTTCTTTAAATCCTCAAGTTTTGACACTAAAGATTCCCCTATAGCTATGGGAAAAATAAAGATCACACAACACATACTTACTTAGTAAGACTAAAGACAACTGCAGTACTTTTTACAGATGTGTTAGACATTCCCCAGCAGAGTCGCCATTTTGTTGGTGTTTTATTTTGATGTTAACAGTGCTAAAACTACTAGGCGACAAAAGGCTTAATACCTAGATATCAGTACATACACAACCTAAAGAATAGCCAATTCTCATTATCACTTGCATATGCAAAGTACTAGGACCCAACTCCAACAAAACCTTAGACGGTTTTCTACTCTTTTGGCTCTGTAAAAACCAAGGCGGGTGTACCCGGGGATGGTTCAAAAATGGAACAATTGTATGAGAATTATTCTTAGTTTCATTTTGATTCTCATCTCTAAATCCTCAAACATATACGTAAATCTTACCGAATTGATAAACACATCCCTTGAACAGATATGGCCAAGAAATCTTCTATAGCTCTGCAGATGTTTCCGACAGCAATGGCTAAATGAAGCTAAAACAATCCATGCAGGCAAGTGCTGGCCAACTTTGAATATCTTACAGGAAATATAAGTAAAGATTGATTTTATGATGTACTTTGAAAAGGCTAGTCATAATATACTTCTCTTTTGGCTGAAATACTTTCGATCAGTGCCTAATTCATTGGGAATTCAGAGTCAAGTAAATTCTTAAATCTAATTTGTTGCTTTGCAACAAATTTTCATCAGCAATTCTTACCAGAATTTATCATTCAAAAATCCTTATTAACACCCAAGCAACCTCATCACATTCATCAAAGCCTTTATTTAATCCATTGAATTAACAGCAATAACAAATGGATGTACAGTCTTACTATATTGCAATCAATTGCATAAGCTTTTACTCACACAACATCAAGGTAGCTAAGTATTTAAAAGGAGACAAAATTCAGAGAAGAACAGATATGGGGACAGTTCATAATTTGTATTCATTTCCTTTGAAAATGGTATATCCTTTACAATAGACCCAGAAAAACCTTCAGAGAAGAAGCACAGTTCTTTCTACATTCATCTATATCTCAGAAATTTTGATAGAAAAGTATACTATAAATTTCCTTCCCAAAATGTTTGGACCAAAAACAGAACTAAGCACAATACTTAGTAAAAACCAAATTTGGACCCTTCTTTAGCCTTGGGATCTCACTTAAATAATGTGAGATGCAACAAGCTTCAGGCTAAAAAAGGTGACAGGTGTCCTCCTTTAGAAAAACAAAAACAAGAATAACAGAAAGGTTAATTACAACAACAATTCTTGGCGGGTCCCTTTCTGTTATGCTTCTTGGTTGTTATGATCTGATCTCATAATCATTCTTCATCTTCATCTTCAGAGTAAATACCCATAAGGTCTGTAAGTGATGTATCATCTTCTGTTACATGCAAACTCACTTTAACCTGGGGATTTTCTATGTCATCATTGCTGACCACAAAAGTAACTATTACTCTTACATCTTCTTCGTCATCGTCTCCTGACATCTGCTCACTAAACTGATTTTTCCATCTATTAAAAGTATCATCATCTGGCCAATCAAAACTTAGGGTTTCTCTTTGTATCTTTATTAAAGAATTGGCATTTTCCTCTAAATGATCGAATTCTTTTCTCATATTAGCGTAATATAATTGTATTTTTACCAGCTCCTCATTTGTCTTTGCCCAAAACCAATGGCCAGTCTCACTGATGATGTTTGTTATTCTGTTATCGAATAATTCATCCATTTCCTTTTTCCATTTGTCTTTTTCCTTTACTGTATCAACAGATTCTAAAGCACAAGGAAATAGGGTGAATTTTTCAGCAAGATATTTTGAAAAACTGAGTATCAATTTTCTCTGTAAAGAATCTCTTTTATTCTCAAAATTATCTAATTGATTCAATAAATCAAAAATCCTTTCAACCTGATGATAAGGCATTTGGACTGTAGATATACAAATAATTGTAACATCATTGTTTCTCTGTCGCCATTTCTGTGCAAGAGAATCTAGTCCATCCTTTTCTTTATTTAACTCATCCATGAAGGTTACAATCCTTGTCAACTGATCATAAAAAGTTGACCATTGTATTTTATCCCTCAAATATGTCACACCCTGCCTCCATTTCTCTTCCTGTTGATTTCTAAATTCTATCTGCCATTCATGTAATTTGGTTTTTTCTGCTTCAAATTCCTCTACAGTATAGAATTGGGGTCTTTCAGGGGTGTCAGGTATCTCAATAATAGGGGTTAATCCCACAGATGACTGTGGGGGATATGCAATTCTCAGTGTACTGGATTCTCCCACTTTCCTCTTTCCAAGTACCTTTTCTAATTGAGATACCCTGTTTTCTAACTCAATTCTCCTTTTTACCTCTTGGTTATAGGCATCCACCACTATTTCATATTTATTATGCATATCAATCATTTCCCTCTCTCCTCTTTCCGCAGTAGCCAAAGCAAATTTAGAATAATCCACATTCATGTGGGCTGCCTGTACATTTGAAGTATCAGCAACTCTCCTTACAAAGATACTCCCTGTTAATCTTGAATCATCAGGCTGTGATGAAGTAGTTCTGGATCCTCTTCTCAGGGACCACATAACGAGGGCAGCTTGATCATTGATGAATGCTATACCCAAGAATTCCTCTTTATTTGGATCCTGGAGTCCTAAATTATTTGAAACAGAATTAAAAATTAATGTGTCAGCAATGTCCCAATTGGGCAATAATAAAACATTAGCATTTTTTACCATCTGTCTTCCCTCATCAGGGGTTATATTTTGGAACTCTTGCACCATTTGTTCCTTTATTAGATTTTGAATGGAGGGCTCATCCATTTCTGGATGTTCTGTTTTCATATTCTTACACCTTTGCTCAAAAATGTGCATGTTTACCCTCCACGCAAACTGATGGAAAGCCCTAGATCTTACAAAATTGTTATCAGATAAAAAATGTTGACTGGCTTGTTCCAAAACAGGGTCCAATTCCCTTCCTCTCAAATCTTCTATAGTTAATTCAAAACTTGGCACAGGGGGTTCCTGGGGGTTCCCTTCATCAATCTCTGCTTGTGTACCAAAAATTTCTCCTTGTGACCCCATTTGTTCGAATTGCTCATTGGTGAGTTGTTCTTCCTCAATTCTTATTGGGGTTTGAGAAGGTGAGTAACTTTCATCAGGGGATTCTTCCTCCCTTATTATTCTCCTTCTTTTGGGAGAAGGTTCAGGGGGTCTTTCTTCTAGGACAGTGTTGGTGGATTCAACTATCTGTTTTTCTTTATGTACAATGGGCACTTGCTGTCGAACAATAGTATATCCTGTCTTCTTTCGTACCACCAGTGGACCTATCCCAATGTTGGGGGTGAAACCCAATTTTCTCATAATTTCTCTGGCTTTATCTGGAAAAGAATTAATAAAATATCGTTTCTTCTCATTCATTACTTCCATTATCTCAGAGAAAGTACTCATGAGCTTATGTATTTTATCTGCATTGGTTGCAGCATTACTAAGAGGACTGAAATCTTTGTCAAAACAATTAATGAATTCCAAAACTTTTGAATAGACTCTCCATTTTTCTTTCTTTATTTCTTGCTCATGGAGAGAGTATTCATTTCTTATTATATCTTCAGGAAAATAGAATTCATGCTGAACTGGACGAAGCTTGATTCTCAATCTAAGGGCAGAGTTAAAGAAACCTTCGGTATCACAAAAATGAGAGTGAGACACTGCCATCTTATATTGATCCAAAATTTTATGGAGAAAGACCCACCCTTCTTTAGTTATCACAAACTGGTGGGCTATAGTACAAGTAGGAAAAATTGATCCTGTCCCCCTTTTGTGCAAAAAGGCCTCCTCCACTCCTCCCAACTGCCACAAAAATTCAGCTATCCCTACCTTTAAAGGTACCTGATAGGGTAACACATGGGGTGTCCCTTTGAATCCATAGACCCTGATGACAGTTGAGACTGAATATGGGATAATATCTCCCCAATTATGTGAAACTTTTAGATTATGGGTTTTGTCCATAGGCCTAACAAGGTGCATTAATGCCTTAGGGATTCTGGGATTATCACTCAATATGAGGCACCTTAGTTTGGAGGCAAAGTGCTTATCAAATCTAACGAAGCTAGCATTTTCTGCTTCCTAGGTCATACCTACACTCCATAATTGGACTGGCAGTGCTTCCCCTTCTTGTTCTCTATTTAAAACCATTTCTTTACCAAAATAAGTGGCCCCTTTAAAAAGAAACATATGCATCAATAAGGAATACTGACCCCAAACCTTTTCCACCTTGCCCTGTGCAATCCCCACCAATCCCCGATGAATCTCATTTGCCAAGTAAGATGCAAAATCAAAAATTATTTCCACACCAAAAGAAGAGATTTGGGTGATCATATACATGAAGCTCACCGGAATAAAATCTTCTTCGCCCTCTCCGAAGACTCTGCACAGGGTCCTATATATCTCCACTGCCCTGGCATTAAAGCATGATTTCTTGAATGGTTCTTTAGAAGATGATGTTATGGTTGGGAGGCCTCCAATCCGGCCTATGTGGGCTTTCAGTGCACCCTGTCTAACTACATCCCTCTTGGATATATATTCTTTTTCTAAATCTATCAGATTAATGGGCACATGATACATGGTGAGGGGTCCCAGACTGAAAACCTTCCTAATCTCCTCGGGACTGATGGTAACTAAAGCCTCACCATCCATTCTTCTCACTACCTTAGTGGCTTGGTCATAGTTTTTTGCTATAGCTTCAAGCAGGTCAAAATCCATAAACACGCTGGGGACAACAAGCTTCCCAAGATCAAAATTCCATATATTGGCATGAGGGGCATATAACTTCCTTTCCGCAAACCATTTTTTGAATAAACTCAAACCAGTTTGAGAAGTTTGAGCATCCCGGACCCAATTACCCTTATCATACAATCCATCAGCTACCCTTAGCCTAGGGTTGAGTGAGGTTAACCTCTTAACTTGCACCATTTCTACAGTAGATTCAGGAAGTAACTCAAGCAAATCATCATGCACATTTCTATCCAGGTAGTTTATTGCACCTGTAAATCCCTTCTTAGGAGGCATCTTGGGCTATCTTTTTAAAACTTAAAAGCTCACGAAGATGATGGTAGTTTTACTTACTTGAATTTTGTCTCAATTCTCCTCTATATTCCTGCAAATTTTTTGCGAACAGACAACTTGACAATTTTTTTATCAAACCTTGGCACGCTTTTCTTTTAGTAATGGCTTCTGCACAAGAATGGCTTCAAATCTTTTCTCGCGTGAAATGAAACTGATGAAATCTCTCTGTATTATACTCTATTTTTCCCCACGGACGAAGCTTTCTTGTCTAATTAATACAGAGAGTGGCACTACATTTTTCATTTAAAACTGCGTCGTTGATCTTCAAAGATCCTACGATCATGCGGTACAAAGAGAACAACTAGGAGTTATATTTGCCATGTCAGTTATTTTATCCAATGAGAACTTGCCACGTACAGAATTCTTTCTTTTGATGGCGCTTATATTTAGACCCACTGACAACGGAGAACACGTGTCAGCATGTCGCTACTTCGTTATGCATAAAGAACAAGCACCTTGCCATGGCGAGGCAGCGACAATCATTGATCAGATCAAGAAATGATCGAAAGATACGCTACAGGACTTCTTAAGAAAGAAGGCGGCGGGCCCAACTCGCTATGTCGCTGTAATTATCTTCCTTGCAACTCTTCATAGCGAGGTAGCGAGCTCCGTTGATCCACTTCAAGCTGACATTCAAGATTTCTTGTACATTCAGTCAGATAGGTATTAATGAGAATCGGATCTCTACATAGCTGGCACATGTCAAAATTTATCACAGTCATCTGTCATTACACATCATCAAAGATCTTGCCGATCTTTTGCCATTTTACGGGGCCTCGCTAACTCGCTAACGGTGAAGCACCTGAATTTTTCGATAGCGAGGTAGCGAGCTCTGGCACTTAAAAGGATTCCGTGCCAGAAAATGCAAGGGTTACCCAGTAATTACTTATGTTAATTAAAACTGATTCTGACAACGGTATTTATAACTGGTCATGCCACCTGGTGTAATTATGATACAAGCAAGATGCAATGTTATCATTTTTAGATTTTCACGTGGCCTCGCTACTTCGCTAACGGTGAAGTGCCTGAATTTTTCGATAGCGAGGTGGCGGAACTTCTGGAAAAATCAACATTTCGGCTCTAATGTCAGATATTCTAGTGGGTCCCTCTCCTTTTTTTGGATGGCAAATTGCAAAGTGTACCTGCACAATAAAACATTTAATAAGCAAATCTTCGATCGCCGCATCTTCACTTTATGGTCCCACCGCTTAAAAAACTCAATACTCGCTATCTCGCTATACTTAATGAGCATGCAACTCTCAATAGTGAGGTAACGCCAACGGTAGATCTAATCGGATCTGATGGTTGCGACAAATAGGAAGAAAGGTAACCCGGGAGAAAGGAAAAGGAATATGATAGCATATTCGTCTCTTTTGAAAATTCAAAATTTTGCGCCCGACAATTTATGAATAGGGATGAATATAGGGTTTATATGGCGATTATTTATTATAGATGGTTTATCCAAAACCCTATGTTTCACTTAGGCATAGAACATTTGACTTTTCTATGATTTAACTAAAAGTTTTTACTACAGAAAAGTCAGACCAACAAGGGGAATTCAAAATGAGAGCATGGATGCCTTGAACTTATTTAGAAAATGTGATATTTCTAAGTTTCCAATCAAATATACAATCATGGCATTAGGCACGAAGGCCATATGTACCACAATATTCTTATCCACCTCCACCATCTTCTTACCCACATCCACAACCTTACACACAAGCATATCCTCCAAAACACTTTTTTCCACCTCTACCTATAATAAGTCCTTATCAACAACCACAATAGTTTCTTTCGCCTATACCTCCATCTTCCTCTAATCCACCCTCAAATACATCTCATCCACCCAAATCCACATCCATGCCAACTCAACTAATTCCAAATCCCAATAATAAACCTTCACGACCATTTTATAAAAATGAGATGGAAAATACTCTACCTATCTTATAAAGATAGTTGATTTGGATGGAGTACAACTGAGATCAAGAAAGGCTCTTAAAGGACCTACTATCATGGAGGTCAATGAAAAACCGAAGGAGGAATTAGAAATAGAACCTCACTTTCCCAATCGGTTCATTGCTAAATAGAAGCCTAGAGATAATACACATACAAAGTTTGATCATTTGAGTGAATTATGAAATGTTAATATCATGATTCCCCTTTTATAGGTTCTCAAGGATATTCATGTATACAACAAAATGGTTCAATAATTATGTGGCCTGTTGGTGTTTTTAGACTACAAGGTTTCTCTAAACCCAATATCAGGGTGCACAAGATGAAAACAAGCCTAAGGATTAGCTAGGTCCCATACTCAATAAGATTAATCTCAACTCTAAACCAACTTCAATAGAGTACACTAGACTCTCTACACTTTAGGCTTTGCAAAACAAAGGCAGTTGAACCTTAGGGATATGAATGTGATTGATTATTTTGATTTTCTCTTTAGACACTTTCTCATGAATACTTCTTCTTTCAAAACTATCCCTTATAGAAGCTAATGGTCACAATTTCTTCTTAGATTTGCAACAAACTTTTTTATTACAATAGCTAGTTATAACCAAAGGGAAAGCTATTATAAATAAGTGATGACCAAAAACTTTAGTTCTTCATTACATAAAATGAAAAATTAATTTTTTATTGATATATGTATTTTTCAAACAAAAGAATCATCAACTTGCAATTGGAATTGATTGATCAGTGCCTTATCCATTGTTATATAGAATCAAAACCAACAATTTTAGACTTATTTAATTGACTTGCAATTAAATTTGTCAACAATGAACTCTAAATATCATTCTTATCATATCCCTCTCATATATCCAAACCCTATCACTTACTAAAAGCAATTACTTTATTATTTGAACCAAAAGCAATCAATAAGAGACATAAAATTTATCTAAATTGCATTGAACTGAAAGAACGTTGTTCACTTCAATCCCAAGATCACAAATATACAAGAAAGGAGACAAAATTTAGATACATAGATATGTATAACTTCCTTTTGTATTAATTTCCTTTGAAAATGAATACAATACTGATATAGACTCAAAATATAGCTCAAAACTTGACAACTTGATCACTCATATTCACTGTATCTTCAAGTTTTACAAGTCTAAATGCATTCATATAGTAAACAAAACTATATGGACTGTAAATGACATAAAACTAAAAAATCTATAGACTTTTGACCTCTACTCCACATCCTAGAAATATTTATAAAGGATTACAGCAAGCTACAAATGGTAGAAGGACACATGTCAAAATATTAGTAGAAGAGAAAGGAGGAAAGACATGTACAAAAAGATACAATTAAGACACTCCTCTATGCTTGATCCAAAAATAGTAAGTAATTGAAAAATTAGCAAGTGGTTATTTATTACTGGAGCTTTAACTTTAATCTTTTGTCTTCTAATTTCTTTAATAATTAACTCCTCAACTACCTCCTACCGACAAAGCTTTAATCTCTCCCACCACTTCACATACATAGATCTCCCTCTTGGTGGGCCACTTAGTTGATTTAACTTCTTCTAAGTCCTTTGTGGCTTTAGTCCACCTAGCATCTGTTATGGCTTTTGAATCCACTAAAAATTTATTTAAATCTATTTATATGTGTGTCACCAAGGTAACTCTCTAGTACACTAGTACACCTTCCTAAGGTATGCAATTTGCACTAAGTGTGCCTATGCATTTAAAAGATCAAACCTTGCTAAAGTAGCATGCAACCAAGACACATGTGCACATGTGTACCATACCTAAGTCTACACCAATGAATGTGAACTCATGAGCTTAAGGGGAACAAGTCATCCCTTGCTATGCACACATTGCACACTCTTTCAAGTTGGAAATGTGCATTATGTGAGCATATAAGGCCTTTTGGGGTTTTTTTTCATTTTTTTTTAGAATCTGGCTAGTCTAACCAAGTCATTGTGCATCATTTTGGTCTGATAACACTAGTACACTGACATATATCTCTTATATAGGTTAAGATGGAATCTTCATCCTCATTCATGGTATCAAATATTTCACCAAAATCAATGACATTCAAATTTTAGGGTGAACCAAAGATGTCATAATTCATGGACAAACACTCAAAGGTTTGTAATACCAAAATAGGCCACATAAATTGGAATGTGTTCTTGGTCCTATGCAATAAACCATGAGAGTGGTTGAATATGATCTCATCATTGATTTGGAGTGGATTAGTGAATGTATCCATCCAATCCTTAGAATTGATCATGGCATTATCCCATCATTATGTGCTTGAAGAGAAAGTAGTGAAGAGAGTCACTTGAGAAATAGTTCGGACATCCTTCCTAATAACATCGAGGTCTTTCCCCTATCGGACTTAGACCAACACTAGAAGATAAATTATGATATAGAATATTAGTGGTAGAGGGAGCATAAATGAGAGGCTAAAGAAATGGTACAAGATAAGTACCTCCTTTCTTGAACCCCTCTTAATAAAAGAGTTGCTAAGGTAGACATGACCTAAGGATATATGGTGCATGACATTGGCTACTATATAGTACTTCTGAGAAGAGCCATGGGGCTCCCCGTATTAGGTCCCTTGAAAATATTTTTGGTCCACTTCATAAAGACCATTAAGTAGGGATGATTTTTGATAGACTCAACTATAATCATTAGCAACAACCTAGTTGAGAAACTCATCCTAGTGAAGTCAGAACCTTGATTCTACATGACTTCATACATTGTATATCTTCTAGAAATAAGGCCAAGAGACTATCCAGGGTTAGTGACGAGAGGGAGCATGCAAGATGCTAATTCTTGGTCATACATAGTGTACCCCCAATTGGTATGGAAGAATCTCCCATTCAAGAACCTAGAGTACATATTGGTGAATGAGGGTTTTATCTTTTCTATAATCCAACTGCTTGAAGGGGATTATGCCAAGAGGCTATCTATGGAAGTTTTCACCAAGGTAACACGAGTGGGTGTCTACATTATTTAGTTTAATACATTTACTTACATATGTGTGGTTAGAACTCTCCTACATCCCAAGAAGCTTCCACACCATCCCTCAGATAGGCTTGTACTCTTAGAGATTACTAGGTAGTTAGCCTCAACTTATGATAGAGTGTGAAAGGAGAACAAGAGACAATGGGTGTAGCCTATTGCCATTAAATATTTTAGGGTCAAGAAAAAGTAAGATATAGGTACTTATGAAATTGAATGGGATCAATATCCCTTAGATGATTATCCAGTACCTCTCCCTTACTTTGAAAATATTGGGATGGTCCAACATCTCATAGGGAGATAATTCATACCTAAAGTTGTGATAGAAGATAATTGGATATATTAAGTAGATCAATATTATGTTAGAATTAAGAACTATTATAGGATGAGTCTACAACTCGCAAATAAGGGACTTAATTTGACCATGCCTTTGAAAGTTTGGAATAAAGATAGTCCTGATCTGTTAGATCCTCTACAATAGTGATAAGATCTTCAAGTTCTCAATTATGAATGTAGAGATTGGTCATGAATAGAATGATGATATTCAATATAGGGAAAGGCATTTCATTTAGCTAACAAAGGATTGGGTAAAGAAACCTTTCCACTTAGAGCCAGTTCCCAATGCACCAACTCTGCAAGCACCTACAAGGCTTAAGAAGGGGATAGGATCTAAAGTTATAGTTCCAACCTACCATGAGAAGTCCCCAGTAAGATTAGAGACTATGTATAAGCACAAGTGGGAAGTGGCATACTTCCACAGTAGTAGGGTTAAGAGGAAGAAAAAGAACAAATCTACTCAAGAGAAGCCCCACTAGAAGAGGGTCAATTTGAAGAAGCATGTGCTTAACCTAAAGAATCCTTGACTCAAAAAAAAACCTCTGCATCAATACCAAAGAGGGCTAGAATTGAAACATTGGTTGTTGGAGTGAAAAGGAATAAATTGAAGAAGAAGAGAACTCTATCTCCTCAAATTATAGAAACCATATCTAAAGGAGAAGAGGAAGAAGAAGGAGAAGAGATTGAATATATCCTTCTTATTAAGATGACCTGATCAACAAGGATTTTAGAAGAGGAGAGACTGAGGAGTGAAACCTAAACACCCCATCCATTTAGGAACAACTCATTCATCTTAAAGGGTCTATGGACTAAGAACATGAAGTATGGACTAAGTTGGTGGAGGGATATAGATCTAATGTCTTTGACCTCTCAGATGATGATTTCATGCTTGTAGGGACCTATCTAGAAGGAGGAATGATAAGGGATACTCAACACAAAAAATCACTAGGTGAAGATTGAAAACAATTTACCCCACTCCTACAATGACTAGTAGGAATACCACCTCCACCATATACAAATCCATCATTGCCTCCTCCTCTTCCACCATGAGAACAAGAATCCACCTTTTTGCCATCACTAATCATAGAATCTGAAAGTTAGGTGGTAGGAGGGGATGACTTTGTGTAACTGCACATAGCGAAAGTTTCAAAGGAGGGCCAAATTAATGGGGAGAGAGAGAGAGAGAGAGAGAGAGAGAGATAATTCCACCTATGTAGGATTCAATAAATTCTCCTCCAAGGACCATAATAACTACTCCAATAGCAGAGCCACCATGAGTAGATAAGAACCCCAAGAGAAGTGATAGAGGAAAAGGGTCAACTTCAAAAATAACCTTATCATTAAGCCAATACATTTCTCCTATGGCTACCACTCTGACATGGTTGAAACAAGAGATATTGACTCACTAAAGGAAATAAATAGTGTATAAAGAGGTATAAGGATTGGAGGCATTGACAAAGGGGGTGGGAACATTGGAACCCATTCAAGGTGATCCTAAAAAACTTGCCTTCATTATGAGGAACTGAAGAAATAATTCGATGGTGCATATGTTCCTACTCTCCATGTAGATATCAAGGACATTGAAAAAATATATTATCAGGTAAAGGAGGTATTATTGGAAAGGTCACCCAAGATATGACCAATTTTTTTACCACCACGGGCCTTAAACAAGTGTTCTGACACTTGGATGAAGATAAGGCTGAAATTTTAGAATTGAGAAAGTGGAATGATATGTTACAAGAGTATGTGAAGGAGGTAGTTGGTCTATTAGACCCTAACCATCCTGAGAAAACCTTATTGGATGCCCTCGATAAACAATCTCCAACTATTGAACAATGTAACTCAATTTTGGATGAGTGCAAAATTTGGCATCATAGTTTTGAAGATAGAGGAGTAAAAATAGTGGAGTCAAATATGAACTCATAACTTGGTATACAAAAGAATTTTGATAGGTTGGTTACTATAGTGGACTGAGATTTTGGGTTAATGGATGAAGTAGCTACCTAGATCAACAATTTAGAAGCATTGCATACAATCAAAGGCCAGAGATATCAAATTTTTCTAGCTACACATTTGGTAGAGGAGTTAGATAAAGTCGATGATTGGATAGAGAATATAGTGGATGCTAACATGGTTATTAGGCTATATGAAGATACCCAGGATATAAAGAAGAGGGCCCCCAATTTTTGGAAGCCAACAAATATTATAGTGTGGCCAATTTGGATATTTTTAAAGATGACTCTAAGAATCTATTCTTTTTAGTCAAAGAAGTTGTCTAACAGTTATGAACCTTATTTGAAACCACATCCTTAGAAGATGATATTAGGCACATTTTCAAGACTAAGGAGGCACTTAAAGAGTTAGACTCCAAAGTTGAAGATTTCATAAGGACCAAACAAGAAGTCAGTGACTAGCACTAGGAGGTGAGAATGAAGTATGAATCCTTACACTTTATGGATAGCCTATAAATCATTGCTATTATCCAAAATTTTAAGGTGGCACATCTAGAATTTGTTTTGGTAGAAGGGGCACAAAACCCAAATGCTAAAAATTGAAATTTTGACACTAAGATGAATTTTTCTCATTTTGGTCCTATCACCTCTGAAGATGTGTAGGTGAGATAGTACAAAATTGTGCCATTTTTTAGGGTGCACAAGTATGCCAATAGTTTTGGGACAATGAAAATAGCACTAACAATTAACTACTAATTCTATTGTTTTTAGTGTTTTATGCATCGAAAACATGTTTTGGCAATAGTTTAAATGATAAAGACACATAGTGGAGCCTAAGTTTACATCTAAAGAAGTACTAGAGACTCCCAGATCATCTAAAGATTTTTGTCTTCTTATTTTCTCTTTCTTTATGAGTTTTTTGAGTCATGTAAAGGTCCATGCACCAAGTAATTAATAAAATTAGGAGTGCAGGCCTACTTAACACCTAGTTAGGAGTTTGTTTGTACATGATTTGCTTAAAACTAGTGATTTTAGCAAACCTTTTGTAAAGGAAAAGTCCTAGATCTCTAAATTTCATTAAGGATGGGGTTTCCTATAAATAAAAAGATGTAATATGTATTCAAGGCCTGTATTTTGATGCAATAAAGTATTCTATTGGTGCTCACATCTGTGTGTAGTATTTCTTGTTGGAATGTGCATTTCCTTTATGAATTGTATGTTCATGAATAGGGATGGAGCCAATGGTTTTTATTGTATTTTAATTCTTGTGCAATCAATTAGTTATGTTGTTTTTCATTTTCTAACAAATTCATTAGTTGTGATGAAATGGAGAAATGATCACCTTTGAGTTCTTGTATAGTGATTTGTCTTGTGTAAGTACACTTTTTGTTGCTATACAATTTGATGAGTTTTGAAACATCCTATGGTTTTCATTGTTCCCTTTGTTGATTTCATTAGTGGATTTAAGGATGTGTTGCTCCTAATTTCATTGGTTTCTTACTCAATGCTTTCAAATATTTAATTTGCAGAAGCATTGTTGCTTTGACTTATGTCTAGTAGGGTTTTGAGCAGTTTCCTTTAAATTTATTACTACTCTAACTCTATTATTTTCTTTTGAACACGTGGTTATAATAGGGATTCATATAGTTTCATTGTTAGAAATTTCATCCATCATTAAAATTAGAAAATACAAAATATATTAGTTTTTGGTTGTATTTTGCTAGATTTTTTGCAAATTAAAGTACCAGCAAAGGCCTCCTTGTAAACATTCATCTTCTATTGAGCTACCTAGCAGGCTGAAAAACAACCACTTGGAACCTTGGAGTTGGCCAATTTGACCAGCTTTTCAAGAGATAAATTTGTCAGGATTTCTATCGTTGGCATCATGCAAAATGATCATTCAATAGGATGTATATTCATAAAGAGCTTTCAAATGGTGACAATATGGAAAAAGTTGTATAAGGAAACAAAAATTCCAAAGAAAGACCTATTGAAACTAAACCCTCTTAAAAATTGGTGGTTTCCAGACAATCCAGGTCTAAGTGTCCTTCCTCGGTCATTTTTAAGGGAACTTTTTTTAGGAAAAGATGTGATTATGGAGGATGGAAATAGATTGGATGGGAGAGGAACAAAGTAAGGAGGAGCCAATAAAAATGGTCAAGATGGTAAGACTGTTCCAGTGACCTAAAAATTGTCTCCCTTTCTCCTAATGAGGACATTACTAAAGCTATTAGGAAAGAGAAGATGTGTTTGAAGGAAATTACTATCTTTTTTGTTTGTATAGATAAGGAATCTCTTCCATCCCATAATTTCTTTGATGATTGGGTTGTTGATATTGTTGGAAATAATCAAAACTAGCTAGGTTACTGAGAGGGGAGGGGTGAATCATTAACCTCAAAAACTTTAAATCAATTCAACACTTAACCATATAAATCATTACCATTCATTTATCTAATCTACTACATGCACAAAGCAAATAAACATTCATTACACATGAACACAATATTTTGGTGACCCAAAAACCTTCCAAATAGAAAGTAAAACTGGAGTGGGGATGATACCCACAAAACTTCACTACTACAGTATAATGTTGGCCTACTAGGGCTTACATTGACCACTTATGATGATCTTCTTTGTTAAGAGTAATTTGGACTGCTAGATCCACCTTGTTAGAGGTTTTACAAACATACAATGAAGTATGCACTATGTTAGGAGATTTATGCAAAGACTATTAAGTCTACCTTGTTAAAGGATTTAGAAAACTAATTCACCTATTAGGATGAAATAGTAGATCTAACTTACAACTTGATTGCTGATTAGATCCTTGAAGTACAAATCACCTCTTGTGATTGATGTGACTTTGTTGCTCCTTGTAGACCTTGTTGAATACTCTGCTCTATTGTTGATTCCCATTACATATCATTCCTTTTTTTTTCATCCATAAATTTCAAATGATACAAAACAATACATATATACCATTCCAATATTTAAAATTACAAGGGCGGCTAAAACACAAGTAAACAAAACATTACTAAGTCAGCCAAACAATAGAAAACTTGGGTTCTTCAAGCTGACTTGGTGACCTTTTGATACTCGATGTCTACTACATTACTCAACATAGTCATGTACTTAGTAGAAGTAGAATCTCAATCCATACTAATCACACAACATAGCTTGGAACTCAGTAACCATTGGAGACTCAGTAGATATAGTGTCACTAGGTAGATACTGAATCCTTTGTTTACCTTGTTGTCACTCGGTAAACACTACACATCCACCACTTGGTAGAAATTGGCTTTACATCACAAAAACTAATAACTTGGTAGGCACTATAAAGCTTGTTAACCACTATCTATTCAATGAACACTGTAAGCTCAGTATAAACTGTTGAACTGTACACTGACTCATTAGCTTCAGGAATGCTCGGTGAAAACTACTTAAGTGATGAACTTACTAGGTAACCACTGAATGCTCGGTATAAATTGTAGATTGAGTGATGTGTTTGGTATTCATTCAAAATCGAATAAGTGTTATCACTAATGACAAATACAACATAATGCCATCAATCTCCCTCTTTGGCATTAGTGAAAAAAACACTTATGAGCCAAAACTTATGTACATTGACATACTAATTTTTTATTTTTCAAAATTGATCTTTGTAAAGTTGTATATACATTTTCACATATCTCACATATCTCCCCCATACATATGGCATAGTATATACACATATCTTTTCATCTATACATATATCAATCTATTTTCTCCCTTATTTTCTCCACAAGTCTCTTATCATCTCTTACTATCACTTACTCCCCCTTTTTGACAATAATTCCAAAGAGATACGCAAAATATTCAAATAGAGAGATAAAAATGTGAGAGAATTTTGAAGTGTACCTTGAGAATAAGAGGCAATGTCTTATCCCAATTGTCTTGCAAAATTTTGCAAGTGCAGAGTGCCACTTGAACTTCTCAGAAAGTTCAATCATATGATCTGCTATGGAAAAATTGTTATCCTAGACCAATGTTTTTGAATATGCAATGTGTTTTTGCATTGATTCCATAACTATAAGGATCATATTTTGTATATCAATTAGTGTAGACCTAATCCTAGCTTCTTCTCTTAGTAATTCTACCTACATTTTTGACAAAAATCTCACCTTCATGTGATGTGTTGAGCTTGAACTATGGTCAAGCTATAGATTTTGAGCACTTGCTTTCATATCAACATCAATCTTATTCAATTTCTCTTTTATATCCTTGGTATACTCGATAACATCAAAAAACTTGCCAAAAAGTGATGTTACATTGGTGAAAGATTTTTCAAGATTGCTCAAAATTGAAGATAACTCTACCTGATTAATGACAATGTGTTGAGAAACTTATTATCAAACTTTTTCTCTACCTTCTCAATGAGATTTTCTTGTCCAGAGGTATCCTCATTGAACTTATTCACAGCTTCTTCTAATTGCAACAAAATGTGTTGAGATGAGTCCACATCAACACCTATAGCCTTAATTATTATATTTTTCACATTTTCAATTATAGTGAACTCTCTATCTCTCTCATCTCTAAGTGACTTCTACCTTGCCTTTTGCTCTAAAAGTTGATTGACCAATATCATTTCATTAGTTGTGGCAGTATCCAAATCCATCTTAGGAATAACAATTTCCTTGTCCAAATCAATGTCTTCATCAATTGCTTTGCTAGTAAGTAGAAGTTTCAAAGGAGTCTTTGGTTTTACTTTTGAACTTACTTCTTTGGACTTAGAAATGGAAACAATAGTAGTAGTTGGACTTGTAGTGAAAACTTGAATTGGTACAACTAAAGGAAAATTGAGAGAGGTACTAACTGTATCCAAAACTAATGTGCTTCCCAAAAATGAAGTACCAATAGGTGGTATATACACTAGAATACTTACAACTGAAGAACTGACTAGAAAAAAAATTGGTGCAGTTAAAGCTATAGTTGACAAAATTGTAAAACATTTTGGAAGACTTATTGTACATGGTGTTGAAGAAGTTGACACAATTGGAGAACTAGCAGCTGTGCATATTGCTAAAGTAGATTGCTCAAGAGCTGATGAAGAGGGTTACAGCTCGGTAGATGAAGTGGCTGATACTTCCATTGTAGATACCTGGAGCTATGAGGTAGCAAGTACATATGATATATCTATGATGGTAGCAATCATACTTGCTGAAGTTGTTTCCAACCTTGATGATGTAGTAGTTTTAGGTAGAGAATGAGGAAGAGAAGCAATGACTTCTGCTGCAATTTTCATTGGATCATCTTCTTCATCTTCTTCCTTGTCTTCCTCTTCAGCTTCTTCCTCTTTCTCTTCATCATCAACCCTAAATGCCTGATAGTCTTCAACATCAAATGTAACAAATGGAGTTTTATCCTCTTTATCATCATTGTCACCATCATCATCCTTGATTTCCACTAGGTCATTACTAGGCTTATGTAGATGATAGATGTTCTTCCACATGTTTTTTGCATCTCTAACAACATGTTCAATATCTTTGATTAAAATCAAACATGTATGGAATCTAATCATCATTTTACCTTCATCTTCTTTCATGGTTGTCTTTACTTCTACATATTTAAGATTTGGCAGTAGCTTCCTCAAAGACTATTCATATATATATTTTTCTATTTGTACAACTGAATCCCACCTTGGCTAAAATCTTGCCAATAATTCCATTGAAATTTGTGGAGCAATCTAATTATGGGAGTACTTCCACTTTCCCATTTTAGTGAGTACCAATTCCTCAATCTACATCTTCTTAGCATCATTCCTTGTCTTAAACTTTAGAGCCTTGAAGTTTGTGATGCCTGCTCCTTCTTCCATCTGTTTCAATCTTTCCTAGAAGGTAAGTGGGGGCTTGCTAAGCACAACTTCACCTTTTCCTTTTCCTCTTCTAGTGAAAATAGTTGTGGAGGCCTTTGGTGTCTTGGTAATGATTACCCTGCCCTTCTTCTTGGCTAGCTCTGCCTCCTTCTCTAATTTGTGTTCTTCTGTTTCTTCTTCTTCTTCTTCTTCTTCATCCTCTCCTTTACCCTCAATAAGCATTAGAGGGCCCAGTCATAGTTTTCATCTTAGCTATCTTCCTCTTTCCTTTGCTAATTTCCTAGGGTAACTTGATTTGAAGCTCAATTATTACTTTGGGCTCATCATATGTACCAAAAATTGGTTGCTTGGGATCTACAAGTTCATTCACCAAGGCTTCAATGATGTCTCTATTTTCATCAATATTGACCTCATATGAGAGAGGTTTTACCCATGCAACTCGGGGCCTAACTACATAAATGTAAACTCTATCAAAGTCAACCATGAAACACACATCATCTTTATAATCCTTAACAAGTTCGGGTGGAATCTTGAACCTTTTGTTCATTCTTTCCTTGAAATCTTCAAAATAATTGTCCATAATTTTGTCAAAGTTTACACCCATTTCTGCAATGAACTCATTTATCTAATACACAATAGGAACATCTTTTCTCCACACAACAGGACCTTTAGATAGGAAAAAATTTTTCACATAAAAGAAAATACATGTCAAAAAAGAACCAAATTTACAAGGGTTGTTATTTGATGTCCTAATACTGTCCATATTCTTGTTCAATTATTTCAGTAGAAACTCTGACAAGTCAAATTCCATGTTTTTCTTCACAACCTTAAATACTAAATCCACTGCCTCACATGGTACACTATTCAAATGACTAGAGCTATAAATTTTGTGAGAAATTACATGAATACCAAATCTTAACTTCACATCAGAAATAGTGCTAATTTTCAAACCTCTACCATCCCACTCGGCTAGGATTTTCTTTTGGAGTTCGTCCTGACCTAGGGTTTTGGTAGATTTTTCTTTACTCAACATGGGGAGCCCTATAATCTTATGAATCATCTTCTTGGTTATTAACACAGACTACTCTAACAATAGTTGACCATTTTGCACACAACTAAGAATGTATCTAATCCACTTAATTTGAGAGCTTCTTGGTAGGTGTGTGATATGAGTCAATCCTTTTGTTTTAAAATGTTTATGCTCAAGTTTTAATGAACCATCAAAACACATTTCCTCTAATGCACTATCCATATCTAGGGTTCCAATTTCATGAATAGAACACTTCAAATGAGTGTGAATGTCATTAATTAACAGTACCTTTGATGGAATCTAGGATTGAGCTCCATTAGGGTCGAGTGCCTCTGCAACTACTGGAACTAGTTTGAAGTTTGGTGCTTTCCACTCCACACCCTTAACCAACCTTTTTGAACATCTTTTCACCTTGCTACTAATTGTACTCCTAGATGCCATCGCTGCTTGATAAGTGAAAGAAATTTTTCAAACAAATTTTGTGTTGGAAATTTTCTCAAAATTGCTTGGAATTTCTTGTGTGCACCTAGAAATCTCTTAGCTCTATGAATACTGAAGTCACGATGAAAAATGAAGTCAAATTCTACACTTTTGATGAAAATTCACCATTAATGCTAGGTACCATACTGACATAGTACGTGATAGACTGTCATCCACTCACTAGCTTGGTAGAAACTTGTGACTCGGTGATCAAACAAACTTTTCATTACTCTTAACCTTGCTTGGTTGAGTCTGTGACTAACCTCGCTTAGTAAGACCTGATCTCATGTGATCACTTTGTATCTAAAATAGTAATTTGGATCTTCTACTTTCTTCCATTTGGAACTGCTTGAGATTTGGCTTGATGATATAGTTCTAGTTCCTCCATGAATCTAATTGAAAATGGTGGAGTCACCCACTTCGTGAGTGACATTGCCATCATTTGAATTGTTCTACTCGATAGATTTTGGAATCCACTACTATCTCATCCACTTCCTAATGTTGTTAGCTTTAGCCTTCTTCTCATCTTCAACTCTTCCTATATTCATGCAATTTTTGGCTATGTGACCAATTTCAATACATGTATAACATCTTACTGTTGAATCTTTCTTTCTCAAGTGATGCCTTGTGCAATCTATGCCAATGTGTCCATATTCTCCACAATAGTGACATCTACACCAAGTGTTGCAGTCCCAACCAAATATTGCTTTGATAATTTGTTCAGCTAGATTGAATGATTTGTATCTACATTCAAATGCCTTGTGACCTTATTTCTTGCATATGTGACATTTGCCTTCAAATTTTGGTTTTTCCTTGCATTCATTAGCTTTATGATCATGTTGACTACAATTGTAGCATTTTTCATTGAATTTTTCCTTTCCATTGCCTCAACATTTGTTGGATGTATGACCTAACTTACCACAGTGATTGCAAGTAGGTCTTTGATTCCTTTGGGCACCTTGTTTGGAAGATTCACCTTCTTCCTGTTATCCAAGTCCTACTTTACCTTTTTTCCTATGAATATTATCCTCACTTAGCTAATTCAATTGATCCATATCTACTTGAGATTTCATCATCCTTTCATTGAGTTGTTTTTTAGAGATTAGATCATCTTTCAATCTTTCATTGATCTATCTTTCAGTGATTAGATCATTCCTTAAACTTTCATTTTCAGATCTCAGATTCATTATTTTTTCATTTGCATTGGAGAACTAATTGATAAGACTTTCTTGCTAAAGGGATTGATTTTGATTAACATTGTTCCTTGCCTCCAGGTCTTCACTTGCCGTATTCCTTTATTTCAATATTTCACACATTCTTGTTGACTGAACTTCTTGTTCTCTTTTCAATTTTCTCCCCTCTTCTTATAGATAGCCATTCTTTTCTAGGAGTTCTTTGATTGCTTCATTAGCTTCATTTGAACTGCTTGATGGGAAAAAATCTTCAATCTTTTCTTCAACATACTGGTGGTCTTTCATTTATTTTGCAAGTTCCTTCTTTTCAGTGATTA
The DNA here is from genome assembly GCA_028749045.1 of Cupressus sempervirens. NCBI lineage: Eukaryota > Viridiplantae > Streptophyta > Pinopsida > Cupressales > Cupressaceae > Cupressus > Cupressus sempervirens. The sequence continues at coordinate 493,257,665 of CM053787.1, forward strand.
GCAAAGATGCTCTTTTACTTTCTTGAGTTGAATTATGGCCATTTCTAGATCTAGCTTTTGATTATCAATAGCTTTATCAAATCTGAATATCTCCATTGTCTTTGATCTTTGCTCAAGCTATCAACTTTATCCTGAGAACCATAGAGCTCTGATACCCATTTTTGGAAATAATCAAGACTAGCTAGGTTATTGAGAGGGGAAGGGTGAATCAATAACCTCAAAAACTTTAGATCAATTCAGCACTCAACCATATAAATCATTCGCCATTCATTTATCTAATCTACTACATGCATGAAATAGATAAACATTCATAACACATGAACACAGTATTTTGGTGACCCAGAAACCTTCCAAATAGAAAGTAAAATTGGGGTGGGGATCATACCCACAAAACTTCACTACTGCAATATAAAGTTGGCCTATTAGGGCTTGCATTGACCACTTTTTATGATCTACCCTATTAAGAGCAATTTGGATTGCTAGATCCACCTTGTTAGAGGTTTTACAAACATACAATGAAGTATGCACTCTGTTAGGAGATTTATACAAAAACTATTAAGTCTACCTTATTAAAGGATTTAGAAAACTAATTCACTTGTCGGGATGAAATAGTAGATCTGACTTACAACTTGATCGCTGATTAGATCCTTGAAGTATAGATCACCTCTTGTGACTGATATGACTTTGTTGCTCCTTGTAAACCTTGTTGAATACTCTACTCCTACTGATTCACATTACATATCATTCCTTTTTTTTTCATCCATACATTGCAAATGATACAACACATTACATATATACCATTCCAATATTTAAAATTGCAAGGCCAGCTAAAACACAAGTAAACAAAACATTAGTAAGTCAACCAAATAGTAGAAAACTCGAGTTCTTCAAGCTAACTTGGTGACATTTTGATACTCGATGTCTACCTCATTACTCAACATCGAGTAATAGAAGTAGAAGCTCGATCCATACTAATCACACAATGTAGCTTGGAACTTTGTAACCATTGGAGACTTAGTAGATATAGTGTCACTCGATAGATACTGAATCCTTTGTTTACCTTTTTGTCACTCAATAAACACTACACATCCATCACTTAGTAGAAACTAGCTTTACAGTGAACAAATTGATAACTCAGTAGGCAATATGAAGCTTGGTAACCACTATCTATTGGATGAACACTATAAGCTCGGTATAAATTGCTAAATTGTACACTCACTCAGTAGCTTCAAGAATGCTTGATGTGAATTGCTTAAGTGATGAACTTACTAAGTAACCATTGAATTCTTGGTATAAATTGTAGATTGAGTGATGAGCTCAGTAGCATTCATAATCAAATAAGTGTTATCACTAATGACAAATACAACATAATGCCAACAAATATATGGGGACATAAATTAGGGATTCAAGTAAGTTTTTGGAATATGATACATAAGGGCTTATTTGAGGTTTTTTTTAGGTCTCTTCATATACAAGAAAGAGTTTTAAAAAAGGATCACTCAAATGTGGGTCATTCTCCTTTTAGAGATTTTCAATGGTTGGCAAAAGGGAATGTAGAACAAGTCGTATCCATCCTTCTTCTCACTAGATTGAAACTTAAAAACTACAACCTAAATTCTAACCATTTATTCCTCAAATTATGCACCCTCTTGGGTTAGTTTTTCAATCAAAGATTCTAAACATACATTACCTCATCTTAATTCTAGAATTTTTCTTGCTTTAGCACCAATAGTATAATTTCCTAGGGTTATTTCAATGGAACTAGAAGAAGGAAGTTTTGTATGGGAAGTTTCCCTATAGGGGAGTTTAGGATCTTATTTTCATGGTAAAAAAAATAGACATACCAAAATGATTTTCTAGCACACAAAAATTTACAAAACCCTAAGTTTGGCATTAACAATAATCCTAATTTAAAGGAACTTAAAAATTCGGGTAATGTAGATATTGCTCTTAATCCTTGTAGGGTTAATGAATTTGATGTGAATTTAATGTGAATAAGGATGGTTGTAAAGATCTTAATGATTAAAACATTGTCAAGGTTGGTTTATCTCACAAAATTGTTGATAATGGAAAGTTTATTAGTCTAAATAATCCTCTTTTTGAGGATGAATTTGAAGTGGTGTCAGCTTTAGATAATGGAATGACCAAAAAACTAATTGATTTTCAATTAGATGATGAGCATGAGAAGATAAATGTTGAGGTTCCTAATAAATTTTCACTCCCACCTAGATCAAATGCACAACAAATTTCTCTTAATACTATTAAGGAGATAGTAGAGAATGTGAGGAGGGCCTCTAATGTACCCCTTAATATGATAAAGTTCTAACTGGAACTTTAAAAAAATTTATTGAGAAGAATGCAAATAATGCAAGGTGTGAAACATTGAATGAAAAAAAAATTATTGAAGCTATTAAAAAATCTTTAAAAAAGAAGAGGAACATAATTGAGAGATAGACTCTCTCTAACGATTGTTAAAAAATTAGACAAAGACATCCCTGATTATTTTAACAAACTATATAAGAAGTCCAAATCTCAACAATCTAAATGATGCACATACATACCTGGAATGTGAGAGGCCTTGATATTCTAGATAGAAATTATATGGTTAGGAAATGGTGAATAATCTCAAATTGAAAGACATTGTATTCCTTTAAGAGATTAAAATCGTTAGCATTCAAATCTATATTATTTTGAAATTCCTTTGAGATCTCACTACTGGATTCTACTCCAATCATACCAGAGGTGAGGGAGGTACTACTATTCCAATTGATCCATAATAGTAAAATATAATCATTTCAAATTATGTATCTCCTTGTCGTAGATATTTATGGGCTCTCTTCCAACATAATGACATCACAATTGGGGTCTATAACAGTTATGCTCCTAATGACTCTAAGACCGAGCATGTCTATACGAAAGGTTAAATTTTGGCCTCCCTAAAGCACATTTGATTTTTTAGGAGATTTTAATATGGTGAAAAATAAAGAGGATAAAAGTGGGGGTAATCTCCATAAATGGAAGGGGAATGAGCTATTTTTTTGTCTAACTTTAAGAAGAACTTTAGAATTGTTGATCCTCTAGCCTCAAGAAAAAGTTCCTTCTCTAATATTTGGTTCACATGGTGCAATAATCAAAGTGGATACCAAATATTCTATTGCTAGTTCGATAGGATTAATGTGGAAAGTCCTAACTTTTCTTGTGAAGTTAAGATTAGGTGTGTCCCTATTTGTATTTCTCTGGTTTCTATATCTAATCATTACCTAGTTTTTTCAAATGTGTATTTAGAGGATTCTATTGGTTGAAATAATAAAGAGGGCAAAAATGGAGTTTTTAAACTTAATATATCTTTTCTTAGTGATGAGGATAGTGATGATTCTATTAGAATGGTAATAAGCTTATGCAAATTTTTTAATCAAGGATTGAGACCTAAGGAGACAAAGAGTTCCCTAGTGGAATCATGGAGGATTTTTTTTAGATTATTGGCAAGAAAAACTCTATTGATAGAGTCAAATGTAATAAAGAACTATAGAGAAGATTGAATAGTACTGAGCAAGAACTACAAATTAAATTATTTGATCCTTAGTTCAAAGAGAAATTAGTATGGGTCAAGAGGGAAATTAAGGAAGATACAAAATTATAATATTAAAAGCCAAAAAAACTAGGGCTAGGATGAATTAGATGAAGGATGGTGACAAAGGCATGAAGTATTTTTTAATATTATTAGAAATAAACATAAAAGGGAATTTATAGAAGGAATCCATATAAGGGGGGGTATATTAGAGGACCCAAACACTATTAAGGAAGTTTTCTATAAATTATATAAGAATTTATTTAACTCTAAATATAATAATGATAACATATCAACTCTTAAGAAGTGTCTTAAGCTCATTCCTAAAAAAATATTAGAAAATGGGGTTAGGAGGCTAGATAAATCTATCACACTTGAAGAGATAGAAGTTGCAGTACTCTCTTTGGTAAATGATAAGGCACCTAACCCTAATGGCCTTCCCAGTGGATTTTATAAACATAACTTGAATTGGATTCGTCCTGAGCTTCTGGAGCTATATGAAGATGTCTTTAATAAAGGTGCCTTAGGTTCTGATATTAACAAGGGAATTGTTTAACTCCTACCTAAGGGTGGTAATAAGGCCCAAGTTGAGAATTGGAGACCCATTACATTGTTGATTCTATCTTATAATATTATTGCTAAGGTATCATCCATAAGAATAGGAGGGCTTCTCAATTTATATCTCCAACTAAAATTGGCGTCATGAATGAGAGATAGCCTTCTTCATTATAGAATTGCCTATAGACCTAGGGTGTCTAGGCCATCTATACTATCTATGTAACATGTGCACCTTTCTGCCCTAGATGGATGGGGCACTATATAAGATAGGGCACTACAATCTAGAGGATAGGGAACCACCTACCCTATCTTATATAGTGGCCCTCTCGATCTCAACAAGAATGCCAAGTTCATTCTTGAGAACTTGATCACTAGTTGGGAGGCAATGTATTGGGCTATGAATGAAGATCAAAATGCATTGATGGTTTTGTTATATTTTGAGAAGGAATTTAATAGAATTGAATGACCCTTTGTTATGTGTATGCCATGCTTCAAGCTTTCAGCTTTCCTTCATATTTCTATAAATAAAGCAATATTCTCCTTAAATACCCCTCCACAGTCATTGATGTCAATGGTGAATTAACTAAAAGTATTACTCTCGAAAGGTCTATAAGTCAAGGGTTCCCTATTGCCCTTGCTCTATTTATAATTGCCTCCATATGCTCAATTTGGTATTACACTTCCTAATAAAGAGATCCTCCTTATTTCTCAATTTGTTGATGATACTACTACAAATCTTCCATCATAGGTTAGCATTCCACCCCCCTAAATGGATTGTGATTAAAGGTTCATAGTGTCTTGGAACCAATTCTATTATTAGGTATTTTGGAATTTCTTTCTCTATTTATCCATACCTCAAAGATATGTGGCTTTAGCTCTTTTCTAAAATTGAAAAGAAATATTTGAAATGGAAGACTCATCTTCTCTCCTTAGCAAGGAGGGTGCAATTGGTTTAGAAATTATTTTCTGCACATCATATACTTTTATTATACATGGCTATTTTCTAACTATCAATCTAACAATATTGAAAGGATTATGAGATATTTCTTATGGTTTTATGGTTTGGGAAATTTAAAAAGGCACTGTATTAAATAGGAATGGTGTACATCTCATGGTATTTATTTGGTTTCAAAAAGGATCCTTCAAGGTTTATCTAGGTAGGAACCCTGGAAGGTCCTAATTAGAAACAATGTTAACAAATCTATCATTAAAAGAAGTAAAAGCTAGACCAATGTTTCTTTTTGTGATAAAGTATTTGGAAACTTGTAGTTATCTATTTTTGGTTCAAAATTCGTTCAATCCCTCTGGAAGGATTTGTCCCAAGTTAGAGATCTTATTTTTTTAGGGGAGTTAGTGGTGGTTCTCCTACATACTCTTTTATCAATAGATCCCTTTGGTTGGGAGTGGATACTACTGGAAATCCTCTAGCATTAACTCAAAGTTTCTCTACTAAAAATAGGTACAAAAATGATATTTATTTGGTTTTAGACATTCTAATTCACAATTGGTTAGGATCTTGGGATGAAATTTGAACCTAGTAAGATATTCCTAACACTTAGAAAAAAAATTATTCTATAATTGTTAAATTTGTGGGTAATTTCTTTCCTAGACATATCATGAATAACAATCAGTTCTTGTAGTGGGTGGCATTAAAAAATGTAACTAAAATTTGTAAGATCTCTAGTAAGAAGATTTATAATATGTTAAAAGATGGATTCTCTAGCTTCAATAGAGTGAACCAAGGCTAGGGTCTAAGTTTTTGATAAGAAAAATAGGTTTTACAAGGATCTTGAAACCCAAGAGTTAAAACACATCATAAGGATGATAATAAGCAGTTAGAGCCTAGCCAATAAAAGAAGGCCAACCAAAGGGCTAGTTCAATAGATAGACAAAAATCCAAAGGCTAATAATAAGATGATAAAGCCCAGCCAAAAAATGAAGGTCAACCTAAAGGCCAGTACAATAGACTAACAAACCAACTAGACAAAAAAACTACAACAATCTTATAGTCCAAAAGATGGGAAAAGAGAAACCATTATTATTCCTCTATCTTTCTCTCAAACTCCTGCATTGTTTATGTTGTTTCATAGGCTTTGTTAATCTCCTCAGCCATCTATTCCTACTTCTTCTAGCTATCCCACTCCATGCTACTGAAGGTAATGTTAGTAGTCACTTCCTCTTCCATCCTGCCTCTTTCTCTATCCATTTCCTCATTTTCATCCAGAAGAACCCTTGTTTTTAGCATTCTAGTAAGGGATGAGATATTATCATTGATAGAAGTCAGAATGGTAAGCATTTGATTTGCCAGATTATGATTGTAATTTTCCAAATTGTGGATTCTCTTCTCAACCAAACAAGTTGATCCCCCTAATCATTGAAATTCCCACAATCTGGCATCTTCCTTTTGTGTTCTAGATGGCTTATTTTTCTCTGAACTCCTCCAACTCATGGTAAAGCCATTTGATCAACCTTAAATTGTGAATCATGTTGTCCCTATTATTATTAAGCAAATTCATGTTAGTCTCCCTTACATTATCCATTAAGGCCACCATTGTTGGATCAATGAGATCCTCTAACTGGAGCTGACCCTATTTTTCTTCTAAAATTTGTGGGTTGATCACCTCTCTTACTATACTCATTTTGGAAGTTCTTACATTAAAGTTTCTCCAAGCCATGCACCTATCCTTAATAACCACCTCTCCTCCCTCAACATTTTTCTTCTCCATGTCCTATTCCTAAGGATGAATAAGGGAAAGAGGAATAGTAGGAAGCTCTAACCCAAAATCCATAATCCCCTCTACATCCTTCTCTTTTGACCTCCTCTATTTCTTAGCCACTAGCTTTGCTAACTGAGTTTCCACCTCCTCTTCAACCTCTTCATCAATTTTCATATCATCCCCTTCCTCATTATACTCTTCATCTACCTGGTCAGATGATTTTGACCCATGTCCTCTAGGGCTCTTCCTACTCGAGGTTTTTATTGATGAAGGTGACTTCTTGTCTAAATCCTTAGCCTTTTTTGCAGGTGTAATGTTCTCTTCACCCTTTGAACTAATACTTTAGACATCCTCTGAATCAGATGAGAAATTAGAGCTTCCCATATCCACAGAAGCATCTATGCCCTATAGGGGGGTTTTTCTTATGGTCTAATCCTTGAAATGCTCATAAATTAGAAGCAATAACCCCTTGTGTAGGGCTTGATTCACTAAGGATTTCTTCTTACTCCTAGAAATACTCTTACACATGGAAGGTTATAAATAGAAATGGAACAAAATCTTTTCACCATAGTGAAAGTGATTGAGTAAAATAAAGTGATGTGTTCTTACTCTATCAAATCTAGTGTCCAAAGAAATATACTCTATAATGTCCCATTAAACATACCTCCATAGCTTCTTGATAGAATCTATTTTGTAGTAATTTTCACACTTTACCAGTTCATTTCTCTTCTCTATATTCTTTGCAAATTCCTTCATAGCATTTTTTGACATCTTCTTGTCCCTATAAAACTTCATTCTGTCTGCCAAAATTTCAGATACTAGAGAAATGATTTCCTTGATGACCTAAAACGAAACCTCGTCCACTTTTATCCTTCCATCCTTCCATGAATCCACCATACTGTTAGTGACCACAGAGTCAAAACCATGAATTTTTGTAATGTAGTTGGCTATACCACCCTTCTCTAGCTTTTCCTAGACTTTTGTCCTTTGCTTCCATTTTTCTACTTCACCAATAAGTTCCTTCTTAATTCTTTCCCCCACCATCTCTGAGTTTTCAATGTTGACAATTCTCATAAACCCTAACTTCTGATAACCCTTCTCCAACCTCTAGAAACCCTAATGGCCACCTCTCTGATAATTTCCAAAATCTCTTTCTTTACCCCCAAAATGGTAAAGAAAGAGATAGAATTTTACCCAAGAAACATGTCGATGTGACACTAATAACCTCATCTTACTACTTTTTTTTAAAAATTCCATTATTATAATTACTTAAACCCCAACTCTCATTAAATACCATTGTGAGAGTTAGATATCCACTGTACCTCCCTATTTTGTCTAGTTCAATTAGGCTTTTTGCCTCTTTTGGGATATTTCTGCCAGAATTCCAAATCATCCCCTTTTCATGCCAGACTTCTTTGTTGGCAAACCAATCTACCACAGAATTTTCTTTCCTATATTCATGGGTGACATGGAAACTTTCAAAATTATCAAGAAGGGAGTGGGTCTTATCAATAATATTAGCTATTGACCATGATGGTTGAGTGACCCCTTTGATACACCTTATGATGTTATATGAATCCACCTCCAACCATAATTTTTTAACTCCCATGTCCAAAGCTAATTTTAGTGTGTGGCATGTAGTATTGGCTTCTGCATAATGGTTTGTTTGATATCCCAATGGATGGGAAAAAGCTAAATCCCCTCCACCATAGCTATTTCTAATGATACCTCCACAACCTGAAGGTCTAGGGTTTCCTTTGGCCACTCCATCAAAATTTTCTTTATACCATCCCTTTAGAGGGAGCAGCCATTTCACCTCATATCTTTTAGTCCTCCTATCCTTGTCTTTCTCCTTCTTCTTACCACCACTTTCAAAATCTCCCCCTTTCTTACTTGATAATTTTCCTTCATGCCTCTATATATCTTGTCTGTAAGAAAAAAAGCAGGTTCCTCTCTTTCTCTAAAGATTCAATTGTTTCTTTCCTTCATACTCCCCAATAGAAATGAGGCAAAGTCCAGATACTTAAATCCTACAGATTTGTTCCTTTAAACATACTATTCCATTGGTAAAAGAAATGTAGTATGTTGCCTAGCTTGCACCAACTTACCCCAAGATTCTTAGTTATGCTATCACAAACCTCCCTAGAATAAGAACAATGGAAAAACAAATGATTTATCATTTCCATTTGATTCTTACACAAAATACATCTATGAGGCATATAATGTACTCTTTTAATTAAATTATCTTGGGTAAGAATTTTTTCTTGTAAAGCCAACCAGAAAAAAATATTGATCTTTGGGGTAAGACCAGGTATCTAGGCTTTAGCCTAGGGGGGCTTCTCATTCAAGCTCCAAACAGAGTTATATCTTGATGCAACTAAATCAAAACCATTTGGGTTGTCTCCCCAAATAACCTCGTCCCTCTTGTTATTGAGAATCAAAGAGTTTAGCTTTATCATAATCAGCTTGAGGTCATCTAAAATGAGAGATAGGTCTCTCCAACCCTGGTCAGTTCTATAATCAAAAAATTTCAAACCAAATTTCCTAATACAAAAATTTGATCAGTTTTCAAAGATAGGATTATTAATAAGGGAGCCTTGAATCAACTAATTATCATGCCAAAATAGAATTTCCTCACCATTACCCACTTTCCACTTAATTTTAGCTTTGGCCAAATCCCTTACCTTAAGGATTCCATTCCAAATAATAGATCCATTCGGGATGTCTTCATTATTGAGAAAGAACTGGATAGCAGGTCTTTTGATATACTTATTAACAAAAATATCTCTCCATTCCCATGTGCTATTAAAAATGTGCCAAATCTATTTAGCTAGTAGAGCCTTATTTAGATGCTTTAATTTCCTAATTCCCAAGCCCCATAGCACTTTGGAAGATAAACATTATGCCAAGCCACAAGGGGATATCTATTCTAACCCTCAAGGCCAGACCAAAGAAAATATCTCTAGATCTTTTCCATTTTTTCAACAAACTTTATTGATATCCCAAAAAGACTTAGGGCATACATCAGGAGATTCTAAAGAGTGGATTTTACCAAAAGACATTTTCCTACTTGAGTAAGAGAATCCCCTTTCCACCCCACCAGCTTCTTCCTAAACCTATCAAGAATCTCATTCTAGAAAGAATCAAGAAGATTTGAACCCATAGGAGACCAAGATAAGTAGAAGGGATCTTTCCCACTCCACACCCAAGAATTCTTGCTATTTTCCTTTGACTATTCTTTGGACTATTAATGAAGACAATAGAGCTTTTCTCTCAATTAATGAGTTGTCCTGATCCTCTAATATACATATCTAGAATATCCTTCATCACTTTAGCCTCCTTAATAGATGCCTCCCCTCCCATAATATTACTATCCACAAACTACTGATGGGAAAAAGAAGCACTCCTTAAAGACAGTTTGATCCCTTTAAGTCTCCCTTCTTGGTTTTTCCTCTCAATCAACCTTCCAATACATTCAGCCATGATAATGAACAAAATAGGAGAAATAGGATTCCCTATCTTAACCCTCTCAAAGGTTTAAAAAAATCTGAGGGAGCCCCATATATCAAGATTGCAAGGGAAGAAGTAGAAATATGTCGAGATATAAGGTTACAAACTTTCTGATCAAATCCAAAAACCTAAAGCACCAAACCAAGGAAAGTCCAGTCAACCTTGTCATAGGCTTTGGAAAGATCCAGCTTAAGAAGCATACCTTCTCTTTTTCGTGTTTCCATGGAATGAATCACTTCATGAACCATCATGATAGAATCCAATATCTGCCTTCCAGGGACAAATCCCATTTGTTGTTGTGATATAATCAAAGGGAGAATTATAAGGATTCTTGAGGTTAATACCTTTGAGATAATCTTTAAAAAAGAGTTATAAAGACTAATAGGTCTAAATTTATCCAAAGAATCTGCCCCGAGGACTTTAGGGATGAGGACCAAGAAAGTAGAATTGATCTGCTTAAGAATGCTTCTTGCTCCAAAAAATTCCTAGACAACCTTCACCACATCTTCCATAACACCTCCCAATAAGTTCAAAAAAAGAAAATTTGAAAACCATTAGGTTCAGGGGATTTGTCAGTAGGAAAAGAGAACAATGCTTCTTTAACTTCCAGTGCTTTTGGAATTTCCCTCAACATCTTGTTATGATGGGGTTGAATAATCTATGGAAGACGAGAGACAATTTCATTCTTATCTACCTTCGATAGCAAAGGATCCCAGGATAGAAAAGAGGAGAAATACATAAGTGAGGAGAAATAAGAAATAGCCTCAATAGCAATATCATTCTCTCTTGTCAAAAGATCATGCCCCTTTTTTTAACTTGATATTCTATTATTTGCTCTATGCTTAAGAGTAGAGATATGAAAAAATTGGGTATTTTGATCACCCTCTTTAAGCCAATTAATTCTAGATCTTTTCTTCCAGAATTTCTCCTCTTTGCTAATAATATTATGCAAGTCAGTCAAAATGGACATCTCAACATTCCTATTCAAATCATTATACCCATCTTGTTGAATGGTGTTCTAGATAGAAGTGAGCTTGACAGATAGCTCCTTTTTTCCCTAAAAGATATGGCCAAAGTCAATCTTATTCCAGACTTTAATTATTCACTTCACATTCTCAACTTCTTAGCAACTCTAAACATAGTTGTTCCTTCCACTTCCATTCCCCACCAATAGTATATCCTATGCAATAAATATAGATGGGATGTCCACATCTTTTCAAACTAAAAAGGGAAGTTCCTCCTAGGTTCAAGAGAGACAACTGAGAGGGATATAGGGGAGTGATTCAAACTAACTCTTAGGAGTAGGGACAACCTACAAGAGAAAGAATTTAGCTAGTTCGGCAAAATAAGAGCTCTATCCAACCAAACCTAGATACAATCACTTCCAATTCTTTTGTTGGACCAAGCATAAGTTCCACCTGATAGATCCACATCCAACAAAGCCAAGCTATTAATGAAATTGGAGAGATCCATCTTCCCTTCCCAATCTAAAGCCAAACCTCCCAATTTCTACTCATCCATAAGAGGAGTATTGAAGTCCCCCATAATAATATCTTTATTCAGATTACTAGTCTAGACCATATCATAAATCTTAGTCCAATAATTCTTCGCTTCCCTTTTAGAATAAGGAGCATAGACATTCAAAAGGAACCAATTTTCATTGGAATGCAGGTGAAACACTTTGCAAAAGAGAATATTACCATCATTAAATAGAGTAGTAAATTTGAACTATTTATTATTAAAAAGAATAAGCAAATCTCTCGATGCACCTTCAGAGTCTACTACCTCACCTACCATATTACTACTAAAGGACATCTTACCTAGAATCTCCTTCTTCATTTTTGTCTCTTGAATCATCAAACTATCAAGTCTCTAATCTTTAATAATAGTCCTAAGAATTTCCACTTATGGACCCCATGGAGGCCCATTATATTCCAAGAAATTATCATCATTTCAAATTAGAAGTACATTCCAAAATAGTTCTTTGGCTCCCATCTGCCAAACTCCTTCTGGCCTCATCTTGAATGACTTGACTAACATTCCTCCTTCCTACTGACCTTGACCTCCCTCCCACATCTGGTCTACCATGACTCCTGGTCTATTTTGGAGAAGCTAGGGAGGGCTCCTAGCTATTTTTCTTTTTGGGTTTTCCTAAGTTATCCTTCAAACAGTCATTAGCCCTTCCCATCTTAACTAGAGATAAGGAATTGTCCTTCTCAAATCTCTCTTCCAAATTGCAAGAAAAAAAGTTATCCTTCCTAGAAGAAGGAGGACCTCCCTCTACTATTTCTTGGTTCTCCCTCTCTAATTCCCCTTCAATGCTCAACACTTGTTCCCCCTTACTCTTAAAAAGACTATCATTCTTTGCCCTATTCTCTAATATAACCAAATTAGCTAGAGAATCCACCTCCTTGGCTCCAGGGAAACCAAGGTTTATGACTATAAAACCACCTCACTAGGTCCAGGCAAAACCTTATCCTCTGCTTTGTCTTCTACTCGGATAGGGTCTACCCCTATTTTGACTAAATCTTCCACCTTAGTAATCTTTGGTCCAGTCGTGACCTTTTCCACTATCTCATCAACCTTTGGGTCATTCTAGACTCATTGATTTTCTCCTTTAGAAGGAGCCACTAGGACCTCCTTTGAAATCTCTTGGGAAGTCTAACCTTCCTTTATATCCTTTCTTTTCCAGATCTTTTTCTCCTTTCCAATTTTAGAAAGAATTGGAATCCTTTTCTTTTCATCTTTAGCCTTAGGGCACTAATTCACCTTATGCCCAGATTTCAAGTAGTGAAAAGAGGCAAAAGGAACACTTTCATAATCCAACTTCTAAGTGTGTGTCCCAAGTTTTGAGTAAAAGCACATAACTTCCAGCATATCGGCCCCTTCCCTCACCCCAATACAGATCCTTGGATACATTAGTCTCCTTCTTGAAGCCATTATTGGGTCTATAGAAAAAAGCTCTCCAAAGGAATTTGTCACCCCCACAAAAACATCATCATTCTAGAACTCCAAAGGCAAGTCTAGAAGTCTAACCCAAATAGGTGCTTGTGCAAAAAAAAGTCATTCAAATCTAGCTTCAAAGACCAGTTCTGGAACACTAGGGTCAGGCAACCTATGCTCCAAGGCCCTTCACACAAGATGCTTGACAAGTCCTCATTATAAGAGAAATCAAAAGACAAGAATCCTTTTGTCATCACCATTACAATGACTTGTCCTTTAAGATTCCATTTCTTTTGAGTGAAGGATCTTACAATATCTATGTTTGGCCTTGGCCTAATAAACTTTCCCACCAGGGTTGAAGCCATTGAAGCAATGCTATGATCTATCAACTCATCCAGAATAGCAATCACACAAGAACCCTTTTCCAAGCTAGATAGACTTTTAACTGGAGGGAAGGAAGACTTACTAGTAGGCTTAACTCCAAAAAGAGAAGACCATTTTGTGGGAAATACCCAAACTGATCCACCTTGGGTGGTGGAATAGGCTTGTCCAAATCTCTACTCTTGTCACATGGGTCCCTATCTTTATTCTCTATCGCATCTGTGTTTTCTACTTTCCCCTAACACTTCATAAACCCCTCTTGCATTACAAGCTTCTAATTCCCTCCTCCCTGAGGAATCACTCCCAGGACAGGATTCAAATTTTGAAAAGGTGCACTTCCTTGTCCTCTTCCCTGTCTACTCCCATGCATCGTCCTCTCTCTTTTAGGCTAGGGTTTGAATTAGTTTGTCTCTAAATGGCATTTTATCTTTTTCTGGTACTCCCATTGTGAACCTAAAAAGTCTTGTTTTAGATGGTTTTTATTACTGAAGAAACTTTTTGTAGGTTATACCATATCCCCTAATAAAGGTAGTCCCATTATTTGTGGCCTTTATTTAGTTCCTAAAACAAATGAGCATTTAAACTTTGAGTGTAGCTATGCTTGTGGTGTATGGTCTATTTTCTTTGGCTCACCCTTTACATGAAATAATAGTCCTAGTCTTTCATGGATTGAAATTTTAGTTGGTTTTGTGGAGTCATTTGATTAAAAATCTAACACCTTTTGGTATTTCTTGACTTCTGAGGTTTTATGTCTCCTTTGGAAGGATAGGAATTGAGAGATTTTTCAAAGGAGAAGGAGACAACTAACTGAGTTTGGATGTAAAATGATTCACTTTTGAATTATGACATAGGTTGTTGTTGCACTTGAAATCTCTAGGGACATATTCATGATGTTGATGAGGGAAGGTCAACTTTTGATACACAAGAAGGATGCAATTTATTGGTAGTGTTTCACTATTCACAAAGACATGCTCAATCAAATTGAGCTTGAGAATCTAAATCAATTTATCAAAAACCGCAAGCTTGATAACAGACAAGAAGACCCTAAGACTATTACTCAAGGTCTTTAAACAGTTGGAGATGATGCCAATGGAGAAGCACAAGTATCTCCAAGTTGAATGCAGCATTCATATTAATTTTCTTAGTTCTAGTTGTAAATCAATTATGTTTTTGTCAATATATTCCAACTACCTAGACAATAACACTCAATAATAATTTCAATTATGATGTAGATGTTGATCTATAGTTGTAGCTAATAGGTGGTACTTTTTAGTGTTTTGAGAGAGTTATAGTTATATCTTTGAGTAACAATGGATTCTAATGAAATAATGATGTAACTTCAGACTTGAACTATTCTATTATCAATAAAAGCAAAGGAAAAAAATTTCCTAAAGGTATACGAACATGGTGTTTTTTAATTATAAAAAATGATATCATGGTAATTAGGCAAGACAAAATGTAATTGATAAAAATGAGAATGCCATGTATGATTGAGTAAGATATTAATATGATGAACAACACTAAGTATATTACATATAAAATTAATTCTATGAATTGTATTTATTAGCTGAAATACAAATTAGCAATATGATTAATCATGTGAATCTTCAATTAAGAGAGCTAAATGGTGATGATACTTTATGAACTATATACATGTCTACAATGGGTTTATTCAAGACAATGTAAATATTACAACTCAATTATGAGAGTAAGGACAAGATCAAAATACTTAGCTGTCATAATGAAAATATACATGAAGCTTCTCTTTGAAGTAAACAAAAAGGTTAACCTTTTGATGCGTTTAGACTAAATTTTCTACAATATTTAGACTAAGATTTAGATTTCATATGGATAATTTAAATTAATATGAGAATACTTTTATCAATTTATTCTAACAATGATCTTGATTAAGAGGAAAGTGTATGTAGGCAAAAAGAGGACGATCAAATATTAAGTCAAAGTAGAAAAAATGCAGCTACTAAAAAGAAAACTCCAAAGAGAAACATACAAAGGAAAAGCTCAAAGTAAGTGAATTGAGGAATAGTTGTTATAAAATTCATAGGTTTTATAAATAAGGATATGCCCCTATATTAATTTTTGTAGCATTAATGGACATAAGTCCTTAGGTAAGACTAGAATTTCTCTTGAATCATTTCTTTCCTTTCAATGCCTATTTGAATGAAGGAACGATGTATACATTTTATTAATTAGTATTAAAAAGTTTAAGCTTCAGCCTTTTACTAATAAAAAATATAGTAAATCAAATTGAACCTGATCATGAATTTCAATTAAAAACAAACATATACTAAGCAAAGTAAATTATAAATCTTAAACCTAAATGAACATTATAATAAATGCAACCCCATACCTAATTTTAATATATATGAAGGAGAGATATCAAAGCTTTAATTTCTTACAATTAATAAAATTATATTAAATTGAACCCTTGATATCTCTCAACTTCATTTATACATATTATGAAATATGTGTCTCTTTGTGTGTGTGCATGCCTATTTATAAATTAGTGTTTGCATTATGGCTTTAAAGTCTAACATATTTTATGGGGCCTTATGATATATTTTATAAGTTCTTTTCTTTAATGCATTTATAATCATTAGAATAATTAATTAAATACTATCTTTATCTAGAAAAATTCTAAGATTTATAAATTTTAATATAGTTCATCGCAAAAATATTCTAGTTTGTTAAGATTTACAACTCTAACAAAGTTTTAAAAAAATATCATTAACTTTTGGTTTTATAACCTATTCATATTTTTGAATTTTGACTTCTAAGGAAGAAAGTAAATTAAATAAAATTAAGATATTATTATATGTTTTAGGATATAGTTTAGATAAATTATATTTAGATATGTATATATTTGACTTGGCTTTTAGTGAATTATAATTTTTCATTTCTTTTTCTTTTGTCACTTATTTTAGAAGATTTGGAATCTACTTTTAAAATATTATATTTTTATTAAAAAAAATTTAAAAATAAAGACATTTCAAAAAAAAAATACTCTATTCATTTTTTTTAAAACTATATTCATAATTATAAACTCAAATTTTTTTAATACTCTTTATGATTGTTTGGATGTTTGCATTTCACATATTTATCGAGAAGGAAATAAAGTTACAAAATTTTTATCAAATTTGACTTGTGATGGGGTTACTGTTTCTACTTTTCATTCTATACCTTTTATTGAGAAACATAAGGCTTTAAAAAATCTTATTCATGATGACATGGAAGCCTCTACTAGTAGTAATGTTTAAAGTGTCGAGCTTAGCAGGTAAAATTCAAATGTTGAGGTAAATTCCAAGTGCTGAGTTGAGCCAGTTTATTAAGATGCCGAGCAAAATTGCTTTGGTGCCGGGCTATTCGAGCAACAGGTACCGAGTTCTTCAAGTGCTGAGTGTTTCAAAAATTTTGAGTTAATAGGAGATTTTTAGGTGCTGAGTAGGCATAAAGGTAATCAGTGATGAGTCACTCTACTTAGCTCTGAGTGCCAAGTAACTGAGCCTTAAATCAGATGCCGAACTCATCAATTATTATTGATGTTGAAGTAAATTCCAAGTGCCGAGTTGAGCCAATTTATTAAGATGCCGAACAAAATTGCTTTGGTGTCGAGTTGTTCAGGCAACAGGTACCGAGTTCTTCAGGTGCCTAGTGTTTCAGAATTGTCGAGTTAATAGGAGATTTTCAGGTTTCGACTTAGGTGTCGAGTTTGTTACTCAAGATTTAATTGCCGAGTTACCCTATCATCTTAAAGTGAATTTAATGCCACATGTTTTTCTTAAGTGCATTTATAATGACACGATTTCTAAAGTATAATTTGTATGCTTCAAATATTTTATTCCTTGACGATCTTCAGTTTTGAATTCATGTTTTTTGATTGCCTCATGCGAATAAATTTGAGTCATTAAGGAGTATCATCTTTAGTACCATTTCCAAGCATGATAAGGACAAAATTGGTGACAGTCTACATGGAAAATGACAAGTTGCACTATGATTATTTATTGAAGTTGCCTATATGTATCTTTCATTGCACACTTTCACAAACATCCTGCAAATGCTTAATTAGGCAAATTTATTTTGTGAGCTGAGATTGTGCTTCAAGATGAATTGTGGGTGGTATATTGCTTTGGCTTGCAAAATGTGTCATAAACAACATCGTACCTTCATGCCAAAAAAAAATTGTATTTGGTTGCCGTCGGCATTAGAGGAAACTGTGTTACCCAGTCATGTTATGGATAAGGTGATGAACCAAATGTTCATATTGCATTCACAAATTATCACAACAGCTATCTGGCATATCATTGGTGAAGAGCTTCTCTATCCATCGGAACATGTGTTTTTCTATCCTTCTCAGGTCATATCTATATTTCTATCCAATGCCATGGATTTTTTGCAATCTCTAGATAGGCTTCAAGCCTTGGCTCGAAAGGTAATCCTACCACATTTCCTAGTGGATAATAAATTGACTATGGCTATGCAAAAGTATGATTTGTGGAATGGTATGGCTTTAGGTGGTGGTCTATTTTCACATTCTCAATTTTTGCAAAAACATGAATTTTATTTTGTTTTTTAGGCTATGAAGAAATCTATAGATACTTGCAGTTTCATTTATCTGAAACATACTCTTCCATCTGATCCAAGATTGATGGGTGTGCAATTGGTGGAAAGAATTAAGTTAGTGGGCCTGGCCATGATTGAATTGCAAAAGGATTTTAATGTTTCAAAATCCATACAGCCGAGTGCACTGTCAATAAATCTACAACCAATTGAACAAAGTTTTTGGGATTCAATTGGTGTGATTAATTCTGATTGGCTTGTAGATAGTTCAGAATTTTAATTTGGCTTGGGAATTCTTTTGTATGGACTTGGATTTTTTGGTCGTGATCTAGTATCTATTTGGGCAGGATTGAAAGGCAGTGTTTCTAAAGGTCCCTTTCAAGATATGTCATCATCAACTTGTGTTATCTTTTGTACGTTGCAGCTCTATGTCTAAGTACTTCATGCCAAAGCTATTGTATTTGAATTTTGTAGAAGTTTAGATTTGGTTATCTTCAGGGGTATACTATTGGGTGATAACCCTTTGTAATTGCTTGCTCATAATATCTAAATATATGTAAAAATTAGGGATGATGATGGGTTTTCTTCACTGATTCTTTCCTAGTTGACCTCGTTGAATTAGATTAATAAATATTATAGTGGCTAGCCACTTTTTCCTAAAATAATAAGTAAATAAAATTCAAGGATCATATTTTATTAAATTATAAGAATAAATATTTTGTAATTTTTTTTAGTGATTTTTTTTCTTATGGTATAGAGAATTTACTCAAGACATGAAATCTACATCTCAACATACTTATTACGTAAAAATAAAACATGTTGTATCTAGGAGGCTAATGCTACTATTTTTTATTTCATTGTGTAAACACACTCTTGATCCATCATCCTTAAGCTCTCTAACAACCATAATGAAAGGTGGATTATAAAAAATCTTACACAATCAAATTGAAACATAATAACATTGTATTGTATCTTAAAATACTAATACAAGACACACACAAATATAACTAGTCATTTCTTATTATTATTTTAGTTATGCCAATTGTAATTTATTTTTTCATACCCAATTTTGAAAACTTTTGTCAAATGAGATGGATTGCAAAGGAATGGCTCCCTAAAAGTAACTTATCTATATGGTTTAAATAACAATTGTATTTGGATGCATGGTTAGATAACCTCTATAATAAATCAATTACATAATACATAATCAAAAAAAATATTGATTAATTTGAAAGACTATCTATTGTTGTTAATTAGAAAGCAATGTTATGGTTTGTAATGATAAACCAAGAAGAAGTTTAATGAAAAACCAAGGAGTTTTAAATATTTCTTTTAAATGGAAGGATAATATATTTTTGTAATAAAAATTGAGAAAACTTATAAAAATTGAGGATATGTATATATATATATGATTGGTGTATAACATAAAATTTATAGGTACTTAAACATACCAATTTGCCTATTAATATAGGCATGATCCTACCATCCATCTACTTGTTCCCACCTTATGCATATATTAAAAATCCTCTCTTATATTCCATATCTACTCAAAGGGGTGGCTTTTATCTATTATTATTACACTGAGAATTTTTAGAATAACTTAACTTTACATAATATCAAGAAGCTACAATTCCTTTCTCACTCCTCTTACTAAACAAGGGACCTCTAAACCTAACGATTGCAAGGAGTCAAAAACCTCTTGCCACATAAAGATTCCATTGAGAATATATCAGTGAATGCAAACTTACTCTTTTATCAAATTATTATGACATTCTTAAGCTTCTTTAGTAAGATTAATTTATGATCATGAATTATAAAAGAGAATAGGAAAAATTCAAATTGGTTACTCACACAATAATACATAATAGATTATGTTCATATCAAATTTAGAAGTAAACCTTGCAACTTATCTCAATATTACACCACATAGACAAGAAAATTAGATGAACTAAGAAAGAATTATTCTTATCAATCTAGGAATTTTGATATTTGTCTCCTAATATAAGGGCTCATCCTTCTCCCATCTCTTCCTTCTCTAAATACTTGACCACAAACTCTCTAATTTAGGAGAAGTGGGTAACGACCTGTAGACACCAAAAATTATTCAATTATGCACAATTTCCCTTATTTTCCCAATTAAATAGATATTTATTATTTATTTAATTTCAGCCTCATCCTACCTTCAATTAAATAAATTTGCATTTATTTAATTCTATCATTTTCCCTTTATCCCTCTTGCATCTTAATCCTTCACTTTAATCAAGTAAGCTACTTATTTTACTTAATTAATTTGTTTTAATCCCACTTGGAATTCAATATTAAATTTAATTCTATTATGAGCACAAGGCTCCTAACTTTAATCCTCACCTAACCTCACTTCCCTAACCTAACCCCTCCTTCTAACCTTGGTCAATCCACTTACCCACTAATTAATCACAATCTACACCTATTAAGCCTAATCATGTGCTCACACATATTCTAAATCAGAGGTCACTCTCATGACTTTCTCCTTTTGGTTAGGCCTCTTACACCTCTTACACTTACCCAATCTATTCCTTCTTACACATTTCTCCCCCTTCACATGTGAAGTAAAGTTACTCACACATGTGTGAGCAACCTTGAGCTTCCAACCTCTTACATGTGTCATTCACCCATCACTTTCAAAGGTGGATCTCACATGTTTGAGAAACCTTGAGCCCCCAACCCTCTATGTCATTGACCTATCACATCATAGGTTTCTCACACATGTGTGAGAATCTTTTCCCCTTTGAATGGTCAAAACCCTAATCCACATGGAGTCTACTTGGCCTCCATTTTTCCTCCACCTCATCGATCTTGAGAGATCCTAGCCCTTCATCTTACATTGAATCTCAACTGTCCATTTAATCACATTTCCTATAAAATAAGAACCCTCCCCTCATTTCCATAAGAAATCTTCAATCCATTATTATGCTACCGGAATGTGAGAAACCACATCCCACAACAAAAAAGTCATCAACACTTGGTAACTTTGGGAGGTTTGCATTAGTGTTGTTTTGAATAGTTTAAACTCTTTTTATTCTATTTCATCGCTATTTATATGTTTACTTCCATACTTTGAGGTTTGCATAAATATGTAGGAATGGGCTTTAGTTTCTTATTAATTATTCCTTAGGTGTATTTTATGCAATACTTTTTGGCACACCCTGTGGGACCCACTTCACATGTTTGAACTAACTTCTAAAATGCTTTTGAGTGGTTTTGTGGAGTTATTGAGCTTTGTAAGTTGAAGGCTTGTATTTAGCTATCAAATCTTAAGAAAAGATTCAAATCAAGACAAGGAGCACACCATTGTGCTTACAGAACTCAAGAGATAACTTTTCACATATAACTCCCTATCTATTTCTCATTTTGATTTTTTTCATATTTTTAGAAGATATATACATTATATAAATGTTCTCTTTATATATTCTTTAAAATAGAAAAAAAATCTAGATTTGTTGTCAAATAAATAGATAGAAGCTTCTTTTTTATCATTTTTACATATTATCAATATAAATATATAGTTTCATAAAATATATTATCAAAAAAATCCAAAAATATATGTAATACATTATTAAATATATATATACATACATATCTATTTATATAATTAATAACATATTGAATAAACTAAAATACTAAAAAAAAACACAATCTATTGCAAGAACATAGACAATGGTCTATGAGTCCCACAATTGTAGACTGTGGTTCCCACAGATGTGGT
The DNA here is from genome assembly GCA_028749045.1 of Cupressus sempervirens. Lineage (NCBI taxonomy): Eukaryota > Viridiplantae > Streptophyta > Pinopsida > Cupressales > Cupressaceae > Cupressus > Cupressus sempervirens. The sequence goes on from CM053787.1 coordinate 493,279,662, forward strand.
TTGTAGTTTACCAAAACTAAAGATGCAGGTGTTGCCGCCTAAAAAATTAAAACCCTTGCCTAGCTAAAAATGATGCAAGCAAATACAAAATTTTGAGTCAAAACAAAAATGTTTCAAATTTTAAGAATAGCGCTCAGCCATAACAATTTTGAAGTTCAGTTCAAAGTTACTTTGTTTATTATAATGCTCTTAAGTTTGGATTTTAAAACATTATGATTTTGATTGACTTTAACTTTTTTCTTTTCTATATTTGGTGTAGGTAACTTAGCTTCTAATCATATTAGCAAATAGGAGCTTTGCTATAATTTTTAGCTCTCTTCCCTCTAGCTTGTGGTCACGCGGGATCTAAGGGTCAATATTTAGGGGATTAACTTAGCCCATTCTTCATTGCAATCATAAAGAAGCACTTTTACTTAATGCTTCTAACTTTTGCATACTATAATCACCCAAAAATGGTCATCTAGACTATTAGCCCTTTTTTCAACATTTTGGCTAAATTATTTAATTATTTGCCTAGGCCAAATCTTTATAAATCAATTTATTTGATTTCATCCTATAGTTTGACCACTATATCATAAGTTCATGTTTAATTAAAAGGAAGAAGTCCATGTTTAAATAAATAAAAGATGCATTTCACCCCTTTATCCTAAGTTACACACATAAAGCATTTCCCCCAATTTAAAAATAAAAGAAAAGACTTTTTGTCTCACATGGAGATGAAAAAATCAACTATTTTTCATTGGTAGAAATGATCTTTGCACTTGGATCATGCTTAAATTCAACCCCCACCCTTGATCATTCATCTCTTTATCTTGATCTCAACCATTTGTACATCTTTAAAAGAGAGAACTCTCTCCTCATCTAAGGATCCCTATTTTTGAGCTATTGTTATGTTGTAGGTTTACTTACATATTTTTTGGGGCAGTTTGTGGAGAAATTATATCTTCTTGTCTCATTCTTTGCATATTCATACTAGCATAGTTCATTTAGAATAGCTTAGTTTCCTTTTGCAATAGCATAGATCAATAATTAGCTTAATTAGCATGGCTTGATAACACTCTCATTTTTCTTAGTTTAGTTGCATTGTGCATCTCATCTTAGCATAGTTTCATTCTTGCATTGCATACTCAAGGGTTCTCATACTAGCATTCTTTCTCTTTTCTAGAGAATCTCCCATTTCATGGTTTACTAGAAAGGGCTTCATTCCTAAGGCTTAGTTGATAGCCCTCTCTATGCTTATTTTGTATGTCTCATGAACTCCATGACTAGGGAGCTCTAAACTGCCTTTCAATCTTTCCAATCTATGGAATGTCTTGGATAGAATGGTTTAGACAAGTGCACAATTCTAGTGTACATGTAGAAGCTCCATTTTGGATGATTCAAAAAGTGTTGGAAAGTTGATTTGGCTCTTTATCCATATCTACAAATTATTTTATCATATCATTTATAGAAAATTAGGTGTATTCATTCAAAGTGACTATTTCTTTTGCAACTCCAAATTCTTATAACTTTTGCAAACAAAATCATTTTTCAATGATTTTTTTAGCTTATTAGAAAAATGCAAAGAATTTGATTTTGAAGACAATTTTAGCCTTGGATAATCTACTTGATGTGTTTTTCACAAATTTGCATATCGAAGCTTAGAATTAACCATACACATTTGAGTTTGGATTTAAAATGAACAAGTTTCTTGTAAACCTTGAGGCCACTTGTGTATTCTCTCCTCTCGCACCTTTGGGTGATCTTGAGTGCACAATAAGTGGCCTTGTTTTGCATTTTTTAGGAGGCCTGCTTAGGGATTTCATCACCTCAAGGGACAACCTCAACTTCCTTGTTCCATGGGAGTATAAATAGAGGGAGGTGAATCCAAAGACACCTTTCTTGGAAGTATAATGTTGTCACTCTTGGCTAAGCCCCAAAGAAATTTGTACCTTTGGAAAGTGAAGGTGGAGATTAGGGTTACCATCTCCTTCTGATTGTGCGGCATTATTCTCTTTCATCTACAGATTTGGATCTCATGTACCTTGCCTATATTGAGGACATCCCCTAGTTGAGCTTGTATATCCTAGTTGAAGTTTGATAGGATTGTTGGTGTTTGATGTTCTTAATTGTTTAAAACCTCAATTATTCTTAATTTTCAGCCAAAAGGGGACACACCATCCAAATTAAACCTTATAAATTTGTCTTGTATATATTTCATTGTTTGATTTTGCATTCCAAATTTTAAAAATCCAAAAATGTTCTAAATTTTTTAAAAATCTAAGAAACATTGAAAAACATTCAAAATCCAAAAAAAACATAAAATCCCAAAACTTAAAAACATCATAAAAGTTCCAAATTCCAAAAAAAAAGTTTAAAAAATTCAAAAATAACAAAAATAAGGCTTGTTTTAAGTCAACTTAGTCAATTTGTTCACATCACTTCTTATATCCATCCATTTCATCATCATTATACATCTCATCTTAATCACCTTCTTAATTATTCAAATCACTCTTTAAAATATCAATCATCTCTAATCATCCTAATCATTTCCTCATCTTACTAATCATTCAATCAAGTCCTAATCTTCATCCTATTCATCTTTCAAAATCTACATCAACATCTAATTCCTCATCCAAACTCATAATCTACCCTTAATCCAATATTTCAAATCATCACCATCATAATCCTATCCCTTGTCAAATTCATTTCTTTCTAATCAATTCCCAATTCAATACATTTACATGTTCATACAAAATCTTTCTTTCAAATTTCATCTAATTTAAATTCTTCTTCTAATTCATCTTTTTATAAAAAATCTACTCAGAGCACGATCATAATCCTTGGAATTTAATCTTATCTATCTTGATTGACCCACATCCGTTCATAGTCAAGATTAACTCAAATCAATATCATCAATAATTTTTCTCCTTCATCCAAATTCAATCCAATATTTATGTGGAAATATCTTTCCAAGTGTTATATTAGATCGTTATCCTTAGCAAACATTATCATAGTTGCACTCTCTCACTTGGGATTATTTGTCCATCACCGAGTATTGAGTCATCAATTTTGTATCATGTTCTAACTTGGTATCATTTTTCCATCCCCAAGTTGAAGAATATATCATCATCCAAATCCAACATCCAATTTGTTTGTAATATTGTAAGGTCTTTTTCTATATCAAGGTTATCTCAATCCTTCACCCAAATCAAATAAAATCAAAACAAAGTCCAAAATTTCTCCTAGTCTTAAGGTCATATTTCATCCATCATCAAATATTTCATCACTCCTCATCTAATCTTTATGGATAAGAATTGGCTTAAACAAATGGCTGATGATCTTCAAAGGAAATATAGAGTTATACTTCCCACCCAATCCATGTATCAAATCAATCCTCAAAACTTCATATTCAATTCTAATCCATCTCACATTCCTTATTCTTCTTCTACCTTCAACAAGGGAAATCCACCTCATTATCCTTCATCCAATATGATTTCCTTCATAGCCCACATAATCCTTCAAACATAAATTTCATTTCCCAAAAATTTGAGGAACTCAAGAATTATATCCTTAGCCTAGAAAATGGGGGGGGCGGGGGGGAAGAAAGCATCTACCTTTCAAAACATATGTCCTCTTCCCCCATTCTTCAAATTCCATAATCCTCATGTCCCATCCAACCCAAATCCTCCATTTAATTTCCCATACTTTGATCTTAATGTCAAAAATCATCATCCTAATCCTCTACCTAGTTCTTAAATGCCACATAGTCCTAATCCTCCAAAATCAACATCATCCCCACCTTATAATAAGTATGTTTTTATCCCAAAAATCATTGGTAGAAAGGTTGTCTAAATCCAAAACTAAAAATAAATTTATCCAATCACCCATAGTCATACACCCAATGCCATGTCAAGACCTTGTTTCAAAGCATGCTACCATATATTCCTCTTCTTCTCTAGGTCTAGGAATTCCTCCATCCTATTATTTTTGTATCCCTCTAGATCTATTTACCCATCTTAATCCATCTCATGATCCCCTTCATAATCAATATCAAGACATTCCATTTACCCCATCCATTAAGATTCCCTTCCATCTCAAGAGTTGGCATCCACTAGTTCTCCACTTCATGAAGATCTTCCTTCCACTGCATCCACTAATCCTCCTCTGCGTCAAGATAAAATCACTCCATATCATGATTCCATTCCCTCTGCTCCATTATATGATCCTATTACATCTCATGTTCCTTCATTCCACCACATAATCCTCTTATAAATCAAGATCAAAGTACCCCTGCATTTGTATTTCATGACCCCAATCCATCTCACAATCCTATCATCCCTCATAATTCCCTTCATGATCCCAATCCTCTACAAGATCTCATCAAATCCATTCAAGAACCCCATATACATGGACTCACATCTTGTATTGAAAATAATAATTATCCCATTGAACAAAGAATGTCTCAAGATGTTGGTACACCTTCCATTCCTTCCAAATCCAAAATTTGTCCATCCAAACCTAAATGTTCCCATCATCCATATTCCAAATCCATGTTGAACCCTTATATGCATAATCATCTTCCTTCCTCATTTCCATCCATTTTGGGTCCTTATGTCCCAAATCCAAACCCCTCATCCCTTCTATTAATTTTGGATCCTTACATACATCCATCCACCATATCCAAGTTTCGCACTCCATCACCTCAAATCCATCGTACAAATAAATACAACCTTAAATTGCTTACAATTTTTACCCTCTACCATTTCATCCACTATCTCTTTATACCATTTATCCTCATACACCCATACCATGGTCAATGGAATAAAATTGGGTGCCAAAGATAAAGTGAATAAAGACAAAAATCTACAAAAATCTAAAGATCAACATGTCCCCTCTAAAAGACATGTTCAAAAAAATAAAATTTTGATCCAAAAGAAAGAAAAAATCAAAAGGCCACAAAGGCTCAAAATAAATAATTCAAAAATAATTTGGATTCTCAAGCTACTTAATGAAGTAGTGAATATCAAAGAAAGATTCAAAATGGCATCCAATCTTGATAATCCAAAAGCTTCCTTCATCCATAAATCATCCAAGATTCCACCTTCCAACTCCATCTTGGGTCCTTGTGTACCCAAATCTACTATCCCAAATTCATCATCCACTTTGGGTCCTTATATCCCAAAATTCAAACTTTCTCCTCCATATCCTCCAAAATTTCCTCTTTTCCATCACCCTTCAAGGTGTGTGAAAATGAAGATCTTTACACCTTCTGTAATGCCCCACCTGAAGATCCTTGGAAACAAGGATTCAAATCAAGCCAAGATATTTTTTTTTACAAGTATGAATGCACAAGACAACATCATACAGGGATCACAAAGATCGCAACGGAAGACTTCAACACAATCCTGACAACCAACGAATCTCTGAACGCCACTACCCAACTAACACACCCAAACAAAAGCCAACAACTACCACAACAAGATGAGGGCACAAGAAATGACCACTCATCAATGAAACACCAAGCTGGGGGAAAATGCAGAATCCTGAAATTTGGCTAAGCCTGAAATCCTGAAGCCCTGAAAATTGGCTAAGTCTGGATTTCTGAAGCCCTGCAATTTCCTAGAATCCATAACTTATCTCTAAGAGGTCTGAAACCTATCTCAAACGATTTGTCACATATATTAAAATATATCTTAAGTATAAGGAAATATTTTAAACCCCGAAGGACTACAACAGAAACCCAAAAACTGAATTTCAAAAGAAACCTCCTGAATTCAAAATGCAACAACATAGGCTTGAAGAATGCCCAAAAGGGTATCCAGATCAACTTTCAAAAAGATCAGATCATGAAGAAAAGTGCCCGCTGATGGCACGCACAAGTTTTTCACAAAAATCGTGCGACACTTTTCAATAAGGGAGAAGTGTCGCACGGTTTTTGTGAAAAACCTGCGCGTGCCATCAACGGGCACTTTTCTTCGTGATCTGATCTTTTTGAGAGTTGATCTGGATACCCTTTTGGGCGTTCTTCAAGCCTATCTTGTTGCATTTTGAATTCAGGAGGTTTCTTTTGAAATTCAGTTTTTGGGTTTCTGTTGTAGTCCTTCGGGGTTTAAAATATATCGTTGAAGTATAAGTTGACGTATATTTAATTCCTTATACTTAAGATATATTTTAATATATGCGAAAAATCATTTGAGATAGGTTTCAGACCTCTCAGAGATAAGTTATGGATTCTAGGAAATTTCAGGGCTTCAGAAATCCAAACTTAGCCAATTTTCAGGGCTTCAGGATTTAAGGCTTAGCCAAATTTTAGGATTCTGCATTTTCCCCCAGCTTGGTGTTTCATTGATGAGTATTCATTTCTTATGCCCTCATCTTGTTGTGGTGGTTGTTGGCTTTTGTTTGGGTGTGTTAGTTGGGTAGTGGCGTTCGGAGATTCGTTGGTTGTCGAGATTGTGTTGAAGTCTTTCGTTGCGATCTTTGTGATCCCTGTATGATGTTGTCTTGTGCATTCATACTTGTAAAAAAAAATATCTTGGCTTGATTTGAATCCTTGTTTCCAAGGATCTCCGGGTGGGGCATTACATCTGGTATCAGAGCCCATGTTCAAACATTGGGATCTCTGTGTTATGTTGCCCTTGTAGTTGTTGCTGTGTTGGTTCAGTGCGAGTGTCTCGGTGAGAACTCGTGATCTTTGTTGCTTTGGTATCTACTCATGATGGACTTATCTTTGTTGCTTTGGTATCTACTCATGATGGACTTACTTGTCTAGTAGATGCAACTAGAGTAGTGTGTGGAGAAGGAAGTGAGTCTTCCTGGCCTTGTAGGTGGGATCGATGTGCCTTGTTTGGTTGGTTGCTTGTGTGAACCTCTTTGGATGGAACCATTGATTGGTATCCATGCGTTGGCTTTGAGAGCCTCTTTGTTTCTCCTTGTGGAGTTAGGTGTGTTGTTCCTTGCTTTCTCTTCATTGTGAGTTGATGAATGAATCTTATTGTGATTCTTTATTTTGTTGTTATAATGATGAAATGGTTCCTTTCATTGAAAATGAGTGTTTATTGTGAATCATTGCAAAGAGTAGGTTTGCATTACATCCTTGGGTTAATGACTTAAGTCCCCAATCTGATTTTTTCTTAAGCTTATGTAAAATTGTATTAAATTGATGAATATTTAAATGTTACATTGCATGAGATTACTGATGGTATACTGTTTGATGTGTGTGAGTGTGTTCTCTAACATTGCTAGGATGATGTATTCCTTAGCATTGTGTGGTGATTTATCCCTCTTATGTGACTGTACTCAGTCATCACTTGTAATGTGATTTGTTTGATGCCTTAATTTATTTGGCTGGAGGTTCTTTCCTCATGTTGTTGGGCTAGCATTGGTTTTTAGTATTTTTCTCTCTTGGAGTAGTCATCAATTTTATCTATCACTCTCTTTGTGACAGTTTTCACATTTGACTTATTGTTGAAATGAGCTCTTTTTGGTACTTACTGTTGGAATTGACAATTCCCCCACTTGGGCTTTTTTATTATGTTTCATGATGACTATTCTGGATGTGTTTTACTACTGCCTAGTTGTGTGTTGTGACTTTATCATGTTCATCTCGAACCTTTGGTAGTACGTATAAGGGATAATATCATGGAGAACATACTAGTGTGTCTTTGTTAGATCTAAAGTTGTTATTGTAACTAAATGGTTTAAATGGTGATTAAACTTAATGTTATTTTTGAAAGAAATTGAAAGGTATGTACTTGTTTTATGGTGACTCTTGGACCCTTGCTTGAAATCTTTCAGTTCATTATGCATTAGTGCTTATGTTATGCTTAATTAATGAATTTATGAAAGAAAAGTAATGATGGTATCAATGTGTGATTTACCTTTCTTTCTATGCCTTATGTTGTTTTGGGCATGTGTGCTCTTGTGTGGATTTGGACATTTCGTCCGTTGCTTGTCTTGGTGACCAAGGCTGTTGGTTTTGTCCTTGTCATTTTGATTTGAGTGGTGGCTCAGATCGTAGGTCTTAGGTCTCTCTTAGCTTCTTCATGTTGTAGTCCTTGTTGATATCTTTTCGATGCTTTTCTAATGGATTCAATCTGAGTCTGGTTGTGAGGCTATGGCTTTTGAAGTTGTTGATCGATGTTTCGAGTACCTTTTTGAGTAGAGGCCAATTCGATCATGACATATCGTATTTGTGGCCATTGGAGAAGTTTAAATCCTTATGTTATTCATAACGGAAGAGTTATCTTGTCTTCATAATCTACTAGGTACTTGTTGGAGTTTGTGCTTGGGTTTTTGTGTTCCCTATTGCACTCAACCACCCTTGTGAGGTGTAATGTGGTTTGTAAGCGTTCCTTGTTCTGGATGATGTTGCCTTATCATTTGGGAGTGACTTGGTTCTTTGATGAGTCTACATTCTCCTTTCTAGATGTTGACCTTGGCACATCTCCGTATTCTTTCTCTCTTGTGAGAGTAGGCTGGTGTGGTTATGCCACTAGCTCAGTTAGTGTTTTTAGGTGAGTATGTTGATGGTTGGTGAAATTGTGAGTTTCCTAACACATCATGGACTGGTTAGTGTAGAGGTTGAGAGAGAGACTCACTCTCAGTCCTAATACTCTGTAGTATCCTTCTCCCTAAGCTTATATCTTCATGTGGATTGTCCCAGTTAAGTTTTCTCTTTAACTGTGGACTTGAGGCTAGAGATTGAGTTTAGCGGTAGATTGGGTGTAGTTGTCCTAGCATGGTGCTGTAGGGACATGGTATCGTTGGACACATGTTACCATCTCGTGAGTTGGTATGCAGACATTTGATGATTGTGTCCACTGACGAAAGTCTTTGAACCTTGTGGAAAGGTGATATCTTGTCTGGTTGTGTTGTGTTACCCTAGTTTCTAGTGGTAGTTGAGTTTTTGTGCCTTGGTGAGGTGTCGTGCTCCTACGCTTGGTGGTGAGTAGTCCTTTAGAGTGTGTCCTTTTGTTGGTAAACTTTCATCCTCTTTGTTCTAAGGGTGAGTTTACGTGGATTCCAGAATGATCATGTGTGACATGATAGTATTCTTGGGAGTTTGGGATGGTTATTCCCCATGATTCCAACTCTTGTTGGAAGTGTGCCTTGTTTTGACCTTGTTTGTGGTCTTGTAGTTGGTGCATGTTGTGGTTGGGCACCTGTTGACAAGGTAGAGTGGCTTGTTCATTACCTTATATTGTTGTTTTTATGGCTAGTTGGTTTTTCCTAGCGCATGGAAGGTTCCTTGTTGGAGGATCTTGTGTCTGTGTGACACCCATTCTCTCATGGTTGACCTATTTGGGGGTTAACGTGATGGTTTGAGAATTTTGGAGTGATTTGGGTTTGAGTTGTGGAGAGTTTCTTGAGTCATCTCTATTGCTCGCTTTTGATTTTGTTCTTGTGTGTTTTGGGTTCTATTCTTGGATTGCAGGCTTCCAGGACTAAGCCTAGTCTTTGGGGGGGATGATGTAGTGCCTCTCCCATTTGACTTTTGTAAGTCTTCCTGATGGATGCAACCTTGCGGATCTTTTGTTGTGATGGATCATGATTGTGACCCTGAGTGGTCTACACCGTCGAGGTGTTTGGATTTATATTTTTGTATCAGTTGCTTTATTTATGCTTTTGACTGATCTATGAGATTATGATGTGATTTTTGGTTCACTAAGGTTTGTGCCAGTGGTTACCAGGATCGATGTGGTATCATGAGGTTGTTCCGTGATTACCCTGAGATTTGTGCAAGAGATTGCACTGTGTACCATTACCATGCTACACTGGACTAGGTTCCTGTATTAGTGGTTAGTCATGTTTATGACTATGTTTGCTTATGTGCTTTAAATGCCTTTTTAATGCAGAGTAATCAATCTTTATTAAATGCATTAATGATTAGAAATGGATTGTCCATGTTGATTTATTTGGTTATGTGTTGCAGGCATTTACCTTGTTATATTTTTTATTAGAGAGATATTTGTTACTCATGTTATGTTTACATTTGAGAGGACCCGAGGGTCAGATGCTACACTTTGATTCTAGTATCATGGATATTAGACTACTATGTTGTTTAGTTAATCATATTGCATGATGATGCCATTTTGAGATGACAGTGTGTTTTATGATGATATCTGGTTATCTGGTATTTGGACATACCTCTTATTATGTTATGTGATGGATTTAATGCTATGGTTATCTACTTCATTCTTGCGTTGTTATGCTTTATGCGAACGTGAGTGATGTAAATAAATCATTTTAATATAATTAAATAAATGATTAAATTAGGTGATTTAATGCATTTATTGCTTCGACTATGTTATTATATGCAATTGCACTTGATCGTGTTGTTTAGTGTGCAGGATTTATATCCCTGGCAGTGGCGCATGGAGTTAGTGATTCAGCCATTCATATTTTACCAATGTCATCCTTATATGGCCGACGCATCCTTTATTAAATGTTTAATTTAAACCTTTTGGTGATTATTAAATCGGAACTCATTTGCATTATGTGATTAGACCAGTAAGTGTGTCTGTGCATTTAGAGGTTCGCATTGTCGCGAAAGTTGTTAAGGAGATTTATGTGTTTTTGGGTTTTCGGGCTTTTTAATTATTTTATTTTAATTTCTGGCAGCGTTGCCATAGATGAATTCCTATTTATAGGAATAGCCTGTTTTTGTTTGGGTCGATTCGGGGTTTAACTAAATTGGCTAGTTAAATGCCCTAATTGATTATTCACCCGAAAAGTGAATAAGTATCCAAAGAGGAATTTAATTCCTCACTTCTCACTTTCAAATTGGAAAGTTGGAGAGTAAAACCCAAAATCCTCTTCGTGAGAATTTATTGTTTTGTTTGTTGTGGGAGCTACAAGCGTGGGATCGTTGCAAGGTTGGGCTCATTGGATCCAGCTCGGGGAAACTTTGGATTGCCGTGTTTTTCAGCTACTTCTGCGAGATATTTATTTTATGGTTCAGATTCCTGTTTTGCCCTTTTGGCTGTGAGATAGGGCTTTCCCGTTTTATTGTTTCTGCTTCTATTTTTGGTAGCCGTTTGTTTGGAGGCTGAGAACTAGTGTTCCCCTCCGTTTATGTATGTTAGTTCTACCCGGTTGGGCGGGTATGAACATTTCCTTGTCTGATTTCATTTATTTTTGGATTTTTGGGGTTTTTGAACCTAAAGGCCAAATGGATTTTAATTTTGAAGTTTTCCAAAAACTTGGGATTTTTACCTCGTTTTGTGTGCCACCCTGTTTTCTCGAGTTTTCTTGGCACAATGTGGGTCGTGGACTTGGATGATCCGTTTGGATATCAGTCAGACCACTTTTGCACTTTTATATTGCATTGAGATGCGTGTTGCATCCGTACTCCCGAGGTTGTGTTCGGTTGAGTGATTTTATACTCATTATGGTTTTCTTTTGGACCTTTGCCTTGATTCATGGACATTGGGATTCGTGTAGAATCCATACTCTCGAATTGAGGCCAGTTGAGTAAGTTCATGTCTTTTGGTCTTGTTCATCATTGGGATTCGTGTAGAATCCATACTCTCGGATTAAGGTCGGTTGAGTGATTTCATGATGTATGATTTTATTGGCTTTGGGATTCCTATAGAATCCGTCATTCCCATGTTGCTTTCAGTTGGGTGTTTTCTTTGCATTGTGTTCTCATTCTTGTCCTTGTGTTATGATCTTTATGATGGTGGTGCACCACACACGAGTACGTACGCGTACATTTGTTGGGTGACTTGCGAGGCCTGATCTTCCGTGGATTTGCTAGAAGTTATGATCATTGGGGTTGGGATGGGAGTATGCATGCCCACGGGAACTTGTCGTAGGATGAGCATGGGTAGGGTAGGGTAGCATATGGAGGGGGCTTCTATCCTGTAACCTGGTGACTACTTCCCGGTTGGCAGAGGAAGTTTTATATAAGTGATAATTAAATTAAAACTTTGGGTGGTAATAAATACAAGATAATTAAAATGTGTGGGTTGTGCGCCTTCCGTCGTAAAGAGTAGCTGCCCTAGGTTGTGCGCCTTCTGTTGAGAAGAGTAGCTGCCTATACTAGCTTGGGCTTGTCGATGCCAAGCGACTCTCCATGATGTGAGCCCCTACTTAGCAGCCTTTTGAGTGTATGACCAGGACCTGTACTCCTTGCATTGTCTTAGGTTCTTGGTTGCATCCATCATACTGTTTGGCGTGAGTGTTAGCCTTGGATGTTGTGCTTTATGTGTGTTTGTGGTTGGATCATCATCTCCATCAGCACGGTGAGTGTGAACCTATGGGTGCCATGTGGTTGGGAGGCATAGCTACCTTCACCGCTACTAGGGATCGGTGTACAGAGACGATCTTTTGTCCTAGTGTGACCGTTGTTGGATGTCTTCACTTGGTACTTCGGGTTCGGGAGTATGCTTCCTTGTGATTTATGCTTTCGTTGGGATGCTTGTATATCATTTTCAGATGATGTTAGTTTATTTGATGCATTCCCTTATCATGATGGTTAGCATATGATTAGATGATGTTATTTTCTTAGTAGTATATCTGTTGCTTACTGCTATTTAGCATGTGATAGGTGATGTTATCTACTGTAGAATTATCTTATGCGTTATCACTAGCATGTTAGATTTTCTTATGTTGTTATTGTTGCATGTTTTTGGTAGTGACGTCCCTATTACGATAGTACCGACGATCTGGTCGGTGGCTTGGGATGTTACGCACGGGGGATGGCTAGGACCCACGATGGTCTTATGATGCTATTGACGGTTGGGAGGAACCGCATACTTAGTTTGGTTGTTTTGTTCCTGAGATGTATTTATGTTCATTGCGATGTTGCTTTTGTTCTCTGCGATGTTTATTTCAGTGTATTCTTTGCTGCTGTAGTTTAGATGGATAGATGTTCTCCTTGCTGTGTTGTTCTTGCGCTCGAGTGTTCATTCCTCGAGCCTTCGTGGATCCGGTACTCCCCGGTGTGGAGGTTCTTTTGTCGGTTTTTCCCTATTTTTGAGTTCTGGAAGTGTTTTTACTTTCTATGGGCGACATTTGTTCAGCATTGTGTGACACTGATAAAGTATCGCACGCCCATAGAAAGAATGTCGTACAATACTATAAAGTGTCGCACGCATTACTGGAGAAGTGTCGTACGACACTAGAAGAGTCAGAAAATTAGAAAATTATTATCAAGAAATATATTTTTTTTAATTTGAAAGGATTTCTGGTTGGTTTAGCTTCTTCAATAATCTTTAAAGTAATAGGGAGATGGTCAGATCCTGACAGACTATGAATATTATAAGATAAAGAGTAATTAAAAGAAGTGAAGTTTTCCAAAAAGTAGAAATCGATCTATTTTCTCTACAATGTTACTAGCCCAATCTCATCTTTTATTCCATGTATAAATGCTATTGTTGGTTTTTATGTGAATGAAATTCAAACTGTAATGTCTTTAATAGATTGATTAGTTTATGTCTAATGTCGCATCTCTTCTCATCAAGATTAGTTATAGTATTGAAATCTCCTCATATAATAAGCTTTCTATTTTTGATAGAAATTACCAATTTAGATACATATATTTTGTTTACTATTGGTTATTATTAGTCCATAAGCATTTATGAAAAATAAAGAGAGATTATTTTTAATGCTCCTAACTCAGCCATCAATCTAATTAGAGTCAAAAATCTCACCTTCAAATTTGGCTTTCATCGGGTCCCAAATGATGTTCAAACCACTAAAGGTGGCTTCCGCACTAACACATTCTAGTTTCCAAATACCTAGTTTTCTACTTAACCTGAAATTTTCATCTTTATGGAGTTTGGATTCTTGTATAAGTATTATTTCATTTTCAAATGTTTTAAGACATAATTTTAATGAAAATTTATTTTTTTGAGGTTGTTAAGCCTTTGATATTCCATCTTGTGACCATTATTGTGTTGCGGGAAGGTACTCCTTTCCTATATGAAATAGTGTGGGTAGCTTAGCTTGATTTTCTACTTTTTATCTTTCTTTATAGATTTCCTACCTCATTTAACCAGGATTTTGCCACAATTGGGGGTTTCAACCCATTTCATAGTAATAGAAACAACATGTTTGGTATTATTTTTAGCATTGTTGATTGTTTGTTTAGTCTAATTCAAATCTTTAATTTCAATATCATTATTATCTTCAATTAGGAATAATTTGTTGCTTGTGATATTCTATTGTTCTAAATTTTCAAATCTTAATTCAACTTAATCAACTTTGTGATTGATGCCCGTCATATCATATACAACTTGTAATTCATAACAGATTTGATATTCTATGGTAGGAGAATGATTTTCATAGTTATTTTGTTATAAATATAAAATATTAGTGTCTGATATATCCTTAATGCAATCATTATTATGACAGATATTTGTATTGTTTGAATTTGTTTATTTTTGTAATTCATACCAAGTGCTTAATTCACTTCACACTTCATCATGTACATCCTTGAATTCACAAAGTATTTCTCTTAAGATTATCATCTTATCTTCCATATTTTTAATTATTATTTCTTGTCAATTTAATCTATCACCCATTTTAGTAATTTTATTAGTATTCTCTTCCTAAGTTATATTTGAAGTAGGTATGATTAGGGGCACTAGGTTCCAACCTAAATCCATTAGATATGGTGAGGTTGATTTGAGTATTAATGTTTTTATTGATTTGATCTCCTTTATTATAGGATTTGGTTGCATAGAGGTGGGATTAAGAGTATTATTATTAGGCTCCCCATTAGTTTGATTAGTTTTTTTATTGATCTCCCTAATCTATCATTTTTCTATCTTTACGTTGATTTGTTAATGAAGAGTAAATCCTCCTTTTCCAGAATTAAATTGTATAATAAAATTATTGTTTATCTTGAGTTGAATGGTAACTAAATATGGATTTTTGCCTGCATAATGTTCCTTTGTGACCCAAAGGTTTTTTAAATTAATTTTACCATTGATTTCACATAAATAAAATTCAAGCTTTAAAATGTAAAGGGAATTATTTGATATAATTTTTATCAATTTTAATTTTGTCCATGCATAATAATCAACCAAAAATTTCACATTATTGGAGGTCATAAGATTTTCCACCAATCCTTGAAAGCATCCTAAAAAAACATCTATTCTTTAAAGAATTTTGTCATGAAGCAATTCAATAAGAAAGAACAACACTTTAAACCATCTAAAAAAAGCTGAGAATTTAACACTAGAGGAATCAAAAATAGGGGTCCACTTGGAAATTAACAAAGAAACCCTTGTTAATACAAGAAAAAAAGGGTGATGTGTTGGTTGCCTACTCAAGAAGTTTGGGCCATGGAACTAACAATGTGGTGGAAACCACCACCTTGCATTGGTGGCTAACAATTGCGGTGGAGATGAAGGTTAGAAGACTTACCATTGAGGAGAATTCTAAACTCATCATTGATTTGGTTTAGGGTTGGGCTCAACCTGGTTGGGCCATAAGGTACATCCTAGGGGACATGTGGTGTTATCTTACGAAACTAGATCATTATGATTTACAACACACTTACAGGGAAGGAAATGCGATGGCAGACACCTTGGCTAGTTGTGGTTTTGATTATGTGAACATAAAAAGTTGGAAGAGTGTGGAAACACTAACCAAGGATGTGCATTCCCTTGTTTGCAAGGAAAAGACCTCGCTAAATCAAGTTTGATGACCTTCCAACTTTGGAAAATGGACATTTTTGGCAGGCTTACTATTATTATGATAGCTAAAGTTGCCATAATGTTGACAAGACATCTATTGATTGCATCAAGAAAGGGCACGAAAAAGGTGAATTAATTAACAATATTGGCTTAAAAATCAACACCATTATTGTTTGGTGCTATAGCATGATTACAGGAAAAGTTCTCATTAATACCAAGGCCAGATCATTATGGTATTACATGTGAAATCCTCATACTCCTCGTAATGATATTTCTAATTGGCATGTACATTGTATTCACACACTTGTGAAGAAAAAAAAAAAATCTTTTAACCACCAATTGCCCTATTTTTAGGCCCGCCTTGGCAATTTTCTGGGCGCAAATGAGAATTACTAAGATTGTGGAAGGAGATTTGGTTGAGGAAAAAGTTTCCATGGGTGGGGACCTAAATAGATTAGAGCCCACAAAGATGGAGGACTTTTCCAAAAGGTAGGCCACTTGGATAATGCTTAAGGAAGGAGGGTTTGTCCCCTACATGCAAACCATAGCGGGGTACAATGAAAATTGTTCACAACAATTCATCGCTACCTGGAAGGATAGGTGGGTGACTATCAATGGCATTTCTTTTCAGGTGAGTGAAGAATCTATTGCTACGGTGCTAGGTTTGGAGATGAAGGGTAGGAAATGGAAAAAAATCACGAAGGTGGCGGATGAGGTGAGTCTGTCTAGTTTCTTTAGGGAGAATGAGATTCCTGACTGGTACCAGGGTGGCTTTAGGAGAGACAAACTTCCAGAGCCCTGGGATGATGTGTGTTTGATGATAATGAAGTATTTAGCACTAGAGGATAGATATGGTGTGTATTACTTTTATCATTTCCCTCTGCTTAACCATTTTCGCAATAGGGAATTTGTTAGTATTCCTTTATTTATGTTGCATGCCCTTGAGGACACTATCACTATTTTCCACCAAGGGCTCAGGTTTCGGCTCTTCCAATTTCACCTAGCCCTCTCTCCCCCTCGTGTGATTGCCATTGATTACATCCTCCCCTCTAGGGGCCCCCTACATTTGGAATTTACTAGTGGTAGCCATGATGAAATATCTTGAACTAGATATTTACTAGATTTCTCTTTCAACAATATATTCAAAACTAAAACATTGCAGATGTATTCTGGCACAATCAAAACTAGTAGAAATCCCAATAGATATTTAACCAACTTCTTCTTAAATATAATATTAAAAATCAACATAGACAGATATAATACGATACAACAATAAAACCAGCAGATTCTCTGCAAGAAAATACTATTCAAGATTTTATCATATGAAAGTATGCCACAAACCAATAATATAAAACCAGAAAACTCTTGTACAGCTCCATAAGCACGTTATTGCATTATACAACAACAATACAATAACTAGCACTAGAAAACCCAATCTTAAATACATATTAATAGTCAGATTGGAATACTAGAATAAGAACCTGTAAGCGCATATGAAACACCTGAACTGATGTCCCCCCGAACAATGGGTTTGTGTCCACTATCTGCCAGCATGAGGGGCTATGTCCTCATACTAGCTGAAAGCTAAAGCTTTCCAAATACTCTCACAAGAGAGACCTAAAATATGGAATAATAAATCAAGAATGCCCAGGAATGAGCATCTTTCCCTTTTTAATACACAAACTACAACTCTCCGACTCTCTTCTGGCTTTTATCCTATTCCTTTTGGCTCTTCAACTTCCCTCTGGCATTTCCTCTTATTCCTCCTTAACCTTTTTCCCTCTTTATAACATTAAATTGACCCTTTAATCATTTGAGTCTACACTATCACAGTCAATTTTAACATTATATAAAATAAGACTTCAATATTTCTAATGTCCCAAAAACGGGACGTTACAAATCTCCCCTTCTTAAAATTGCTTGTCCTCAAGAAATCAGTACCAGGATCCCATACGAGTCTACAGGTAGCCCTGTAGCCCAAACTGAAAACAATTTTGGCCACACTACGAGGCAGGGTGTCAATCTACAATCTATCCCTCAACCGAATCCCTGGATCCCATATAACTCTCTAAGAAAACTCTACACCTGTAAACTAAACAAATCTTATCATCACTGTATCCAACCTCAAACTGAATAGAATTACAAAAAGGTCCTCAACAAGCCATAAATACATATCATCAACACCTAGATCCCAAACCCTATTGTCATAACCGGCCAATATGATAAGGTGGAAATTTATCAATGAACTATGCATAACCCAATAGATGGTGACAACCCAATCTAAATAGATGACGTAATAAATAAGTACTTCAAAAACTTAGAGTAACACCTTGGGTGCATCAAATACCATACTGTCATCATCAAATTGGAGAACCTTCGGATACATAGGTACTATGAATAAGAATGAAGCTGAAAGAGCATTCCCTATGATCAACACATAACTCTCCTCAATTCTACACCAAAAACTATCTAAAGGTTGATGTAAATAATCCAACCAACTCTTGTATGGTGTCAAATTGGGGACCCTATGTGGACTGATCCAGTGAGGCACAATTGTAGCCAAATCACCACTCTCATCCTGTGACCAGGTTTCGTTGTTAAGAACTATAGCTTGATTTGAATCCCTCAAGATCATCCTCTTCCTAGAATCCAACAGGAACTCTTTCCTCTATCTTAAAAAGTGGGTTATCGAAATTCCAAATAGCATCTACCTCAAACAGAGGGTTGTCTATAAGTTGAATGTGTTTTGAAGTTTTGGCACTTGATCACTTGGGGAAACTATCCAAACCATATGTCTATTGAATTCTATCAAGTTCATCAATTACCTCAATGAAAAATTCTTGCCTCTCTTTATTCTCCTATTCCTGAGAGTGATTTGTGATCCTAATTTGATTTTCTACTTCCTGAAGGAAAATCTGAGCATCATTTAATGCCTCCTGGGTTTCCTCAAGCCCTCTATCGAGCTCCTTAATCTCATTCATTTCTTTATTCAGTTGATCAACATGTGTTTCAGCAACCTTGAGAATGTTATCCCTGTTGGAAAGCAAATACAAATATTCTGATTTCATAATTTCAAGAACTGTTTTGATGACTTGCAAATCATAAACAAGTCATTCTTCTTCCACTCCCTTTTGAACCTTCCCATAGAGATCCTCTACCATCCTGTGAGTGTTGTCATAACGTACCAAAGATACCACAACCATTTCTTCATTAACTCTTAGCTGGTTTCTAAATGCATGTATTTCATTATTAGGTTGATACACCTCAATGTCTTGCAGTGTCATCTTGGATTGTTCCTCTGAATTCCTATCATGGGCGTAGGAAATATATGGTTCATCACACAAAAATTCCAATCTACTATTACCTCATATGTAACCATCCTCATCAGCCTAGTTGTCAACCTCCAATTCACCAACATAAAAACTATCACCTTGTGTAACATCTTCTATATGGTTGTTGGAAGGTTGTAAAACAATGGTAGTTGACTGCTCTTCTTTTCCAAGAACCTCTACTCGGTGATTATGATTTTTTGGAAGTTCCTCGTATACATTTTTGCCCTGGACCTTTGCAAGAAGATCCAAAACCAATTCCAAATACTTCCTCTTTGTCATCTCCATCTTATTTTGTTTCTCTAGATGCAAATCCAAGTAATCATTGAATGATAATCATTCTGAATTCGGGTAGGAAGTTCTTTATACTCTCCATAAATGTCGAGTATCTCTAATCTTATAATGGATTCTAAATTTTGGGCTAAGTGCTCTTGTGGTTTCATAATACCTTTCAAGATTTTGTTCAAATCTTTTCCCATTTATGAATGTTGTTATCCTGTTACTGAGAGTCTGACAAATAGCTATATTTTGTCCTTGAAATATACATGTTATCTAGGATCGGATGCATCATGTTCTTAATCAGATGTACATTTGTTGTTGTAGATTAGTTCCTTATAAGATTGTGATCTATGTTGATCCACGACATATATTGACAATTATGAATGCATTAACATCTATATGTTGAGAACATTCAAAGACGCTTGCTAGTATTCAAAAGAAATCCGTCAATACTACACTCGTAATGGCTCAACCTCTTTACTTCATCAGACAACTCAATCAACAATTCTTGTTTACTCAAAAAATCTTTCTTTCTATGGCATTAGCCTATTCTCTCTACTTCATTCAGTGATTCCCTTTATAGTGGAGAACACAATCTTAAAGATTAACAGGACTCGTTGACCCAACAATTTCACCTGCCATAACCTTTACAACCCTTGACTTCAACTAGATTCAAACTCGAGCAATGTCGTTTACAATTTCTAATCATAAAAATATGCTAGAAGCTATTGGTCTTCTGTATAAAGTGTGCTCTTAGCAGTGAACTGGTAATGACCACAACCAAAATCCTATCCAAGAGTTTTGTCAACTTTTGACTCTATACCAATCCCTAAAACTAGCACAGATCATTGAATATGCTCTGGTGTCGCATCATTCACTTCCTCACAATGTTGATAGATGTCAATGTCTGAACGTTTGTCCAAAGAACCCATTACTATTCATAATTTGTGTATCTTCTCCTAGGGAAACATTGACTTGGCTGCTTGAAGTCTACAAATGCTCCCAATCTTCCAAAACTCATCTAAATAGACTATTCTTCCTTTCGTCAGTGGCATGAATACTAAGTTGGAAACATTCTTTTTGGAATTTCGCTCAATAAAGTACAAATGGATGTCTAGTCTAGTTTCTTCCAATAATTATTCTTGGCGCTAATTTTGTTACTATATCACTTCACTAGAAGGAGAGATGCTTTAGTGGCAATCTTCAATGACTTCACACAAGGAGTACATACACAATACTCTAGAAATTGCAAACAACACCAGATACCTTCACCAAATGGACACCTTCACTTGAATACAAGAATGATTAAACATATCATTCTACACTAACATTAAGAAGGTTAACATTTTCACCAACACAAGAAGTTATGCCATTAACAAGTTCACCTCTATCATTTTCTAAAAATAAGACCTATTAAGCATACAACAATGTCAACACTGGGAATCCCACCAGTTCCAATCGTTTCAAGGAAATATTATTTTGAAACCAACCACCACACTATAATGGCACAAAATCTGACCATATATTCACCGCCCAAAGTAATTCAGTGACTGTCACCATATATTATCACTCCTCAACTATTGTCTACTGCTAGGAGAGATTATGAAACGACACTCCTCATTTTTTAGTTGCATCATACACCAAACCTGTAGAGCAATTACTGAGTAAATATTAGTCACCACCTAATATAATATCTATTCCCTATTGGCCTCCCAAGTGGCATCCCTTTTTTGACTAGATTCTTGTTTCTACATTCACTTGCAAAAATATTCTCTGATATAGAATGTGTCGCCTATGTGTGATTACTCCACTTGTCTCGTGATTGCTGATGATAGTCTCATCACTAACTCTAAGTAACGCTTAGATTTTTGTGCTTGATGATGAAGAAGAAATGCCACTTAGCACTTCATTTGCGACACGCTAGAATAATTGCTTGATGTTTCCGCTTTATTTCCAAACTTCAGAATATTGGTTGGACAACTCTTCAAAAGGAATGTTTCCAAAGGCTCACTAAATATGGGATAATAGATATCATGGAGGTAGTTGTTAAAGAATTGCATAACAGTATTGATAGAGATTAGATGCCTCGCCTATGCCAAAAGTCTATGAAAATTTGAATTACCAGCATCTGTGTCCCTCGACGATAGTGTTACTAACATGAAAGCTTGATTCAGCTTGAATGGTCCCTACTGTGTTATTCCTTCACCACTCGACACCACCATGGAGACCCTCTCTTTTGGTAATGCTTTCACATAGAAGGCATGAATTGAGAGGAGACCTAACGTTATTTGCTCCCATAGTGACATTTGGCTTCCCTCCCAACATCCACGTCCAAATTTTTGGTCTTATTTATTATTTTTCACATGTACATGTTGATTCTGACCGCAACCATATTCCCCTCCTATCTCCAAATTCACTGCTTCATACATATGTTGGTGTTTGGTCGTGTGGAATTGATGAGAGAGGCTCTTCAATGCCGAGTTTTTGCTTCTGTATCAATGCCAGGGGCATTCAACGTCTTTACAGTCACTCCAACCTCTGTGTGTTATACCTATTATCAACTCCAACCTACTATTACTAAATGAGATAATCATGTGCAGAATTCATCATGGAAGAAACCTGGCTGTCGTCCAGTTACTACCATCTATTACGCATCCCTCTACTATAGCTTGATGCTAAACAATGTTGTTACAACCTAACTGAAAATAGGAAGGGTACTTATGTAGGTGACTTCTTTTCTGTCGTGGGGTGACTGGTCTCTCCCCTTGTCGTCCAAACTCGAACTAAGCTTCCCTTAGAATAAAGGCCCTTAATATTCAGAGAGTCATGTAAAATCTCAGACAAGGAATATATTAATACTTCAACTTAGTAAGATTCTATAATTGTTTAAGAGCCTCCATGCAACACAAAATTTGTTTTGATAAGCCTTTCTGAAAATCTTCTTCTGCTAAAAATCTGGTATGCAAATCTGACCCTTTAGGATGGCAGCATACACAGCTCTATTACAATTTCACAGGCTGGTAGGAAGACCAGCTCTGATACCACTGAAATAACACGAACTAGATATTTACTAGATTTCTCTCTCAACAATATATTCAAAACTAAAACATTATAGATGTGTTGTGGCACAATCAAAACTAGTAGAAATCCTAATAGATATTTAACCAACTTCTTCTTAAATATAATATTCAAACTCAACATAAACAGATATAATACAATAAAACAATAAAACCAGCAGATTCTCCACAAGAAAATAATTGTCTTTCCAAGGTACTGTTCAGGATTTGATCTTATGAAAGTACATCACAAACTAGTAATATAAAACTAGAAAACTCTTGTACAACTTTGTAAACACGTTATTGTATTATACAACAGCAATACAATAACCAACTCTAGAAAATCTAATCTTAAATACAAATTAATAGTTAGATTGGAATACTAGAATAAGAACATGTAAGCGCATAGGAAACACCTGAACTGATGTCTACTTAGACAATGGGTTTGCGTCCATTGTTTGTCGGCACGAGAGGCTACGTCCTCATACTAGTTGGAAGCTAAAGTTTTCCAAATACTCTCACCACAAAAGAAAACTGAAATCTGGAATAATAAATCAAGCATGCCCAGGAATGAGCCTCTTTCCATTTTAATACACAAACTAAGACTCTTCAACTCCCCTCTAGCTTTCGTCCTATTCCTTCTGGGTCTTCAACTTCCTTCTGGCATTTTGTCTTATTCCTCCTTGACCTTTTGTGCTCTATATAACATTAAATTGACCTTTTAATAATTTGAGTCTATGCTATCATAGTCAATTTTAACATTATATAAAATAATGTTGGTTGGGTCAAGCCTGTTGTTTTGTTTTTTTTGCTTGGTAGCTAGACCTGAACTGTTAGTTTTTATTTTTAAGTTGTTAACTGGTGGGTTGCAGGAACCCCTGTTAAAAACTTGTTTTACTTAATCAAAAACATTATATAAAATCAGACTTCAATATTTCTAATGTCCCAAAAAGGGGACATTACACATGGCCCCACCCCTCAGCCCTCACCTAGCCAAAACCCTACAAAGGGTAAGAAAAACAGAACTCTGACCCTCGAGCTGGAGCCCAACAAAAAAATTAAAATGGACAAGAGGGTGGAGGTTGAAATTGGGGACTCGGATGAGGAAATTTGTGGGAATAGAAGAAGGTCAGGAAGAATTGCTAAGACTCGGGGTTGATACAAACAAATGGCCAATCGTTCTCGGGAAGAGGAGGAAGAAGATACCAACTCTGAAGAGAGTGACAAGAATTCAAGGGATGATATGGATAAGGGGAAAGAAGATACAAATAAAGATGTGGAGAAATGGGATGACACCCATAATGGTACCTGGGACTTTGAGGCGGACAACATTATCAAGGATCCCTCCCCTAACCCCATAGATGTCTCTGCC
The DNA here is from genome assembly GCA_028749045.1 of Cupressus sempervirens. Lineage (NCBI taxonomy): Eukaryota > Viridiplantae > Streptophyta > Pinopsida > Cupressales > Cupressaceae > Cupressus > Cupressus sempervirens. Next base: position 493,303,330 of record CM053787.1, read on the forward strand.
ACCATCACCCTGCCTTCTGGTGTCAACCAAGAGCATCCCAATATGACCAAAGCCTCCCCTAATACTATTTCCTCTCCGGTCAATAAAGAGGTCGAGGAGAACCTGAAAGGCCAAGCTAACAATCTTGATGTGCAAGATAAGTGGAACCCCTTAACGAATTGTAGCAGGACCCTAAAGTTGGAAACCAAGGAGAATGAACCTATTACTTGCAAGGAACACAAGGAACTAATGGATAGGTGCATGGCGATGGAGGAGGGATTCAACCTCTTCTCCAAGTTCACACTCAAAGTGACACACGTGGCAGCAACCACTCTTCAGCTGTTGGCCAATAACTCGAAGGAGGATAACCTTGGTAAGGAGGACACAGAGCTTCTTTATAGCTTCCTTGATGATGACTGGGCCAAGGTTCTCGTGGCTAGGAAGGTAAAGAAAAAGGAGGCTAGTTAGTGGCTTTCTGGTTTTAGTTGGTTTTTTTGTTCTCTTCTGGTCTCACTCCCCATCTGTTGTTGATGATTTTATTTTTTATGTTGAACTTGTTTATGGGTTGTAGGTGGTAGGATGCGATGACCACCTACATGTAGTTTGATAGCTTGTTAAACTTTGCTGGTTTTAAAAGTAGGAATACTAGTAACTCTATATACTATTATATTGTTTATTATGTTTTTGATATGAACCATTAGGGGGACTATTTGTTTGTTTGTTAGTTGCCAACTGGTCTTGTGTTGGTTGTCATCAGGTTTTTGTTCATTGTTCCACCACCATTGTAAAGGGCCAGCCCCCTAATTTTTGGCTACTTTTTTATCAAAAACAAAGAAACCCTTGTAAAATAATGTAGACACTTTATGAAATCTTTCTTTCAATTAGAGATCTTTGCAATCAATGAATCAAAAAAATCATTTAGGGATGTAATACTTACTTGGTCTTTGTAAGACTTTTGGAAATTTTTGGAGAAATTGAAACCAGAAATGGCTTCACCACCCCAAATGTGTAAACCCCATAAGTTTTACAGTAGACCCAAAGGCCATTTGAGTATTTGTTGCTAATAATCATGGTATCAATTTCATTTTTAGGGCTCAAACATTTCTCAGTCCCTAAATCTTCAACTAACCTAATGGGTTTTTAAGCTTTTGTTTCAGCTTTTTCGGTTCTTGTAAAGTTAACAGCGCAACAAGGATTCTTTGAGATCAAAGCCATTGAACAAGAGACTGTAGGCTTTTCTATCCCTACTGATAGCTTGTTTGTGCCAATAATGTATGTGTTGGTAGTGGGGAATTGTTTTTGCTTGTTATTGCTCCTTCAACTCCTTGTTAAATGCCACCCATCTATCGAATCCTTGGTTTGTTTGAAACTCTATTTGGAGATTTTCCAATTTTTTTGTAAATTCTTTGTACGAATGCCAAGATTGAGCCCTCATTTAAAAGGTTTATTCCTATGTTGGATGATTTAAGGATTAGGCTCATTGGGTTGCTTAATAATTTTCTTTATTACCTTTGGAAGAGCAAAATCACTAGAGGTTTTTAGGGCATCAAATGAATTTCTTGAAACAATAGTATCTTTCCCATATTTAGTTTTTACAAAGAAGACCTATTACCTTTTTTGTTCACCACATCATTCAATTGCAAGGCTGGATATTCCAAATTGCAAGCTATTTTTCCTTCTTTACTTTATTAAAAAAAATTACTATTGTTAAGGTGCCTGCGTTATAGTTGGCGTCTAGAATTCATAAGAAATTTTTTAGACTTCTTGTGTTACTCATGATGGAAGTCACAAGGACTAAATGTATTATGTTTTAGCAAGTCTCACAGTAGTTGCATGCATATTCATCCAACATGTATATCAAATTCCAAGCCAAGGTCACACTCAAAACCAAAAGGTATTAATAGGGTTGGAAAAACAACCTAGCGAAGAAGGACCCCTAATGAAAACCCTGGATCATGATCAAGATTGCCAAAAATATAAAGGATTCACGATTAAGTTAGTTAAATAAATACAATCAATTAACAAACAATTAACCTATATGACAAAATTGTGGCAAACAAATAGAACTAAAATAAACAATAAATTAGTAGAATAGGTTTAGTCAACTCAAAGATTGATGATGGAAAATGACATTAAGAGTGATTCACCACTCACATAATTAGTTGCCTAGGATTTTAGGAGTCATTTGAGTGCTTAGATTGATTTTGGATATAATCACAAGAGATTGAAGTGTTCATTGCAAGGTGGAGAATGAATGCATAGAAATTGGTGTAAATAAAGGTAAGAAATGAATAGTTGTGTAATTGGGAGCTAACTCTTAACACATCATATATTTTTACATTTAGACATTTTCATCAAGATGAACATAAAACTATATGAAAATCTATATAATTATGTTAATCTTACCATTATAAATAAATAACTAATGAGTTAATGTTAGTGAGCTTTCAGCATCAGTTTGTAATATTTTGCTTTTACTTTTTTAATAAAGACAAATAAATATAATAACAACAATATGCAAGGCAAAATATAAATATCTTAAAGAAATATATGAAAAAATAATAATTTTACTGTGTAAAAGAATGGGTAGTTGGCGAGTCCTTTAAAAAATTAAAAATTAAAAATTAAAAAATGTGATAGTTGCTTAAATTACAGTAGAGAAGAGACTTGACAGTGACACCAAGTACACTCGACCGAAACCCCTACCATGCACTCAGTTTATCATTTATGGCGAAATAAAAAATTCCAGTGACCATATATGGCTGCTCATTTACCTGGGAAAACATAAAGAAGTCAGTAGGTTTGGCCAATCTCAATTATTCAGAAGATGAATATGAATCAAATTAAAATGTGATTATATAAAGAGGGCAATGTACCCAATTCGAATAACAGATTTAGCCTGAATCAATTTTCTGTAGATATGATGGAGCTACTGCGGGAAAAGTTTGAGCAGTTTTCTATTTCGCTTACAACATTCATGGGAGCCCTTGCTTTTAATACCATCTCTTCGTACTCATCCTCTGGATCTGAAAGAGAAACAATAGCTCCTCCAGCTCCTATTGAAGCTTCTTCTCTATTTACTACAATAGTTCTGATAACAACATTCAAATCAAAAGTTTGATTGAAGGAAAAAAATCCTATAGCCCCGGAATAAACTCCTCTTGAAGTATTCTCAATAGAGTCAAGGATCTCCATTGCTCTTAATTTTGGTGCTCCTGTCATTGAACCTCCTGGAAATGCAGCTCTCACACATTCTACGGGGCTGACTTCGCTTCTTTTCTTCCCTCTAATTGTGCTCACCAATGTGTGCACTGTTGCATAGGATTCCACATCCATAAGACTGGGTACATGCACAGTTCCCGGTTCACACACACGACCCAGATCATTCCTTAAAAGGTCCACAATCATTAAGTTTTCAGCTTGATCCTTCTCACTGCAAATTTATAGATAACAAATTCATTAGGTATTACGCTATTAAGAACTCAATTTGACCTTTCATATATAGCAATTCGTAGAGAAAGAAATAGATGTGCTCTTACCTTTTTTGGAGCTGGGAACGTAATTTCTCATCTTCTAATTGAGAGTTCCCACGAGGAATTGTTCCTTTTATAGGTTTGGCTTCTAATATGCCATTCCGGTCCAAACGTAAAAACCTTTCTGGTGAAGATGAACAAATGCATACATCTTCCTTTCCAAAGTGAAGCCAAGCTGCAAAAGGAGCAGGGTTTTTGTCCCTCAAATTAAGATAGAGACAAAGGGCATCTTTTATGTTAATTCTCTTCCGAATCTGTGTTGTGAGGCATAGCTCGTAGCTTTCACCGTCTTTAATATACTGAAGGCATCTATTGACATCTTCCATATACTCACGCCTTGACTTTTGCATCCTGAAAACTTTTTGATTATCAACTTCAGAATTTGTTGATAAACAAGGCAATTTTCTCCTTTCCACTGCATCTGTGACAGCTGTTCTAATTAAATGCAATAGCTTCATCTCTGTAGCTTCCATCCATGCTACCGAATCGATTGTTTTAGACTTTGTAGTGTAATTATAACCTGGATAAGATGGAGACTTAACAGCATTTTGTCTAAACTCATGGAATTTATTCAGTGTGTCATGGTTCTGATCTGTTAATGAGTCCTGTTTCTCTTGGAAATTTTGTTCATTCAATTTATCACTGGATTCGGTGCTTGGAAATACTGACAGAATATACACATCATCAGTCTGGTGATCAATTGCAACAAGGCGGTCCGCCAAGAAGAAACATGCATCAGGGTCCTCTGATGCATGGCGGTTGTACTTCATTCCACACTCTGTCTTCAATTCATAACTGTTCAGAAATATTAATTAGCACATACAACTTTTAACGTGTATGTGTCATAAAATAGTCTCTAGCACATGAGAAACAATGGAATATTTAGGAAATGCTTACTCCACAAGAAATGACCTTGTTAGGAAAAAACCAAGACACCCTAAAATGAAGATAATCATAAGCGGAATAAAGAAACATACACATACTTACCCAATATAGCCAACATATCCGCCACAAAAATCAAAAGGCAGCCCTTCATAATCTTTTTTCCGAAAAGTAAAGGATTGAAGTTCCTGATATTTTCAATCCAAGTAATTAACATTGAATCCTAATTATCCTTGTAGTCGTAAGCATCACAAATTTCATCCAAGATTACAAGCATTTTATGCAGACCCAGACAAGTCCACAGGAATGAATTTAGCACCCAAAACACAGATTGTCTAGGCTAAATTCCAATAAATGAGGTGAAAGTCAGCATGTTGAAATGCTCCACACAAAACATCCAATAACAGAAAAAGAAAATAATATAAACATTATTTTAACAAAATGCTGAAAATATGATAATGTTTTTTTTAACTATACTCCCTGTGGATGCATCCCTTGCCGAATCTGACCCCGTCTCCTATTCCCAAAATTTACAGAAAAATAGGAAACAGCAATTTTTCAAAGGATACAGATCACTACATTAGGAAACAGCTAGGGGACCTACTTGCAATTTTTTTAGGGGACACACGGGTACATAAGGAAACAGCTAGGGAACAGTCTGGAATGGCTAGCTATCCCCTGCAACCCAAGCATGCTTTCAGTCACTTTTTACTCCATACAGCTGGGATGAACCATCAACCTTCAGCATTAACAATTTAAATGTAAATGCATGCCTCAATTTTTTATACGACAGGTTTGTGGGCTGTTAGAAGGGGGGACATACATCAACAGATAATTTTAGAATGCTGATTTCATAGTCCTTGCCTTAATCACAAGTCTGTTGGTACTACTGCAATATGAAATCCCTTCTATCAGTTTTAGTAGCGGGACTGTTATAGCTGTAAGAAGGCCTTTTCTTAACATGGTAAAATAATAAATATAGAATTAACCCTAGAACACTATTAATGCTATTGACATCTCTGTCCATACGTATGTTTTGCATTCCTGTAAGGTACACTAGGCAATGGAAAACCTGTGTGTTACGAGGGTTAATTGTAGGCTCAACCCAACCAATGATAATTTTCTACTGCAGCATGTTACCAACAATAAATGATCATAAATACAAGAAATAAATGACTAATTTTAACATCAAATGTAAATGCATAATTTTTTTTATTTGATCTTAACAGATTTTAAGGCCAGTTTAAGAGGGAAAATTCAAAAATGCATTTCAAAACATAATTTCAAAATGTTCATGTCATCAGTCACTAAACATTCTGTCATATCTTCACTAACAGATTTTAGAGCCACTTTAGAGGGAAAATTACAAGCCAAAAGATAAGTTCAAAATGCTCATGTCACCAGTTTGAACTTTGCAGACATGCTATTGCAGGTCTGTAATAAAGCTTTAAAAAGAGAAGCCTTACTTTGATCAAGTTTGGTGTCAGGACTGTTGCAGTTATATAAAGGAATTTTTCCTAACGAAGTATTCATGCAAGAGAGAATCAAGCACTATATGGCATTTTTCATGCTACTAATATTGTCAATCTACGCAGCTGACATCAAATTCATGTATGGAACAACTAGAGCAAGGAAATTATCATATATTCATGTTGACAGATGATGGTTCATCCCAGCCGAATGGAGTGAAACTGGCAATGTTACTGGATGCTGATTAGGGACAGCTGCATATTTTCACTGTTTCTGAAATTTGCAGCCTTTGGGCATTGCTTTTGTAATTATTATACAATATATTTTGCTCATTGACAATCAAAGCTAATTATTTTTCTTATCTAAAATATAATGTTATGTATTGAGGTTTTAAAATGTCTATGATAAATGCCTTATCAATGCTATCATATGTATATTTGAAATACCTTATATTTTAAAATTTTCCATTACCCCAAAATGGCCTCCCAAATGGCAAAAAGTCAGTCATGAAAACATTTTCCCCCATCCCCTGCTCTCTCCATCCAGGAGACTTAGGGGAGTTCTGCTTTTTAATAAATTAAACCATCCGTTTACCCACTTACTTGGACAAGTTGCCAAAGTGAGATAATAAATCATCTAACGATAATATAGATGAAATAGGTATATAGAAGAGGTATTGGCATTTTGGATTCAAAAAAAATACGTTATGATAAATCTATAGATATTACATAAAAGCCGAAAAGAATATGAATAGGTTATAAAGGGGTGTATAGGTAGGGAGATATCCAGCATATACTCCATAAAAATCAAAAGACAGCCTTAATAATCTTCCATTCATTAATTCACTCCCATGTTGGAAAGGCTTCAATCTCAGATAAATGTTAACATCTCAATAGATTCTCAGAGTAACAATCATCGAGATATGATTAGTCCATCCCAGACAAATTTTGATTGATAAGCTGTTGAATGATTTTGTAAGTTGTACACATGAATTTATTTGAGCATTGTGACTTGGTCCATGAGTCTTTCTTGGAATTTCGATTATTAAGATCTTTTAAAATTAAAGCCTTCCAATGAGGTTGAACACTCTCATAATAAAGAGGGTTTCGCTAAAGTTGCACTTTGGGTTCATAAATTCCTGCTAGTCGGTGCTTTTTTTATTTTCCACACCATGCTCATAAACAGCTGGTTAAAGAGTATGAAAATATTAAAACTACTCTGTATGAATTTATGTTTCAACACAAAGTTTGACTTAAGTTTGATGTGTAAACTTCAACCATTCATAAAAGTTTGACAAATTCAACTGCTTTTGAGTTCAAAATGTTCTACAATGGTAGCAATTCATTTCTCAATAAACATGATTTCATTGTTTACTAATACCTTGCATTCCATTCAAAGGGTGGAAATCAGTAGGATAGTTTGACACGATAAGGTTTGGAATTAGGCAGTACACCTTAGCCTCTGTAATGTCCCCTTCTCCGTGCTAGACCTATTGGCGCCTATTTGGTCTATCTTTCCATCCGGATAGGCTAACGGCATTTGTTTTAGGATGCCAGCCAGTCACAGAAGTCTTTTGGTTTCAGTAGAGGAGATATTTAAGTAGGAAATTCTAAGGTTGAAGTCAAATTGCTTTATTAAGTTAATTTATAAAGTATTTTTTAATTTAAAGTCACTTTATGACTTAAGTGACTAAAAGACAAAATAGTCTTTTATCCCACATTGCTTAGTTTTACGTTCTCCTAGCAGTGAGACGGCAGTATCTTTGTACGTGACAGTGAGCAGCAGCAGACAGGCACTCCAAGCTTTACCAAGGGTACACTTCACACGGGTCACCTTCAATGCAGTGATAGCAGATAGGAGTGGACATTCAAAACAGTAGGCAGATTAATTATGGCAGCCACATTTTCATTTAGAGGGAGGTCACAGGCCAAGGACGTTACACTAAGTCTGAGCTATGTGGACATGAGAGTGACTAGGTGTTGGCACTATCAAAACTGAAGTCTTTAACACGGACCTTCGACACCCAGCTAGCTGTGATTGTTATCAGGTTCCCTTTTATCATTTGTTTGTGCTTGTATACTTGTGTAGTAATGTAAACCAAATTGAATATGTTGGACTTCATTCAGAGCTTACTCCTTCATGATCTAGATAGATAAATTGTGTATGAGATCTGCTGTTGAAGGATAGTATAAATTCGGGACTGTTATTTCCGATACTTTCACATTATTTGCAAGTTCCTTTTGCCATATTTCTGCATTTTCTAGAGTTGGATTTACTGGCAGCAGTATCGGAGTTTCAGACCTGGGTTACATGCAAACTGTTTGACAAAATACCCCAAGTGGAGATTTAATTATTTTTTATCATTTTTAGCCCAAATCTAATTATTTTGTACTTCTCGAAGATTGACCTCAGATTGGGATACCATCAGATACGGGTTTGCGAGGAGGATGTGCATAAGACAGTCTTCCGATGTCACTATGGACACTATGAGTTCTTGGTTATGCCATTTGGACTCACTAATGCGCCAGCTACATTTCAGTCATGTATGAACCATATCTTTAGAAAGCAGCTACAGAAGAGCGTATTAGTATTTTTGATGACATCTTAATTTTCAGCAGAACATGGGAGGAGCACTTGCAGCATCTAGATGAGGTACTCAATATCATGAAGGAGCACTCATTGTTGCAAAGGAGTCAAAGTGTGAGTTCGGCTTGACCGAGATTCTTTACTTTGGTCACGTGATTGGGCAGATGGGGTCAAGGTACATTAAGAAAAGATCCAAGCAATCCTAGATTGGCCTCCACCGAGGAGCATATCGGATCTGAGGGGATTCATGGGTCTTTGCTCTTACTACAAGAGGTTTGCTAGAGGTTTCTCACAGATAGCAACTCCCCTCACCAATCTCACACTGAAAGGGGCATTCAAATGGACAATGGAGGTAGAGGAGACCTTTAATAGGCTCAAGCAGGTGATGAGCACATGCCCAATCTTGACATTGCCCGATTTCTCTTGATAGTTTGTTCTTGAGTGTGATGCTTCAGGGAGCGGTATTGGCGGAATTCTCATGTAGGATAGGCATCCCATTGCTTACAAAAGCAAGAAGCTTAAGAATAGCAAGAGACTGTATTCCACCTATGATAAGGAAATGTTGGCCATTATGCACACATTAGCCAACTTTAGAAAGTACTTGGTGGGTGGCAAATTCACATTTAGGACGGATCACAATAGTTTGCGCTATTTCTTAGAACTGAAGGATCTTAACGAAAGACAGCAAAAGTGGGTCAAAAAGATTAAGGCATATGATTTTGACATTGAGTATGTCAAAGGTAAGAACAATGTAGTTGCTGATGCACTTTCCAGAAGACCTTCAGTAGTGGAATGTTGTGCTATTTCTAAGATATCAACAAATTGGGAGTCTCAGTTGTTGGTTGAGTATATTCTAAGAATACTCAAGCATGTCAAATTATGGATGGACAGATTCAGGATAGCAGGTACAAGGTAATAGATGATGTGGTTTTCTATAAGGATAGAATTTACCTCGTACCATGATCTAAACTCAAGGGTAAGATTATGGAAACTCTACATGATGCACCATTGACAGGACACCCAGGGTTCTTCAAAACCTATAGACAGGTCAGGAAAATATTTTCATGGAAGGGCCTCAAGGACAATGTCCTCCAGCATATCAAAGAGTGTTAGACTTGTCAGGAGAACAAGTCAGAGCATGAGTTTCCAGCTGGGTTATTATAGCCTCTCCCCATTCTGGCGCAGAAATGGGAGAGTATTTCCATGAATTTTATTACAGGGTTGCCTAGGGTGTAGGGCAAGGATTCTATTTTTGTAGTGGTGGATAGATTGACGAAATTCGCTCACTTCTTTTCCATAGCAGTAGATTGGTCAGCCTCTCAGGTAGCTGAGTTATTCTTTCGAGAGGTATTTCGTCTACATGGTCTTCCTTACACCATTTTGAGCGACAGGGATAGCAAGTTCCTTAGAACTTTTTGATAGGAACTATTCAGATTGGCCAGTACGGAGTTGACACCCAGCAGGAGTTACCACCCCCAGATGGATGGGTAGATTGAGATAGTAAACAAATTGGTGGAGGGTTATCTCTGGAGCTATGTAGTAGGGCAGCAGAGGGCTTGGGTTAAGTAGTTATACCTAGGGGAGTATTGCTACAACTCCTACCACATGTCCATTCAAATGACTCCATTTCGAGCTCTCTATGGCAGCGAACCTCTATTGTTCGTAGATCTGGCTTTGCAGGATAGCAAGGCACCGCTAGCTGGGAATTAGATACAAGATCAGCAGGACATTCTCAGATCCCTTCAAGAGAACATTTTACAGGCTCATAATTGGCAAAAGATGTATGTTGATCCTTGTCGGACAAAGCACAATTTTGCATTGGGGGACATGGTTTATCTTCGACTCCAGCTGTACAAACAGACCTCTTTGAAGAAGAGTGAGTCCCAAAAACTCTAGCCTAAATATTTTGGTCCCTACCGCATTACTCGGAGAGTTGGGGAGGTCACTTATGAGCTAGACTTGCCAAATGACAGCAAAATTCATAACGTTTTTCATGTTTCTTGTCTCAAGAAAGCAATTGGTCAGCATGTAGTGCCCTCCATTGGATTGCCTCCACTTGATGAGGAGGGGAAGCTAGTATTAGTCCTAGCAGAGGTGATAGAGGTCAGAGAAAGGAAGCTGTGTAACAGGTCCGTCAAGGAATATCTGATCCCCTGGAAGGATTTGCCATATGAAGATGCCACTTGGAAAAGTGAGTCAATCCTGCATTGAGATTGATTGAGGGCAAGCAATCCTGGGAAGGGAGGACTGTAATGTCCCCTTCTCTGTGCTAGACCTATTGGAGCCTAGTTGGTCTATCTTTCCATCTGGATAGGCTAACGACATTTGTTTTAGGATGCTAGTCACAGAAGTCTTTTGGCTTCAGTAGAGGAGATATTTAAGTGAGAAATTCTAAGGTTGAAGTCACATTGCTTTATTAAGTTAATTTATAAAGTACTTTTTTTATTTAAAGTCACTTTATGACTTAAGTGACTAAAAGACGAAATAGTCTTTTATCCCAAATTTCTTAGTTTTACACATTTCCCCTCACTTTGAGGTTATAAAAAAGAGCAGCTGAATAGGGAGTGTGTTAGTTGTGTGTAGAGTCGCCTTTTATTTTTCTGAGGACCTCCTTCAAGTCCTTACCTGTCTTTGTTCGAAGCCTTTTCCTCACCATTTATGTGTTCACCGCTCCTTGAAGTAGCTGGTCGAAGTCGCAAGCTTCCGCGGTTGTGATCCCTTCCTTTGAACCGCTTTGAACCACTTTGAACCTTGGTTCAAAGTGGTTCAAAGTAGTTCAACCTAAGATTTTCATACTAACGCTTTTTTTTTGGCAGGAAATATTCTTTACGCGGTGGCTTTCTTTGAAGTACTTTGAACCACTTTGAATCTCAGTTCAAAGTAGTTCTTGATTGGAACGATTGGTGGTAATTTATTTCTAAAGTACGGTGCGCCGCCTTTTCACAATCAATTGAGGGTCTTGTTAGAATATCAAGAATCAAAAGATTTTGCTCTTTTTTCGAGGAGAAAGTCGTCATCATTGGAAGTGGGAGAATAGATCTTCGATTTGAGGAATGATCGGATATTGTACGAAATCAATCATTGTTAATTCATGTGAGAAGAGAAATCATTAAATGAAAAGCTCATGCAGCGATGCTTCGAACGTGCCAAGCTTGATGTGAGGTGATATGCCATCATGCCTATTAATTATCCAATACTTCCACATGTAAACCTCTCCTTTAATAAAACCCATTCAGTAGCTTTGTAAATTGCTTTGCAAAAAGCTGATTTCAAAGAGGAGTTGTTAAGGAAGATAGAAGAAGTTATTTGGTTTTCAGCGGAAAGCAAGTGAGAGTTTAGAAATCTTTGTTTTGTTCTACAAATCTGTTATTTTCAAAGGATTGTCTGCCAAAGGTTTTGCTTGTTTTGTTGAAAATGAAATCAGTCTTGCTCTTTTTCAACAATGCTTCTAGCCTTGAATGTAAGAGACCAGTGATCTGTGATACAAACTTAGAAGGGGTGAATGTAGAAAAGCTGCAAGCGAATTTTCTTGAGAATACTAAGGAGATTAAGGGATGCATGAAAGTGTTAACAAGTGGGTTAATTGAAGCCGCTGCCTTTCCTCCTGCTTTCGTAAACCCTGAGCTTCTGCAACTTTGCATTGACCATTATGATGTAAGGAGTAGAAGCATAGTAAGTGAGAATGGTAACACCATACTTTCCATCTCAAGAGAAACCATTTCATTTGTTTTACAATTAACAGCAAATGCCTTTGCCGCATTTTCCCCCACTCAAGCTTTAGCTGAATACCAAGAAACCCCTAGCGTTTTCTGAAACACCCTTGCCAGGAAATGGACCGAAGTTAACTATGGAGGCGGGTCTAGGCTGCCCAAGGTCACTACTAAGGATCACATGAAACCTCATATACATGACCTGGTTGTATTGTTGCACAGAGTGAAGGGTTCAGCTGATGCATATTTGTTTGAAGAGTGGATGTATAGGTACATTGAGATTATCTTAAAGGGCGAGCAATGGATGGATTGGGCGGAGATCATTGCCAATTCCTTGAGGAATCAACTCAAACGCGCCAAAGAATCTCGCGAGGATTTCTATATGGCCTCGTATTTAACTTATTATATTGCCTGTACATGTGATCTCACTACCCTTCCACATGGGGTATGGAAGGAAGAGATAACCGTCTTCCAATATTGTCCTTTGTTGCAGAAAGACAGAGTTTTAGAAGATTTCCATAAGGTGCATGATGTATTGTATGGAAGTGTTTATTTGACTCTAAAAGGTGTTCAGATGCCATGACTTTCTTCTGAATCGCAAAGGCTAGTTCAACAGTATAGGAGTCACTTCATTCAATTTCCTAGGTTGAGAGTTGGAGGGTTTGAAGATGAACCTCTAAAGTTACCCCGATATGCCCTTGATTGTTTCATTTTAGCCGAGTTATGCAGACAGCTTTTCTCTGTCATCAAAGATAATCTTCCTTAGGGGAATTGGGAAATGGCTTTCCCTATCACATTGGGCTCCTGAGTCTGTACTAATATGAATAATGCTTCCATCATCGGAAACAATTTGTTGGGATTCAATCTTGGTTTCTATCACAGCAGGAGAAATTTTGATAGTAAGGGACCCTTGGCCTTGAAATCAACCCTTCAGATGCTCCTCATCTAAAAGATCTATGGAGAGATTGTGGAAATGAAGAAGAAGTCTTGAAGAAAGACCATTCTAGATTAACCTTACAGCAAATCAGTTCTTTCAGATTGAAGTTCAAAACACAGGGAATTATTGAAGATGGTTCATACCTAATTGAACCCGGTTGGGAGGAGTCAAATGAGGCAAAGTTCCTAGCAGTACACTGGAGCCAAGAGGAAGAAGCTGATATTAATTTGAGGGCTAGATCTATATTAACCTATACAGATGATTGGTTACAGAGGAAAAGAAGAGGAAATATCAATGAGTCTTCTCCTAAGGTGATTTCTTCCCCAGGGTCACTTTAATCTGAAATTCCATTTTCTCATATTGCAGGTGACGCACCGATTCCAAATAAGAAAGTGAGATCCCCTCCCCATTCGCAAGCTACGGCTCCTAGGACAAGATCCCAGTCCAAGTCCAAAGCCTCAAAGCAACCTAGTATTCAGAAGCAGAAAATGGCATCTCAGGGGCAGGATTCAGACGATAAATTTCTTTCCCCTGATGAGGCAGACGGCGAGGTTCAATTCATTGAAGCCCGGAGAGTAGATCAACCCAAGTTCTTAACTCCAACTAGAGACACTCAGGTAATGTCAACCAGTCCTACTGTTCCTTCGTGGTTGTCAAATTGAATCAACACGAAGCGGAATCTACAACCAGTATCCACACCGGTAAAGGACATAGTCACTAGATACGCGGCCAAAGGTTCTAAAACAAAGAAAGTGAAAACGGATGCTTGTCTCACCAAAGACTCGGTAACAGGAAAAATCATAGCGGAGGTGGCCACTTATAAACAAAAGAAAGAGTCTAGGGAGATCGATGATGAAGGGTTCAAAGTTACTTCTTTTGAACTAGGTGCTATTAATAGGAATATTGGCAATAATTTCTTTAAGTTTTCTGCTGACCACATGCTCACACAATCAGAGAAAGATTCCAGAGAAAAGAAAGAATTGAAAGCAATGGTGGTGACAATGGCTGCATACATCATTTCGCTGATCAACCTAGGGGCTGCTCCCATAATCCAAATACCACAGCCTTTCAACCCAAACTCTGTTGAGAGCCAGCAACTGATGAAACAGATGCAGAGGGGAAAACTACTAACTGATGCCATGACAAACTGGGTGAATAACATAGTAGACCAGGGAAATAAATTTATTTCTGAAGTTACTAGTATCTACTCTGAAGGTGAAGCGCTGCTAGGGGAGATTCAAACCTTAATCCCAGTATGGGAAACAGAATTAGCACGTTGCCAAGCTATGGTTCTCCAAGTATCAGAAGTTGAAAAATTCGGGGTTCTCAAATTCCTGAATGAAAATCCTATGAAGACCGTGGACCCCTACATGCTTTTTATTTTGAAAAATAATATGAACTGGAAGGAGTCCATCTACAAAGAAACCATCAAAGAAATACAAGGCATCGAAAATAAGATCACAAGAATGCACGAGGAACTGGTAAAGGACATGAAGATTGTCAATCGTATAGGCATCTTACAACTTGAGGAAGGAAATATGGACACTGAAGCATTAACCAGGAGTTTCACCGGAGCAGTAGCACAGGTCAGAGACAAAGAATCGCCGAAGGTTGATGATTTCACCTCATTGGCAAGCATCGAATCCATGTTGCGCCTTAATGAGAACCTGATGCCACGTCAGAATCTGAAAGTGAAGGAATATAGGTGGCAGAAAGACGCATGCAGAGCCCGGTTGATGAGCTTGAAAAACCCATACTCCCATGCCACGCAGGAATTCATATCCACGTTTCGGAGTTGGAAGCTAGTGCACCAAACTGTCGGAGAGGAGGAGAAAACCGACGCAGATACTGGGAACTGAACCGTCGCTTGTTGGCACTCTTTCTTTTTGATAACCGCTTTCTAGTTTAATAACGGTTTCTTGTATTAATCCAATAGGGCTGGGTTTTGATGGAGGCCCTTCGGATTTGAAAAACTATAAATGCTGGGGCATTGAACTGTGTTTTTTTTAGCAAAAATAGGGGATAGAAAATAGAAGTTAGATAGTAGCATTTCGATATAGATTTTTTCTGGATAACAATGATTAGTGATAGTATATGAATGTTTTGGCTTTCAAAGACTTGGTGCATTGAAATTTGAATATATATATATATATATATGAAGAATTTCGAATTATGCTTTGAAACTTTGTGTTCAGAGTGTTGAATTATTATTACTTTGTGGATGTGATTTGGCAATTCGAAAGTTCCAGATTGCTGTTACTCGGTTGTAAGTTCTTTAGTTCCTGTTCTTTGTTAGTGATGCATGTTGAGATTTTAGCGAAAATTCATTCTTTGAAGTGGGTTTTCTTTTTCATATCAGTTGAATCTGTCCATCTTTAAGTAGTCTTTTGATAATTACCTCACTACCCAGGAGTAGTTGAGAGACCCTTATGCACTTTCGGGAAAAAGTGTGAAAGTAATTTTCAATTTATTGTAAATTTGGTAAGGGAGCTGTACCTTCAGAAAATTCAGAGAGGAAGTGTAAAGTAAAAATAATGCTTTCTCAACTATAGTGAGCGATTCTGTTCTTTTATAATATTGGGTATAGAGTAAATTTGATAAACTATTTAAAAGGACAATCTGTTCACTAACAGAGTGTTACCACGAATATATGTTATTTTACAAATCCTAAAGGTTGCTTAAATGTGACTAGATATTTCCTAAGGATGAAACCCCTTGAGGAAAATAATGAGGCTGGACGCAAACCCAGTGCTCGTAGTGTAATTTCAGAACTAAGTTTCGAATTGAAGTAGAGGTTTACAGGAAGTGGGAGCTCACGGCAGAAAGAAGTTTTGGTGTGTGAGCTTAGTATAGAACAGTGGCACGTATATGGCATTGTCTGATCATTTGGAGTTTGGACGGCAAATAGAATGGACTGTCATACTAGCTGCGATAGTGTTGGCGGACTTTGCAAGAGCCAAGTTCCATATTATCCAAGGCCTTCTCTATCTACGTTCTCCTAGCAGTGAGACAGTAGTATCTTTGTACGTGATAGTGAGCAGCAGCAAACAGGCACTCCAAGCTTTACCATGGGTGCACTTCACACGGGTCACCTTCAGTGCAGCGACTGCAGATAGGAGTGGATGTTCAGAATAGTAGGTAGATTGATTACGGCACGGGTACACTTCACACAGGTTACCTTGAGTGCAGCAATAGCAGATAGGAGTGGATGTTCAGAACAGTAGGCAGATTGATTATGGCAGCCACATTTTCATTTTCAGGGAGATCACAGACCAAGGACGTTACACTAAGTCTGAGCTCTGTGGATGTGAGAGTGACTGGGCATTGGCACTACCAAAACTGAAGTCTTTAATGCAGACCTTGGACACCCAGCTAGCTGCGATTGTTATCAGGTTCCCTTTTATCATTTGTTTGTGCTTGTATACTTGCGTGGTAATGTAAACCAAATTGAATACGTTGGACTTCATTCAGAGCTTACTCCTTCATGATTTAGATAGATAAATTGTGTAGGTGATCTGCTGTTGAAGGATAGTATAAATTCGAGACTGTTATTTCCAATACTTTCACATTATTTGCAAGTTGCTTTTGCCATATTTCTACATTTTCTAGAGTTGGATTTACTGGCAGCAGTATCAAAGTTTCAGACCTGGGTTACATGCCAACTGTTTGACAAAATACCCCAAGTGGAGATTTAATAATTTTTTATCATTTTAAGCCCAGATCGTTACAGCCTCACTAGGGGTTCTTCCCTTTGACTCTTTTGGGGGTCTCTGCTTCCCAACCCCCATCAGCCACCATCCCCAAATCTAGGCCATTGGTCTTTGTGCATTTCAACTGGCATCTCTTGTCACAAACGGAACTTGATTACAACAAGGTGATGATGAGGAATTGGAATATAAGTGTGCTGACAGAGATGCTATAGTTGCACAACTTGCCAAAATATATGTATGTGAGGCAAAATCTGCATATGACATGGCTAGTGGGAGTGGCGACATAATTAATAGTGATTAACATGAAATTGAACAATGTTCTCGAATCCCAATGAAAAATAATAAGACCTTTGAATATTGATTGTAACTTTCATTTTGTATTGACATTTGAATCTGAACCATTAAATTATGAGTTTGTGAGCATTTTCTTTTTTATCAACTAATGAGGTATTTAAATTTAAAAAAATTGTTTATTGACAATTACAAGTATTACTGTTTATATAATTTTAATATATATAGATTTATAAATTATAACTATGTCACACACACACACACACATGAACCCATACCAAAACTAAAGGAAAAAAATGCCATAGCAGCCTGCCCTAAGCTTAAAAATTGAAACCATCCTCATAAAGGTACTGGCAACTTAGTCTTGAGCTAGGGATTGGACCAAACAGAATCCTAGTGAATCCATGGTGGAGAAGTGCTCATTAATCTTTATTATACCAAGCTCAAGTGGCCAACTTGAGACTAGATTGAGATTTCACAAGTTTGCACACTTTTTGCCTTCGTCCAACTATACCATATCCATCAAGCTGAGCCATATAGACTTTTTCTTGAGATTTACATTGAGAAAGCCACTACATATAGGAGTGAACTTGCCAGCCAAACTATGCTAGCAAACCAAAACTTGCAGAACAAGGTGTCTGAGAACAAGATGGTTCTCTCCCAATGAGAAGTCTTCATGCAACCATAGTTGAAAAGTATCTTAAAAACTTGGGACTCGGGAAAAACATGAGGTAAAGATTCACAATAATTTAGCAAGTTTATCAAACATAAAAATAATAATAATAATTAAATATTCTTAAACCACATGCATATTACTGCACTCACAGAACATGTTACTCATTTCTTTCGTATGTAGAAAAAAATTAGATTTCAATATGCATCAGAGACGAGAAAATGAATTCCATACATATGAATTTCCAGTCTCAATATCAGTAATAACTGCATTTTGAGAAAAGATGGATAAAATTGCATATCCACATGTAAACAACTATGTAATGATGCACATATGTGTGAAGTTTGAACTATGCCATATCTATGCGTGAAATTGAACATTGCAAGATCTGGACCAAACTATGGACCATCAGACAAGTGTAACGGAAGGAAATCAGAAGCTAAAACATTAATGATGGAAGCACAGCATTCAGTGGATGGCCGTACACATGGACTATGAATATTCTCCTTGACAAGAATAAATGAAAGAAAAATAAATGTTGCTCTTAAGGTAGTAAGCCTCTCGTAGAAGTTCTGAGATATCCATATATGAATGAATAGTATGGTTCTTAGTTTCTTGCTCAAGTCTTTTGGGAGCTCCTATTGAGAATTTTTGTTGTCTTTCTCTTCTACTCTTCACCATGTTGTTTTGAAGAATTCTCCTCTTATTATTATAAAATATTTAAAATAGTGTCTACCTTCATCCCACGATTCATCAATCAAAAAATATATATAAATGTTAATTATATCTAATTTTATACTATATATGTTAAATTGAAAATTCAAACTGAAACCCTAGCAGCTAGCAACCTAGCACATAACAGAAAACACAATCAAATATCATACAAAATAGTGATTTCATGGTTTTTAACAGAATACTGTAGGAAAAAAATTTGCATTTGTGGCACAAACTCGTCAACACACCAAACAAAATCCCTAGACAGAGTCAACGAAATCAAAAAAAATCATAGAAACTGTCATCATACAACTTTTTCTTTTGCAACTGATTTTTTCCCAAATCACAAAGGTTGCCATTTATTACTACAGGTATGGTAACTTGAAAATTTTATATAAAAAATTTTGTTATTGCTTACAGGCAAGTAATACTCATTATAACTCTTTCTCGAGGATTTATCTGTGATTACTCATGAGGTAAAAAAGTAATTCCAGACTTGCATCTATGCATACAACAACATATTTTGTGCATTGTTTGCTATTTGCACAACATTCACCTTAAACATCTCAACCATCACTTCATCTAAAATCTTACGATAAAGTCTCCAATTTTCATACTTGTTCAAAATTGGGACCCTTATCCCTTCACCCTGGGAGCATTGAACCCAACCTTGACAACAACAATAGCATTCGCTAAATTTTTCCAACAAGTCAAAAACAAAATCAACATAAAGAATTTCAAAAACCCACTCATTTTTAAAATTCAAGATATGTACATGAGTCAGACATCAATCAAAATTTAAAACTCGTGAGTTTAAAAAAAAACAAGAAAAAAACTAATTACATAGCCATGTAAACTGGTATATTATTGACAATAGAACAAACAATCTCCAACTGCATTTTCCCAGTTGGAGTCTTGAAGAAGTGCATGGTACAATATAGGAATCTAATCTTAATCTACAAAGTCTACAGCCAACACCAATGTTCAAATTATAAGAGATTAGAGAAATTTTAGAAACAGATGAGTCCCTACTGCATTGCTGCCATCTCTTGTCTCTGCTTCTTTCTCAGTTACTTTTCCTCAATGACTCAAACTGAGCTTGGAACTCTCACACAACTTTAACTGGAGCTTGCATGACTAAATAAGTGTCTTGGCCAAGTATATAGGCCAGATATTTTTAAGTGATGAATAACTCTACAATAACTTTGGCTTTGCAATAATTGCAAACCAATTCCCATTTTGAAGGCCCTGGGAGTTGGAGTTAATGCTCCAACATAAATGAATAAGTCATTATGAAGTTTTGAGTATGTCTCATCAAAAAGTGGTAGGTGTCCAATATGTTTTGTTAATTTTAACAAGCTCTCAACCAATACCAGTTAGCTGTCAATCAGCTAAAGTTGTTGTCAATCTCCAGCAGCTAGTTGTTAATCTGATTAGCAGATTTGTATGGAAGTAGTTTGTATTCAGTGCTGTAAATATATATCATTTGATCAGAAAGATATGGCATTGAGTTCATATATCTAGTTTAATAGTAGAGTGGCATGTTTCCAACATTATACCTATTTGTAAATCACATGTAGGCCACAAAAGACAAAAGAACAATTTACATTTTCAATTTCTAGATTAAAAGGGAGTAAAATGGGAAAAAGTGGATTATGGAGCAAGGAAAACCAGTTTGAAAGAACGCGCTCTTCATGTTACCTCTTTTTTCTTCTTGTCATGAATCCATGATGGAATGGTGAAAAATGGAAAATGGAAAAGAAAACATTTAAAGAAAGAAATATCTCTTCAAATTTTCTGACTTAAATGCAATGTTGGTTAGCTCAAATGCACTTTGTACTGCTCCAAATCTGCAAATGCAAACTTTGAACATAGTTTACTGTTCTTTTCTGTTGGCTGTGTTTTTCTCTAACCTCTTGCATGATAGATTTTTATTTATTTTCTGTTGCTTGCAAGTGATCTCTTTTTCCTTAAATTAGCTGTGCTTTTCATTTTGGGGCTTAGAGTGTGGCTGTTAAAAAAGTTTGTTTTATTTTTATTGTTTTAAAATTTAAAGGTTCTTGGACAGCTGAGTCTAACTTGTTAGCCATTGTATTTTCCGTTGCGCTAAAAGATCGACCTGTTAACATCTGATACAACCACACGACTTATAGAAATCGGGAGGCAGTTAAGCCACCTCGCGAATCCTGAAGGGAAATGTTGGCGGTTAGTCCAACGATCGCCCCCTCAGCATTACACAAGGAGATTCAAACCTATGATCAAGCTCTAATACTACTTGTTAGTTGTCGTATTTGTCATTGAGCTAAAAGATCGACCTATTAACGTCCGATACAACCACACAACTTATAGAACACAGGAGACAATTAAGCCACGTCGCGAACCCCAAAAAGAAACGTTGGTGATTAGTCCAACATATCTAGCATGACTCAAAAGGCCAGCACAAACTGACAAGGCAGTGCAAAAGTTGTCAAGTTTTGTAGATGAGTTTTCAGGCCTCATTTTGTCTGCCTTGCCTTAGAATGCAACAAGTATGTCAAGAAATCAGCAAGTCCTGCTTTTAGTTAAACGGGTAATCCACAAGTCCTGTTACTCTATTATATTTCCATCAATTACAAATCAAGCAACAAGAAGGCAATTGGAAAGTTTCCAGCTAATACAGATCTTTGTAGCTATTTAGTACATGGTACACAGTTATGCGACTGCAGCCACATATAAGCTACGAGGGCAAGATCATTTAAGTCTAGCTTTAGCTATTTTTCCAAAGCTCAGATATAGTGTGTTCTTTTGAAATCCCAAGCTTCTAAAGGTTTACTCAAGTTTTGAACCTCATAAAATCCGTCAAGCACAAATTCCACCAGCATATATGTCCTCACAGTTTGAATCTTACCAAAGTTGTGCAATGTTACTTCTAAAGACCTGAAAGATTGGAAAAGACCTGGCAAGGAGGCTATTGTTGGGTGGTATAGAAGAAGAATGTCGAAGTTGTTGGTATTCAACAGAGAGCATGCCTTGGCATTAATGGATGTTGACAGAGATTCATGCTCTCAAAAGGAGGTGTGACCAGTGTTCCAGGACTTATTGTGGGTCATGAGGGTAGCCCAGGTCGGTGAGCCAGAGCCAAGGCAGCCTGTGCAGGTCAAAATGACCCTGACCCATTTGGCGGGTCAAACAACATGACCCGCGTGACTTGCCAAGTCAGAGGGTCATGGGCTGACTTGTCGAGTTCGTGATCCATTACCTGGTGGCAGCCCCATTGTAATTTACAAATAAATAAAAAGATTTTTCTTCAGCACTTAGAGGCCAATATAAAAAGTTTCTCATAACCATACTCTAGAACTTTAAGCCAACTGTTTGGGATTGTATAAACTATAAAATATTTCTTCAGCAAATCAGGATCAATGTTCAATGATTGAAGTGCCATTTTGCGAATGATCCTAAGGATACTGTTAGTTTGAGATACTCAAAGTATCATAATTTCACTTTCTGCAATTATGATAAAAGTTAAAGGCTAAAAGTCAAATGCCACTCTTTCAAATGTAGAATATTTTTTCAGCAGTCTCTTTTGGAATTGGTATTTTCACTTCCTTTGGGTTCAAGTTCGACAAATGTTGTTCTATTCCTTGTGACTTATATTTCCTCATAGGCTTGTTCAGAAACAATTGCAAGTCTTCCATTGTTAATATCCCTTAATTTACCATTTTGCTAAATACTAATGTTTGGGCAGAAACCCTAAAGATTCTCTGCTGATTAAGGACCTGTGATTATAAAATCAAAGGATAAAAATCTCTAAATTTCAAGCGTTTTTTCATTTTGCAAGTTACTGTCGAGTCACAAGTTGAGTAGTTCAGGCTGAGTACGATAAGCAAGACTTTAATAGCTTGATGAAGCGATGATGCTTCCTCTGATTGACAACAGAATTGCTAAACTACACTCTAGTTAGGACCTTCATTTCAAGAGAGAACTTAGCCAGAAGTTACAACTTGTTTGTATAGTTAAAAAAAATCACTTAACCTATATAAGAGGTAAGGATGTATCTCTTGTTCCCTGTTCATGGGGTTCTTGGTGTTCAAACCAATTTGCTGGACAGAAATAATGAATTTGATTCCTCCCCCTTGGGTATGTGAAATCAAACTTCAAGGGGGCAATATGTGAGAATCCAAGGTTGATAATGTTGAGTGTACCATTTGCCACTAAGAAAGGAAGGTGGTGGTGGCAACATTCAAGAAATTATTATTGGGCAGTTATTTAAAAACAAAAGACCAAGCCATATTTTTCGGTATTGTAGTGGCTTATCAAAATGGTCTGGCACAAGCAACAATCAAGGGGTATTTAATGATATGATCAATGCAATTACAGGGTGTTGAGCTCTCAACTAGAGATCACAATTTCTTACAAGAGGCTTGGGAATTGCTTGATTCCTTCGTAAACTTCAATTTAATACATTGCTAATGGAAGGCAAATATAATTGTAGGCTATTTGGCCAACCTTGCAATTATAGGCTTGAGGAGGCCATTTCTTTCAAATTCTTTAAAAAGTGGCATGACATAAATTTGATAACACTTTGGGAAGGCAAGAACATTGTAGTTTATTCTTCATCATTTGAATCATTGTAAAACCAATCAGAAGATGTGGAGGCTTGGGAATTGCTTGATTCCATCGTAAAATTTAATTTAATACATTGCTAATGGAAAGGCAAATATAATTGTAGGCTATTTGGCCAACCTTGCAATTACAAGCTTGAGGAGGCCATTTCTTTCAAGTTCTTTAAAAAGTGGCATGATAAAAATTTGATAACACTTTGGGAAGGCAAGAACATTGTAGTGTATTCTTCGTCGTTTGAATCATTGTAAAACCAATCAGAGATGTGAATGACTTGATAGATTCACATTTATTTTTGTCCGAACATCTAGGTCACAAAGTCATTGTTTATTACATTCTTCAACCAATCATCCATGATTTGAATGAATGGCAAACCTTTGAAGCAATGGTCATAGGACATTTTCTTCACGGCATTGGACTAGCTTCAGAATGATTTTCCAACAATCGATATTACTTCTTGTAGGTTTTGGTGGTAGATTTTATCACTACTTTGCATTAGGCCGCATCTCTACATTGTGAGGATTCTTGGCTCATTAAGCTACTATGAAGGTAGTAAAGTTGTATTTTGAGAAAAATGAGATAGCATTCTTTGATTACATCTCCAAAATCCAGTTGTGCAAAGCCTCTAACTTAAATAACATTCTAAAGGCTATTTTCATGGTGGTCAATGAAGATTTCATGAATGGCAACTAGGAAAAGGGATTTCCAATATTGTGCAAAATTCATTATAAAGTTTTCGATCTTTTTAAGAAATTGTGTTATTGACCAATGCTTAGCCCTATTGCATATCTGATATTAGATGTGGGTATAGTATCAGTCTTTACGATACATTAGAAGCTACCAAATTGAAAACCATGGTCGCCACCCATCAAGGGTGCATGCTTGTGATAGGTCATGCAAAGTTGAAGATAATATTGTGTGTTGGTGATTAATTTGGCGATAATGGAATTCTTCTCAGCCCATGGTTCAGGGGCATTCAACATGGTACTACATTTTGTGAGTATTTTGACCTCTGCTTCAAAAATCATTCACAAAGGAAAAACTCAATAACATAGGGTAATAAAAAAGGAAATACAATTCCCCATTAGAGCTGAAGATCTAGAGCCTCTACTCATGGTTGGCTCAATGAATGCAAACACTAATAGGCCAATGGTTCCATGTCATGCTCTATCCACTTGTTCCTTTGTAGCTCCAGGCTCTTTTGTGGGCCACAAAGTCTCCAACCAATCAACCTGGACTGAGTTTCTAGTGAGGATGGGTTTGCTATATTTTGTCAATGGCATCATAATGGTGGTTGGTTGGTTTCCTAGAGTGTCAAAAATAGGGGACGCATCTCCGTGTGATACATATATAATATGTTTGAGTTAATAACCTTAGTGTCAGGGTCTAATGTTTTCTTGTTTAAAATATCTAGGCTAGAGCATTATATACTTACATCAAGATGGACATGTTCAATGTTGTATGGTCCAACGTTAGTGGTGTTTTTGTATTTATCTAGTTTGGGGACACTAATATACAGCCTTTTTGGCGATTGTTGAGCATGTAATAGATTTGAAATGTGTTAGCAGTAATGTCATGAACGAAAAAATTTAGCACAACGCTCTACATCTCTAGTTTCGATATAATTGGAGTGGACCCTACCCACAATTCATCACTTAAGAAAAAAGAAGAATGCATGTCCTCATATGAAAATCGACAAAACATGCAAAAAGCAACAAAACTATGCCAATGACCAGAGAAAAATATTGTCAAGTTTTTACAAGGATAAACACTAGGGATGAAAATTCTCATAAAACAAGATAACTAATTTCTAAATTATAGGGAAACAACATGGATAATGTTCGGTCTTGAATGTTTTGAAACCCTCATCTCATTTCCCATCATGTATAACCGATTTGAGAAAAAATTTATCGGTTTGTGATATTTGTTAGAATCTGAAAAGATTAATAACCCAGAAAACTAGTGCAAAGAATAAATATCTAAACTATGAATGCAAATGATACAAAATCAAAATAGCAACACAGAGTTAGTTTCCAAGAGAGTAATGCAAATGCTAGAAGCAAAATAGCATTAAGAGGATGCAAAAACAAGAGATGCTTATACAAGCCAGGTAGCATGCTTATATAGGCTAGGAAGAGGGAGGAGGTGGCAACACCAACCAATGAGGAGCAACCATCTATCGGACTAAAGATAGCAAAGTATCTTCCCAAGATAGCTAATGGATGCTCACATGTAGGAAGGTGACACCTCACAACCATTCACCTAATAAGACATGATTTATTAACCTAAGCGAGATTATTAAAAGTGTAGGAAAAACCTAGCAAAATAGGAAAAATAAAAAACTACACTAACACCCCCCCATAAGCAAAGCTTAGGTAGATCTAGAAATGGGTCCCGACAAGTCAAGCTTGATGAGGTACCCATGTACATAAGATTTCCCAAAAGAGAGAGAAAAGAGACCCCCCAAAAAAAAGCCAGGACTCCGAGTGAGAGGAAGAGGCCCCCCCAAAAGATGAAGCATCCTGCACCCCCAGCAAAGCTCGCAAATGAAGGAACTTGCTCCCAGTGAAGGGTTTGGTGAAGATATCAGCAACTTGCTCAGAAGTCGAACAATAGCGAAGGTCAATGACATGACCATGGATGAGCTCCCGGATGTAGTGCATGTGGACCTTGTGTTTGGTCTACTGATGATGAACTGGGTTTCGAGAGATTTGAATGGCACTCTGGATGTCACAAAATATGACTGATGGTCGTCTAATCTGGATACCAAACTCAGTGAGAAGATGTTGAAACCAAATGGCCTTAGTGGCAGCATTTACAGCCCCCCGATACTCAGCCTCAGTAGAAGATAGAGCAATAGCAGACTGCTTTTTGCTCGACCAACAAACAGGACCTGACCCAAGTGAGAAGCTATACCTTGAAGTAGAACTTGCGATCCTCAGAATCACCTGCCCAATCTGAATCTGTGTAGCCCACCAAATCAAGCTCAATACCTGCTGCGTAGTGAATCCCACAACTATGAGAACCCTGAATGTAGTGAAGGATCCACTTGGCTGCTTTCCAGTGCAACTCATGGGGCTCCTGCATGAATTGAGAGACCATGCCTACAGCATTGGAGATGTCAGGTCTCGTATGAGTCAAATAAATGAGACTCCCAAGACGTTGGCGGTACAAAGTGCCATCAAAAAGTGGAGAAGAACATTGAGCCTCAAGTTTGACTCCAGAAAGGAAGGGAGTCGGAGCAGGCTTACAGTCAGCCATATGAAACCTCGAGAGTAAATCTAGAGCATACTTGGATTGTGTGATGGTGATCCCAGAAGGAGACTGAAAGATCTCAATCCCAAGAAAGTAATGCAACAAGCCCAAGTCAGTCATCAAAAAACTGTCCTGAAGGACCACTTTGACAGCCTTAATGGTGGGTGAAGAACTTCTTGTGATCAGCAAGTCATCAACATACAAAACCAAAAATAGAAGTGAATCACCCTGTTGCAAAATGTAGACATTAGGATCAGAATAGCACCGAGTGAACCCAACTGATAGAAGGAAGGAGTCCACTTGGCATACCAGGCCCGAGGAGCCTGTTTGAGGCCATAGAGAGACTTCCGAAGACGGCACACAAGTGAAGAATCCTGAAGGAAGCCCTGTGGCTGCTCCATGTAGATCTCCTCATGAAGTTCACCATGAAGAAAAGCACTCTTCACATCCATCTGATGTACTTCCCAACGATTAGCTGCAGCAATGGCAAGAACAATTTGAATGGAATTCATTCGGGCAACTGGCGCAAAAGTCTCAGAGTAGTCAATCCCAGGAACCTGGGAGAATCCTTTGGCAACCAAGCGAGCCTTGTGTTTGTCAACTGACCCATCTGCTGCAAATTTTGTCTGATAGATCCACTTACATCGAACAAGTTTTCTTCCTTTAGGAAGAGGGACAAGATCCCAAGTGTGGTTCCTCATCAAGGAACTATACTCTTCCTACATAGTTGTATCCCACTCAGGATTACCAGAAGCCTCATGAAAGGACTGTGGATCTGAGGCAGTAGCAATGAAGACATGTGGAGCATCCTGGAATTGTGAACAAGTTCGCCTGGTGTCTGATGGATCCCCAACCCAATCACCTGTAGACTACAAGGTCTGTCTAGCCCAAAGTGGACAGGAAGATGGAGAATTTGGAGGGGAATCATTAACCTCTGAATGATGACTAAGAGAGGAAGGAGGTGTGTTCTCTGAATCACTTTCTGCATCAAAAGTAGAGGTAGAAGACCGTTCAGGTGAATCTGACTCATCAGAAGATCTGTCATATATTCCAAGTGACTCTAATGTCAAGGTAGAAGGAGCTAGAGAAGTGATAGACAGTGAGCTTGAAGATCCCTCCTCAAACTAAACACTCCTCTCAATGAATAACTCATGTGTAGTAGGGTGGAGCAACCGATAACCCTTCACACCATCAAGATAACCTATAAATATGCAAGGTCTGCTTTGCAGATCCAAGGCCTTACGTTTCTCTGTAGGAATGTGGGCCCATGCAGGGGAGCCAAAAATTTGAAAGTGCTTAACTGATGGTTTTCAACCGCTCCAAGCTTCAAAAGGAGTAACTCCCTTCAAGGCTCGGTGAGGAATACGGTTCTGGATATAACAAGCACAGTTAATGGCTTTTACCCAATACTGTGGTGCAACAAATCTAGAGTGAATCATACAGTTTGCCATTTCCTTCAAGGATCTATTCTTCCGTTCTGCAACACCATTTTGCTGAGGATTGTATGGAACTGAATGCTGTAAATCAATCCCCTCTGAAGTGCAAAATCTTTCAAACCGATGGTTGACATACTCACCACCATTGTCTGTGCGAAAAACCTTGATGGCTTTCCTAGATTGCTTTTCTACAAAATTTTTGAAGTCTTGAAAATGATCAAATACCTCTGACTTTTGTTTGAGAAAGTACACCCATGTATATCGAGAAAAGTCATCAATAAATGTGAGGACATATCGGGCCTTGCTGAAAGAAGGATGTTGAAATGGACCAGCCAAATCACTATGAACTAACTCTAGTATCTATGAAGCTCTCCATGCCTTACTTTTGTCAAACTTTTCCTTAGGATGCTTACCAAGAATGCAACCTTGGCAAAAACCTCCTGAGAATTGAACCGAAGGCAACCCTGTGACCATGCTCTGCTGGTTGAGCTTATGCAAATAGCGGAAGTTAAGATGGCCAAACTGCTCATGCCATAATTTACTCACATCATTAGAGTGAGTGAGCAAAACAGATGAAGGAGGATCAGGAACAAAGTGAGAAAACAGAGAGTCGTGATTGATGAGCTGCTCTCCCAACTGCAACTACAGAATCACTATGCAACTCACGTATCTCCACTAAATCAGGAGTGAACTCAACCCACTTGCCTAAACCTGTGTGAGTGATTTGGTATATTGATAGGAGATTAGTTGATAATGAGGGTACACAAAGAACATCATGGAATGTGCCATCCCCCACATCAATAGACCCTCTCCCACACACCTCAATAGGAGTGTCATCACCCATCAAAATAGAAGGCATAGTACATGGCTCCAAGGATGCAAGTTCTTCCTTAGATGAAGCCATGTGGTGCGAAGCACCCGAATCAAGAACCCAAGTGGATGGTGAGGAAGCAATTGCAACAAGAGCCTTGCCCTTTCATTTCCCCTTGTTGTTTTCTTTTGCCTTGTTAGACTCTTCATTAGAACTTTATTTGATAGACTCAGGAACACTAATATTATTCTTCTCAAGAATGTATATCAAGTGATCAATTTGTTTCTTCAAACATTTATGTTCATCATGACCCGGTCTTTTACAATAGGCACATTTCACCTTTTCTTTCTTAGGCTTATCGCCCTTAGAGGATGAGGTATCAATAGTTGCTTTTGAAGCAATTGGTATCTGATCCTTCTTTTCCTCACTATTATTTTGTTTCTCATCCTTACTATTGTTGTTACTACTTTGTCCTTTTTGTTCTTTTGTGCCTTGGTTGGTTGCTAAGGCATGTGACTTAGAGGACTTAAGAGTGCCCATCTGGATTAGCTTGTCTTGTTCTCGAGTGAGATTGACAGCAAAATCATCTAGAGATGGCATGGTGAATTGAGTACCAAGTGCACCCTTAGTAGCATAGAAGGTAGAGACAAACACAGAATATTCTGAACTTAGCTTAGAGAGAATACTAAGAATCAATTGTTCATCTTTCTTTTCAATTCCACATTGTTTTAACTACAACATTAGTGATTTCAATTTGGTGAAGAAATCTTGGATTGTGTTGAAATTGCTTGGACTTAAACTAATTAATTCATTTTCCAACATATGACCCCTCATTGAATCTTGTGTGACAAATAGTGTTTCTAGCTTTGTCCATACTTCATTTGGTGTATCCAAAGACTCAATGTGAAATAGCAAGTCAAGAGAAACAAACAAACACAATGTTCCATATGCCTCATCACATTTGTTAAACCACTTAGGCTTATCTTCATCTTTATCAGGTTCAGTTTCAAGTCCCATAGTTATCCTATTTAATCCTGCTTTCCTTAAGTGAATTGTCATGCGTGATTTCCACTCAAAGTAATTGTATGGAGTTAAGATGGCCATATTTGTTTGATCCATGATGAAGAAATGCAAAGAAGAAATGCTAAAAAGAAAAGAACCTAGCCACGACAATGCCCCCCCTTTTTACTCAATCAAAGAACCCCCCCACAAAAGAAATATGATTTGGCACTTTATTTTAGTGCGTTTACAACTACCACTAGAAAGAAATACTTAGTGGTCTTGATTTCAATGCATTACAAACCCTCATGAAGAGCATATATTGAAAGTGAAACTTAGGCACAATAATCAAGGAAACAAATAGCACCACTGTGATCTACTCGAAAAATCATGCACTTTCAAAAAAAGAATTGCCTCGATACGAGGTCGTATGAGAAAGTTATGATCCTCCGAAGTTTTCAAAACAATAACTGTGCACAGTTACGGCCAAGAATCTGCAATTTCTGAAAAATTTATGCATGAAAATCAAAAAACAACTCCACTAGTGGATAGAGCACAAAAAAATAGCCAAGGTCATAACAAGAATTGTCAAAATCGGAGTTTGTATGAGCAAGAACGAGACATTTGAAAATTGCGTTCAAATTTGCAATTGCCAACGGAGAGGGGTACGGCTGTAGCTTTCCGCACTCGATCCTGCAAAATATATGGATTGCATGCAAAATCTAAAAGATACTCAAATGGTTTTTCGGAGCTACGAACAAAACCCAGAGAACATTTTTCTTGCTGATGTACAGAAGATGTTGCTGTAGTGTAAATCAGACGCCTTTAACAGTTAAAAAACGGCTCCAAAAATCAAGAAACGACCCTAGCAACCAAAATATGACATGCAAATGCTGGAACCTGCAATACTGATTGAAAACTCCAAATATGCAAGTTGGTTGTCAGATTTGAGATTGAAACTCCAGAGAAAAACCGTTTTTGTCAAAACTTTTCTGATTCTCAAGATCATCCAAAGATGCAAGAAAAGAGCATATTTCGTTTTTCAAAAAACTACAATAAAATTTATTAGCGCCCCCCCCCCCCCCCCCAATCTCTCAAATAAGGAAACTAAAATCTACTCTTGCACATAGAAATGCTCCGATACCATGTTAGAATCTGAAAAGATTAATAACCCAGAAAACTAGTGCAAAGAGTAAATATCTAAACTATGAATGCAAATGATACAAAATCAAAATAGCAACACAAAGTTAGTTTCCCAAAGAGTAATGCAAATGCTAGAAGTTTCCCAAAGAGTAATGCAAATGCTAGAAGCAAAATAGCATTAAGAGGATGCAAAAACAAGAGATGCATACACAAGCCAAGTAGCATGTTTATATAGGCTAGGAAGAGGGAGGAGGTGGCAATGCCAACCAATGAGGAGCAACCATCTATCGGACTAAAGATAACAAAGTATCTTCCCAAGATAGCTAATGGATGCTCGCATGTAGGAAGGTGACACCTCACAACCATTCACCTAATAAGACATGCTTTATTAACCTAAGCGAGATTATTAAAAGTGTAGCAAAAACCTAGCAAAATAGGAAAAATAAAAAACTACACTAACAATATTTTGGTAATGTTCTAGTCATTGTATTCATTCCCCCTTTCAGCCTAGGTATCCAATTTTAAAAGTCAATTGAGGGTCACCATGAGTTCCATCTATTAGAACATCCAATTAGGTATCTTTTTTTCAAAAATTGGAGAAAAAACCGACCAAATTTGAAGAAGTTATAAGATTGTGGAATTTATAACCTAATATAGATATATCCAACCACCCTTTGAGTTTCTGTAATGGAAAAAATGGAAAAAATATCCCTTGAATCTTTGCAGTGAGGAAAGATGACTCCCTAAATCTTTGTAGTCGAGCAAAAGACCCCTAATTCTCTGCAATGGAAAACAACCCCTAAATGTCCATGAGGAAAAGGACCCTTGAATTTTCACCGTGGTGTAGACCGTGGATTTTTGCCATTTCTTTGAGAACTGTGTTTTTTTGCCATCAGTAAGTGTTGATAATACACCAGAACTACAGTTTGAGGCATACAACACTTGATTGCACGCCATATCTTGGAATTAGAGCTTGCAAATATGGATAAACAGTAAAATCTCCAAGTTACACTGCAAGGTTGAATTACAAAACATTGTGATGTCGAACAATAAAGAATATGAAATTTGCATACCTAGTCTTATTTGTTCACTTCGAAGACAACTTCTCGTCACAGTACCTGGAATTTGGATTCTCGTCTTTAAAAAGCTACTCAATACCACTTTTAAGATATCTGGAAAAAAAATTGAGTCAGAATATTATGGGCAGCAACTTGAATGTTTCTGCATTTTATTTTTCTGAGTACAAGGTCAATGACTGCAGTTTTCTGTAATTCTATACATACTCTGGTTTGAGGGCACATGAATACATGCTCTTATTGTTTGTCATTCCAAATTTGTGATTTAAGATTCTTTTGAGCAAAGTAATCAGGTACTGTGATGTTCATCAGTGCGCATTTGCTGCACCAATGTTATTTTTGTTACTCTTGTTCATGCAGCATTGTAATTGCTTTCAATGAAGGTGATAAAGAAATCTGCTATTACAGAATGGATCTTGAAGAAGGATCGCATTGTTAGCCCTTTGCAAGGCAAATTTTTACACGTTGGTAATTCTAGATTCACCACTAGAGTGTATTGATTATTATGAATGAATGTATATTTTAAATTGACCTTATCACCCCAAATAGGCACTGATCAGTCCAATTTCTCCCATAACCATAGAATTGACCCTAAGATGATAAATCTTAATTCAACCAAATATATATTTCTATATTTGTTTTGAAATCCTCGTATCTAAAACAAATTGATCACAAGGAGCTTGCATGTTTTAAGATCTAATTCATAATCTTTGTCATAGGGATATGTAATCAATCTGCTAGGCACTAAGCTGTAGATCAGTTACATACTTACAATCAATGCCAAAAAGGGAAACCCACATAGGTTTTGAGAAGCCTAAAGTGCAGAGAAAAACACAATTGAAAGTGTTTCGTGTTTTTCATGTTTGTTGGCCTATCTTCCAAGAGCTTTGAGCATAAGAACTAGGTAAATCTTTAGAAGTTGCTGGAATACAAGTTAAGCAACCAGCAAATAACAGACTACACGAATCACTTCGAACCTAGTATCCAACATACGAAACCCACCAAGGTTGTCCCAAACTAGTCTTTCTTGTCTCTTTCTCCATATAGTCTTTGAAAGGAGTTTATGTCTTGGTTACAACTATATTGTCACTTCCAATTGGTGAACCATCGTCATCTGAACAAACACGATTAAATTGTTGATCTGGACATAGAATATTTATCAAGCTATTTAAAACTCCTTGGTAACCCAAAACACCTTCATTTGAATGACTCCTATATGATTATTTATTTTCCATTATTTATAGTTTTTCCATTCTCCTAAAGTCACACACCAAGTTATTAACATCCATTTTAGGGGAGTCAAAAGAGTTTACGTAATGGCATCCCTCTTAGGGATGGAAAATGACCCTAAATTGACATCACTCCAGAGGGTGAGTAGAGTTTAACCAAATGAGTTTTTTAGGCCTTGACCCTATTGTTGAGATCAAACACTTGATTTGGTTATATAAGTGGGGTTCCAAACTTGAGGTTATGTTAGACTAATGTCAATTATTGGATCTCTTACCTCCCTCCTTTACCCCATATCAAAGGGTTTCTCTAGAATGACCTCTAGTATCAATCTAGACCTCCAAGCATTTCAATTGCTTTTGGATTCTCAAACTGATAAACTCAAATCTTCATCTAACTAAAGCTCCTACAAGCCTTGAGATCCACCACCTTGGAACTTTCCATACTCAAAATTGTGTGTCTAACTTTCCACTGACCTCTACCATGTCCTAATCAATTGTTCTAGCTATGGAGCTCTTATAGGTATCTAGCACCCCCTTGATTCCTTTTGCTCCAAAATCTAAACCTAGACAAAGAATCAACAAATTGTACGTGTGTGTGTGTGTGTGGAGAGAGAGAGAGAGAGAGATGTGTGTGTGTGTGGAGAGAGAGAGAGAGAGAGAGAGAGAGAGAGAGAGAGAGAGAATCTAGTCTCTTAAAACCTCAATTCATGAGATGAGGAGATTCTTCCTTAGCTTCTCTATTAGCTAAAACTTTCTTTCCGAGCATTTGAACCTTGAGAGAAATCTGCCAAGTTTCCTTTTTAACCTCTAAAATCATGTTCATTTCGTTCCAAATCATTGTGTCAACGCTCATCTCCTCTTGATACAACAGTGCGTGGTCATCAAGTGAGGGCGGCACATTTTTTTATTTTTAATCATCCTCCTCGTCCAACATGCAATGCTCAAACAAATTTACATATTCTACACTGACATCTGTGCACTAATATGTATGCAGTACCATTATGTTGGAGTGTATGAAAAGGACAATATCAATTACAATTACACTTTCCTTGACTATGTCATCAAGAAAGAAGTCTAAAGTTATGAGTTTCTAAAAACTCATTATCCCTAGCTTTGTGGTTTTCCCATTGATTCAATAGTTTCTCTTATATCTCTAAATGTATTTGTTAGATTCTTTCCAAAAAAATTGTCACTTACCTAAGGCTCAGCAAAATGTACAAACTCATTAAAGCCAATAAATTTCTGCCAACTTAAGAAAACATCAGTTGCAATTTGTGCCTTTCTATACCAACGAGAACCTTTCCAATGAAATCCCACATAATGAGAGAAAAGACTATGGATCTATTAGGATCAAGAAAAACTAAGGGGGGGCAAATCAATATTGCAGCAATTTTAATCAAATTATTCTTTTTACCACTATACCATATAATAACTGAAATGATAAAGCACAGTAACAAAGCATAGACAACAAGAGAACTCATAACACCATGATTTGATCTCAAGGAAACCCTGGCCAACCCCTGTAGGGATTGAACCCACAAGATAACTCACTACGGGAGACCTAACCCTATTAGGAGTCAATACAATAAATCCAGTACATAAGTCCCTGTTAGGAGAGTAGACCCTTTTAAAGGTCTTCAATCTTGTTAGGAGTTGTATAAACAAAAAGGGAGCTCATTTCTCGAAGATGAAGGTTAAAGCCACCTTCAAGGAATCAATGTCAATTACAATAGTATATACATCAAAAATTGGGTTATATAGATGAACCATACATAGCATCAACACAAAATTAGATCATGCTATCCAAGAGTTAAAACCTTGGATGTCGTCCCTTCAATGCTAAGTAATTGAACTGGTAAGCCAATTTGTTTGAATATCAAAAATTGGGATGTGTCACTACCTCCTTGGACTTGTGTCACTTCGCACTACTATATCTTATTCAGCATCACATACTAACACTGGTAATCACAATAGGAGACCATATACATCTCATATAACATATTCCTGAAGTTGTAGACCCATCTGATAAATCCTCTATTGTCGCTAACCAAAACTATACTAATTGTTCGTAAGGCACAACACTTGGTGAAGGTTTTGCAAATGGGGTTGCAAGCAGAGTGGATTTAACCATGGAGGAAACTCCGTGGTTAAGCGCGCTCAATTTGGAGTAGTACTGGGAAGTCCCAGTGCTTCACCTTTGTGAGCATCACCTAAATCCAATAGTGTTTAGCTTTTCATTTATTCTCATGAGAGATAGGTTCTTGTTGAATCACTGCTCATAAAATATGAGTCAATGAGTTTGACTCATAAACTACACAATTAAATCCTAATAGCAATATCACAATGGAAGAGGTGCTTGTGTTTTTGTACGCTTAAAAACCAATAATGTTTCTCCGTTTGGGATGATGCAGGAATTGTTGATAACCATATAGGATATGTAAGGTGAATTGTGTTCAAAGAATGCGTTGCAAGAGCCAACTGGAATGACAATTGGTATATTTAGACTTTTACTGTCCTCAAGAACTATTATGTTTTTGTTTCTTGAATTAGGAAGTTTAAAATTTTGAATGACCTCCCAACCGGTTTTTCTTTTTCCCTTACATCAATTGATATTCCTTGTGTGCAATTATGCATTTTTAGGCAGTTTAGAAAAGCTAGTATTTTATACAAACCACTCCCCCAGTTAATCATTTATTGCTTAAATTATATTGGACCCTGCATCGTCAAGGTCCATGTGTATAAACAATATCTCTTCCCTTCACCATTTTTAACCTTAGAAGGTTTAAAATGGAAGAAAAAGTGCCACAGCATTTTAACCAAAATGCCAAAGAAAGTTAAAAGAAACTTGAAATACCTTGATGTAAAACATTTTTGATGCTCTCCAAATGGTTAGTCAGCCCAAAAGAGTCCATTTTTTGTCCAAAATGTATACCCAATTCTTCAAAAATGCTCCAACCTAACAATGAATCGAAGCCATAGATCGCAAAGAAGGCAATATAAATAACACTACAATTGCAAGATTTTAATGCTTGAAGAAAAGGAAGTCCATAAATTGCCCATTTTGAATCTCTCCTTTCAAAGTAGATTGAGATTGTAATGAACAACACTTAAAACAGTCTTGGTATGTAACAAACATGAAGAACGGAAAATATAGACCTAAAAGTAAAAAGAGATTTGATTTAGATAAAAATGAATTTAAAGGGACTTTTTTAAGGGTTTTGGGTGCAATCAAATCTCAAGACACACTTTGGTGAGTCTTAGAAACTTGTGAGTTTCAATTGTTTTTGGCAAGACATGGTTAGTTTGATCAGGCCTGGTAAAATTGGTCATATTTTGCTTATTTATATGCCATGCTGTCAAATTACTTAGTGTTTTTTACAAATGGTCATACTATGGACAGTACATAGCATCTTCAGCATCGTGAATCATGTTATTCAATTACAATAACCTTTCAAAATCTGTTGATCACAGTACAAACAGATTGAGGTACCCTTACAAAACTCATTGAAATTTCTGATCCATTGGAAGGACCAGGATGCAAAAAATAGCAGGCTCTTATGTTACAATTGAAGTAATCTTTCATCCACACAACTACCACCTATAAAACCTAATCATATCAATTACAAGAAAAATATCAAAAAATTGATGATTTATTTTTTATTTACAAAATAGACAATATAATTGAAACTTAATTGCATGTAATTGAAAACAGATATGACTTCAAATTTATTCAAAAAGTCACGTTTCTGAGGATCTTCATCAAAATATGAAAAAAAAAAAACTTGAAACTATCTTGTGGCAGAGTCATAATCTTCATAAAGTTTTCTAATAGAACATATTGGCACATTCAAAATAAAGAATAATCAGATACAAAATGTAAATTCATAATTATTGCAACTCTATAGCAATAATATAGTTTCATATAATCGTTAATTAAATCTTACCTTACTTAAAAAGTCAAATAATCCAGTTTCAAGATATTTTTGTTTGACAGAGCCATTTTCATCTTCAACTGACAGATACCCACCACCTTGAACCATTTTGTCACTGAAGGAAAAAATTTCAAGGACATGTTGGTTCTCCTTATTTGATTCAAAATGACATCCTAAAGTAAATTTTCAGAAATCTAAACAATAAAAACTTAACAAGCTATATTGACAGCCAGAGTTCCATTATTATCCTACAGATTATATTTTATACTCCACCTTTGATCAGACAGTTTAAATGCAATACGTCGCCACAGCAGTCCACCTTTACCACCCATAAACGAAAATCGTGCCCTGATCTAGAAATAGATACAATATCAATATCAGAAATCTAGCTATAAACATGGTACTCAAGTTAATGCAAGCCCAGCACCATTAAAAACCACAAAGAAAAGTTTGAGATAGTAAGATACTATCAAAGATATTGAATTTGGAAAGAAGGAATACAAGTAAATCTGCTTCGGGGTAGCACAGTTATGATTTTATAAA
This sequence comes from Cupressus sempervirens, assembly GCA_028749045.1. Taxonomy (NCBI): domain Eukaryota; kingdom Viridiplantae; phylum Streptophyta; class Pinopsida; order Cupressales; family Cupressaceae; genus Cupressus; species Cupressus sempervirens. The sequence continues at coordinate 493,340,838 of CM053787.1, forward strand.
GAATGCAATTTTTTTGCTGGCTACTTGAATGCAAAAGAGAACAGGATACAAGTACTGACTTTTCTAGCAAATTAAAACACAAAACACAAAACTATCGATAATCTCATTATCTTCTGAGAATGTAAACAATAATAGTCTTTTAATAATCTCAGATTTCCACAATCCATTTCTAGTATCAAAGAAAGAAAGATATGCAGACTAGCCTGATGAAAAGAAATAAAAAAAGGCAAGGAGAGGAGAAATGGCACACACAACGACGCAAAGGGAGAAAAAAGAATTAAAAGGAAATGAATAAAAACTAAGCAAAAATAAGTGAACCAACATATGCAACAAAATGCATAAATATAAAATAGAAGAAATACATGGCCACAAATAAAAATTGAACCAAAAGATACACAACAAAATAATAGTCTTTGGAACTGAACTAGTATATTTCCGCATATTTCAATTGGCAAATATGTTAAAAAGGGACAAGAAACGAATTAAATAAAAAAATTATTCCCAGATTCAGTATACAATCCAATTCTGTAGAAAAATCATAATGAAGTTAATAAGTTGTCCTTTCCCTGTTTTCTTTTGACTGGTGTTATTAAAAACAATTTTTGGGTATTAAGACAGCAGTGGCAACTTAAGAAAAGACCAATGCAAGCAGAATCGGTTACACTGAATAGAAAGCTGGAGTAGAGGAAAAAGAAAATAGAAAATAGAAAATATTAAGAACCCAGCAGAAAAGAATTGCAATAAGTCTCAATATCACAAAAGATTCAAGTCATACTGGAATGCTCTACCCCTATCACTTAAAAGGCAATCAAATCAAGGTGGAGGTGATATATGTTTTTGATTATTCTCAATATTATGCCTTATGATACTGCTTGACTTTTGTTACTATAGGTATGGCCATTCGAACTTAGTAATCTTGTAACAGAGGAACCAAATAGCAGATGAATAGGGTTCCAAGATCATCTATCTAATCAAGCATGCCACGCAGGTGTCAAACATGGTTCCAATTCGGAAGAAGAATAGTGATGTCTGCCTCTAGGTAGATTTCCAAGATCTAAAGAAGGCTTCTCCGAAGGATCATCACCCTCTATCGTCAATGGAACAAATCTTGCAAATTGTTGCTAGATAGAGATGTTCTCTTTGCTAGATGGTTTTTCTAAGTACAACCAAGTTTGGATGCAAGAAAATGACCAGCAAATAACAAAGTGTTGGCTAAAAACATTGTACATTACTAACTACAACTTACAAAATTGTGACTTCAGGCAACATTTAATGAGATTTCTCTCTCCTCTCAATGATAGGGGAGGCTCCCTTCTTATTGTAGGTGGCTTCAGTAGGAACTTAACTGAAATTACAAAAAGGATGGTTCTCTTGATCAATTCCTTTTTTTTCAAGAATGATTTGCATACAACTCTAATTTTCCGACTTAACAAAAAGTGCCTTATTGCTATGATAATATTGGTGAATCTGGAATTGACGTAAGAACAACACCAGGGACAGCATTTTACTTTTTATATTTTGTGAAACAAAAACAGGAACCCAAAGTCTCCTGCACTTGTCTCGGACGAAGATTCAAGCAGAATAAACAGTAAAGCACAAAGTCTCTTATTCGATACTCTCAAATATAATAAAACACTTACAACTGAAGCCCAAAGTCTTCAACTCTAAGTAATTGCAGCCACTGCTATCAATTACAATTTGTCCTCCTGCAGCACAAAGTCTTAAAAAGTTCAAATTGACTTTGAATGCAATAGGCAGCTCAAAGTCTGCACAATCAAATTCAAATCCCTCTTGATCAAAGCTCCAAAACTCACAATCAAAATCCAAAAAATGTCATCACATAACACCTTGAATCAACACAAAGTTTAAAAGCAAGTTGCCTCTTTTATTGATAGCAATCTTGATTTACATCCAAGCACAAAGTCTTAGTGCACAATACAAATTGACAGAATTTTCTTGTCATGCCAAAAGATGGTTATTTACAATGAGTTCTCTCCTTTATATAGAAAAATAGGAGAGAGAAAGGTGGAGGAAAAAGTGGAACAACCTCAACCACCATGACTTATCTCTAACTAACTACATTGACTTTATTCAAAATTGCATGCCTAATGTGATTGCAACTTAACTACATGAGTTGGTTGTACAAGTCCATGTTATCCTGTGCTTACAACATAGATGCTTTTTACATGTAGCTTTCCTACTGCTATTCTACTTAAAGCATATGAAAATCTGATTTGAAGTATTCACATGGTATCAATCAGCTCTACAAACTTCTATAGGGACTCGCGTACAACTACAGCATCTAGTTCACCGATGTGTTGCGAGATCATTGTGGAACCTTCCTAAGTATGCTTGCTACTCCAAATATCTCTTCGTTACAGATCTCCATTTGATTTTGCAAATTCTTTAATGAATACTTCCAACTTGCAAATGTATCCAACACACTAATGTTGAAGTCATCCACTTCAAGCTGTAAGCGGATGACCTCTGCGAACTTTGTGAGAAGATCTTGATTATTGAGTCTGTTATCTTCAGCGATGATTTCACATGATAGCCCTCTGAATGCCTCTTTGATCATGCTTTCTTGGTTAGTTATCCTAACTACTGCTGCCTTTGCATCTTTTACAAGTACTTGTAGAACTTGCTCTTTGTTGGTCATCATATGTGCATAATCATGGTACATCTCAACGGACGTGATGACTCCGTACTCACACAAGATGTCCAAATCAATCTTTGTCATGCTACTCTAAACACCAAGATCCCCATCTAGCAACTTGAGTCGATGATTGAGGGACTTGAGAATGTCATTCAATCTAGAAGTAGTCTCTTTCCCTTTTTCTGGTGTAACTTCTCTTGACATCGCCGAATGGTGTGCCTATGCAACTATCACATGAAAGTTCCATAGTCTATGAACATCATCATATGAGGGGTCCATGGAAAGCTTTTGATGTAAAAACACAGATTTTAGGCAAGGTATGGATAGGGAGAATGAATGATCTGATCAAGGATAGGGAATGAACAAATGGTTCAAGCTCAAAATGGCTACAAAGTGATTAGAAAAACCATAAACAGGTTTTTCAGGGTCCATTGCACATATGGCCAGCAAGCTTGGAGTTAAGTGAATGAGAAAAAAAATGAGTAACACATTGAGCATAGCATGTTTAATAAGTGTAAAAAATGATACTTTATCCGGCAAGCATGTGGGAGAAACTTCAAACATAGGGAAGCCATATGGAGGTCCATGGAATGCATTGTGGTGGGGTTTTATCTTGCATTTCTTTTGAGAACAAGATTTTACACCTGACTACATATGCAAATAAATGAAACCTTACACATGCAACTTGGAGCAGAAGATAGAAGATAGAAGGAGCAACTTCATGCACACCAAAAGAGATGCAAATCTGAAAATGAAAATGACAAAGATTTGCATTCACAAGAAAAGAAATATATGCATCAATGCCTTAAGGGAAATAACAAAGGAATTTTACCTGAACTCCACCAAAAATGAGAAAACAAATCTTTATCCAAATTTTGAGCAAATCTGAAATAAATCCAAGAGATTTGGGATTTTAGATTTGTCCAATATCACAAGACTTACATAGATTTCAAATTTCACATATTGAGGATTGTCAAAATTCGAATTTGGACATGTGGAGATAGTTGGAGAGACACAATGCCCAAAAATGGAATAAACTTTGACCAAATCAAAGCCACGTGCAAATGCATTCAAAAACAGCGTCTAGGGCATCATTTTAAGCTTGGAATGATGAAGAACAAGCTGGAAATAAAATGCATACCCTGGGAAGCTCTTTGGAATGATTGGAAACCAAAAGCCACCAAGAAATGCAATGTTTTTGGTAGAAAACGTTCCCTAGACGGGCTGTTTTTGACCAAAAGCATGTAACATATGAGATACAATCACTCCAAAAATCACCACTTCTGAAAAATGTCCAAAAATAAATTATATTTGAGTTCAAAACGTGACTTTTTTTGAGTGAAAAAATGTGCCCAAGGGTTGCCAATACTTGGACACACATTTAGATAGTGTTTGCATATGAATATGATGCACAATGACCCTCCAAATCCACGCTGAAAGTGAAAAACGGGATTTCTTGCATGAAACGCACATAAAAAACAATGTGTTCTTCCTAAAAAATCGTCACTTTGCCCTAGATAGAGAAAAACGCAACTTTTGGGAGCAAACACATGTTATAAAATACATGCATATCCACCAAAAATCACCACTCTTAGTTGACCATTTCAATTGCTAATGAAAACACGTTTTTAGGAAGCATATGTATATTGGGAAATATATGCAACATGATATAAAATCTCCACTTTTGCTCCAAGTGGAATTTACAAGTCAAAACGCACATATCAATAGCATTTACATGTTTTATAAAACATATGCGGTTGGCTCAAAAATCGCTAATTATGACTTAGAATTAAAGGAAAGCACATTTTTTAATTGAAAACATATGTATTTGGGTCCAAAATCACCACTTCGGCTTAAAATGAATAAAGAACTCATCTAAATTTTACATTTACATGTAAATGAGTTTCAAAAACCCACTTTAAATAGTGATTTAAAAAACACATGCATTTAATTGTTAAAAATGTACTTTAAACACAATTACATATGCAATCACATTTAAAAATCACACTTTTAATAGTATTGGGACTTAGAATTTATTGAAAGTGGATTTTCATGGAGTATTTTGCATGTGGATATATGCAAATATGAAATAAAAATCTCACTTAAAAACTTAAGTTGTCTCATGTAATTATATTTAATATTTAACTATAGTTTTAATAAAATAACATGAAAAATAACCTCGAAATAAGCTAAATTCATAAAACATAAAAAAACTATGGTCAAATCAACTCAGAATGTATTGAAATTTTAAAATGGACCATAAAATCCACTTTAAATATCACATACAATGCCCACTTTTATGAAGTTTTTTAATTGAGATATGTAGTTGACCTAAAAAAAACCCACTTTTTTCCTTATAACTTGAGGTAAACAACTCAGATTTGGACCTAACTTAGCTTGAATTGAGCAAAATTCCAAGGGCTATTCACCTAAGGCAGAAATAAGACCACAAACTATTTAGAAGACAAAGAAAAGACGAGAAAGTTAACCAAAAATTGAGAATTTACGATGGGAGAAGGAAAACTCTTCCCTGCAAATAATTGGAGATAATCTCAATGGAAATTTTTCAAAGGAACACATAGACAAGCCTACACAAAGAACAATTTGAAGATAATGAATTATTTTCATGATGCCTCATCAATGCGTTAAAACAAAGAGGATGCGCCTACGAATCCATGAGAGCATTGCATAGGGTTGCCTCAATTTTGTGATGTCAAAATTGAGGATTGAGGACAGCCTATCTAATGAAGGAGCAATTTTCTAGAAGGTCATGGAGACAGTCTTCAAAGAATTAATAGATTTAATCATTCTAATTTACCTCGATGATTTGACAGTGTTTTCAAAAAGCAAGGAGGATCATTTCAATCATCTAGAAAAAGTGTTATTTAGAATTTCCTTGAATCCAAAGAAGTGTGTATTTGGAGTTCTACAAGGAAAGCTCCTAGGGCATATAGTCTTTAAAGAAGGGAGTTCCATAGATCTAGAGCGAGAAAAGACTATCTTAGAACTCCTGCAGCCAACAAACAAGAAAGGAGTTTAGTCTTTCTTCGAGAAGATTAATTTCGTCAACAGGTTCATTTTCAACTTTGCTTGAACGGTGCAACCCATTAGAAAGTTTCACATGTACCCCAGATGAGAAGGTCGCCTTTGAGAAGATAAGGCAGCTATAGCTACCACTCCAATGTTGTCAAATCTGTATTTCTCAAAAGACTTTATAATCTATGACTACAACAGTGAATACAACCTTGTTATCCTAACTCAAAAGGGAGGAAATCAAAATGAAGAACACACTGTCACATTTTACTCCATGAAACTCAAGGATTATGAGGTCAAATATAACTTCATGGAGAAATAGACCTTTTTCTAGTTAAAGGCCTCAAAAATTCAAACACATGGTCTCTAGAAGTAAGAGCATGGTGTACGTCACACATCCAAGTGTGCGAGAATATATCACAAAATGTGAGATTACTGAAAAAAGAGCTAACTGGATCACTAATATTATAGAATGTGACATGGAAATCCGCCCAACTAAAGTAATATGAGGGAATGACCTCTATGAATACAGTGCCAGAAAGGATGAAGGAGCTGAAAAAAGAGCATTTGATTCCTGTTAATATGTTGAAGAGACAAAGGATTGGATAACCGATCAAAGAAACTTCATGCAAACCGATAGGCAGATCAATAGGTTGCAAAGTACTAGATATTTCCTTGTTGAGGGTGTGTTTTTCAGGAGGAACTTCAAGGGAATTCTACTGAGGTGTGTAAACGAAGCACAGAGCCAAAAAATACTAGAAGAAATGCATAAAGGCACCTCCGATGGACACCATTCAACTAAGGCTACTGCATTCAAAATTATGCGGATCAGTCAGTTCTTGCCAACCATGTTTGCAAATTGTTTTAATTTGGTTAATAAATGTGAGAAGTGTTGTTGAAAGACGAAAGAATTATGTCATTCCCCTACCACCCATCATGGTTGATGAACCCTTTACCTAATGGGGCTTAGATTTCATCAAGATGATTAATCCCCCTTCAAGTGTCGAACACAAATGGATTTTGACTACTACAAATTACTTTACCTAATGGGCAAAAGCAAAACCACTCAAGAATGCTACAAAAAATGAAATTACCCACTTCCTTGAAGAGTTGTTGTAATGTCTCCTTTTTTGGGACATTAGCAGTCTCACTTTGTGCTTTATGTCACATTTCTAGTTATCCAATCTGACTATAAGTGTGTCACTCGGATAAAAGAGCGTAGTTCTGACATAAGGTATAACAGAGTCCTCAAATCATCCCTTTGTAACCATTCCTTTGCTACCAACCACCACATTTTTGTTAGAGAGCACTCTAATCTTGTTCAAAGAAGAAAATTCCTTCAAGCGAAAAATTAAAGAAGCCATTGAAATCAATAAGCACCCCTCTAATCTTAATCAAGATGAAGGTTGGATCCTTCATCATTTTTGGCATCCCTTTTTATTCTTCGTGAGAAATCAGTTTCATCATCCTTGACTAGTCCCCTATCTCTTTCATTTTCCCTCTCTTGCTCTATTTCTTCTTTCTTGTCCTTGCTCCCATTTCTTGTTTCTTCTTGTCCTTGATATTTTTCTCAGGCTTTATTTTTCTTCTTTCTCATTTTCCTTTATTCATCTTTTACAATTTTGGGTTTCGTTGCTTTATTTGATTTTCTTACATTAGTTGTATAGATCTTCATATATATATATATATATATATATATATATAATTTTTCTTTTAGATAGATGGATGGACGGATAGATATATATATATTTTTCTTTTGTTGTGTTCTTTCTTTAGTGTTATGTATTTCTTTAACTAGTCTTGTTTTAGTCTTTTATATGTTTATGTTTTGTTGTTGTATAGTTATTTATTGGCTTGTTTCCTTTTACTTGTGTTTATATATATAATTTTAGTCTTGTATAGTTTCTAATTGTAGTATTTAAGTAAATTTAGGATTCTATTTATATTATTTATTGTTTTCTTTATTGTTCCTGAAAAAATAAAGGCTTCCAGCTATTATTTTCTACATTTATAGTCTTGGTTTCACATTTATGTTTTGTATTTATATGTTTCAGTTTATTATTTGTTTTCATATTTATTGGCTCATTTCATTTAATTTAGATGTGGACTCACTTGATTTTTCTTTTTATTTTGTAGTTAAATATACTTGCTGGTGCATTTATTTGCCCACACTCATATCCTTGCACATAGTTATTTATTCACTGCTTTGTTTTAATGTATTTATATATATACATGACTATACATATTAATTATTTATATTTATGCATAGACAAGTATGTTTGTACATATTGTTTCATGTTTATTTACTTGCTAGTTTAAGTTTTTGACCTTAACTTTGATATCATTTTCTTTGTTTTTAATTTCTCTTATATATGTTTTCTCTTGCCTTGGTTCTTGTGCCCATCCCCCTACCCACATGTCCCCCATCCCACACCCTTCTCCTCAGCCCCCTCATTTTATTCACCACTGGTCTGCAATCTACCCATTTTCTCCTTCAGATATCGCATCCTAATGATGGATCACAGTGTGTCATCAGTAACGTTAGTGCAAATGAGAACTCGCAATTAGTTCCATAAATAACTATGCACAATATTATGGATTGTGGAAAACTGCTATCTTTAAAAAAAATTGCCTAAAATTTGAAGAATATATTTTTGAAAAAAGTGGAAGTTTGCCTTATAATGAGAAAACATATTATTAGAGGTCAAATAGCACAAACGCAAGTGAAAAGGGAACATTAAGAAAGTTCCACCCCAAGCCCAACACCTAGTTTATGACAACAACCTACCACTAGCCCAGACTGATCAGTAAAAAGTTACAAATTATCTGTTACTTAAAACTATGAAAAAAGCAGATACATCCATAAGTTTTCCATCATGTAATTCAGTTTGAAAAGATCAGATTATAACTCACATGATCTTTTGTAGAGCTGTCCAACCAGAACGTATCTTCTGCCAGGTAATTACCAAACAGGGAACAGAAAATATTTTCTGATCCCCCAGCTTTTGCGGCAATGCCTTTCAATTTCTTCCAGCATAATTTCAAAGCTGTAGCAGATCCCTTTTCGATGTTATTTCTGATATTTGCAATTTGAACAGGTTTGGTGAGTGCATCCAACCCTCTCCCTATCTTATGTGTCAATTCCAAGAAATCATTGGGCTCTGGCCCTTCAAAATTTCTTTGCAAAGGGAATGGAATTAATACCTGCAGTATGTTGACCCAAATGTGCTAGGCATTGAATTGATAAAGGTATCAAAAATATTTCATCATCACTTGTACAGTCTCATATTATACCACAGTATAAAATGGAATATGCCAAAATGAGGAAAGAATAGGATAATTCATGGTTTAATATGTTACCGAGGTTCATGCTAATCCCTATGATATAGTTAACTCATAGTAGGGATCCTCAAATGCTTTTGCATGGTCAAATGAGACAATCTAACTCCAAAATAGGAATGATAATATATATGAATCATCCACTTTTTATACAAGTTTCTGCAGTCTAAGAAGCAAATAAAGCTTACCCTTTCATCTGGGCTTGTTGACAGGCTGTGCCAATGATTTGTTGTTATATCTCGAAAGTTTTCAAATATCTTCCTCCCATAACATGTTGCAATGCTTTCTGGATGGAACTATGACAGAAACCAACATAAAGCTCAAAAATTGAGAAGCTCTGCACCTGTATATCATAGCGAGATATTGAAGATAAGGACTTCAAATCAAAGGAACTCTTTACCTGAACCCCATAATGTGGACTACTGCAATGCATAACACCCATAAGCACTTTTGCATCTTTAGCAGCATCAGGATTTTTAGAGGCACTAAAGCTTAAGTGCTCAGCCGAGGAAATCGTTATCTCATTAACAAATTTGTGTTGTTTTCCATTCAGAGCACTTGAATTTGCATTTTCTAGTACCTGACTGCTATGCATGTCAGAAACATGATTCAATGCATCAGAACGTGATGTCCAGGCAATGGGAATCAGATCCTTGGGAAGTGAGCTTGTGTCAAGTGCCAATGAATGGTATCTTACAACCTGCCATTTTACAATGCAGTAGCCATATAGCCATTACAGTCGTGTATGAAGTATGCAGAGGTTTGTTTGAAAATAAAATCAGTTGATCTATTCAAATCTCATTGTCATGTTAGACATACACCTCGACTAATTGGACACAGTAAAATGTACCGTGTCTAGATGACAAATGGGATATTCCCTTCTAGCAACAGACTCACCCGAAATCCAGAACCCACTCCAGAAGGAATATCATGAAAAAGTTGGCACCCGGTGTGTTCAATCTCACTGCAACAAAAGAAGAGAAAATTTCACTCAATACAAAAATTATTATTAATTATCAAATACAACGGAGCAATTCCAGGTTTAAAAAAAATGTCATGTTTCTTCATGTTATTAAAACTGTGTCCATCTAATAATTCTAAGTCATTAATATGGTAACAAGCCAGAAGCACACTGGCAAACATCCAGTTACATAAGACCTGACTTCACAGGCCACTAGGAGTCTCAGGTTTAGTCATTTTGTTGAACTAAGCTGTAAACATTTTCATCTATATGATGCCTGTCTTGGTTACATAAATTGTACTTAATGACAATCAAGATGAGTACATGGGACGTTTAGATATGGGCATAGAATATGGGTGTAAATTGTGATTTAAAAATTGAATTGCTAGTCATGTTTAATTTGTTTTACAGTCAAGTAATTCATCATTTTAAATCTTTATTGATTGCATTTGTATTTAATGGATTTAGAAATTTATAAACACATGGAGTGTATTACTTTATTTTCAGCATGTGCATGTATACATGTGTTCATCTCAAGATTAACCGCACGCTCACTTGTAGCCATGTGCTGAAAATTTGTGTCACGTGAGATCATCAAAGCGAGTCACATCCATCAAGAGCTTTTTTACTACGGGAGTATGAAGCCTTGATTAGCCCAATTTGTACAGCACTTACATTGTTGTTTAGTAAATGAAGCAGCATTGAGAGTAACATGTAATGAGCTTTCTTGCACCACTTTGCAAGAGAGTACCAAACATGGTCATATCATGAGTGTGTCAGCCCATGCTTTGTAGAAAACAGGAAAAAAAACAGAAACTAACTTTAGCAGAAAACTTGGTAACAGAATCTATGCTCCATAGAGGCACTAAAACATCTATGTTCCATAGGGGCACATTTCCAGCTCTAAAACTGGTATTCCTGTTCCCAACAGTGTTTTAGAGACTGTATGATGGCAGGGGACATTGCTTCATCATCCCTATTTTTTTCCAAAATCTGAAAATAGCATGAACCATCATGGGACACTTGCAAAACTTTTAGCCATCCCCAAGATGAGCAGGGATGTCTGAAATGTCCGTCAACCATCCTATGGATGTCCAGGGCCCAGGCATCTCAAATGGAAATAAATATCTTACAGGATTTATATTTTAAATTCTTAAGGTTTACTAATTCGTTTTCCTTTCTGACCTTCTGATTGTCTGTTGTATTGTTTTGTAATTCACCAAGTAGTGTATAGATGAATTATCAACTCACAATACAATGCTGTTTATAGTCAGCAGAATTAAGTCAACAAGGTCTATTTTCAGAGTTAGATGATATTGCAATAACTTCTTCTTAAGATTTATCAACATTGCCACCCAAACCCAAGTCAGTTACCCAGTCACATTCATAGACTCTGATTGGCCATTTTCATAGCATTCAAAGAAGACGATGATTGCTCTTTTGGTCCTCACCCCAAAACAAAATGCAGTCTACTTCACTACAACGGGAATTTCTTTGGCCTTGCATGTTAGATGTGATCCAATTAGGAGTGTGCCTCCTAACCCTAGACAATCCCCAATGAGCATTATCTGATCTTAGATTGGTCCCTTCAAATGACCAATGGTGACAGTACCACCTTCACTCTTTCTAATCTAGACAGTGATACTTAATGATCTCCAATTTTCCTTTACAGTTTCTCTTTACTTTTCAGGGTTCTTGTTCCCTTTTCATGGGTATTTGTACCTATTTCTGACCACTTGTTTGGTGGTTCTCTTTTGTTTGTATTTTTACTTCTGTTCTTTGCCTTACTGGGACCTTTCTAGGTTTCTCTTCCTAGAAATCACTATTGTTTACTTCTGTCAAGTCTCGTTGACCTACTTTTGGCCATCCATGGACATTATTATAATTCCTTTCTACCTGTCTATAGGTGTTTTCCTCTTACTTGGAGCACTCCTTTAACTCAAATGTTTTTTGATATTTCATTGTATGGCTCTTTATTCTAAATTGTTTACAATTTAACTGTTTGAACTCCTCTCTTCTCCCACATGTGTATATCCTCTATGTAGAGAAATTTGAGAAAAATTTCAAATTCGATGTGACTAGAAAATGTTTGCTTCCTTCACGAAATCTTATAGTCTTGCCTCCATTGATTTATGATCTTTATTCTTTGGAGATAGATGAGTTAAATTTAGTCTGAAGAGTAGAAGTAACACACACATTTGACCATAATCTCAAATTCAGTTTGACTACAATAAGATAGACGGGTTCAATTTAATCTCAAGATTAAAGGAAACTAGTAGAAATTTGGTCTCAAGAGTAAAGGCAACTAATCTAAGGGAGTAAAGGCCTTAATATCAAAGAAGACTTACTCTCTTAAATAAGTAATAACTACATTGAATGAGCAAGTCAAAGGTGAAAACTCTTAACACTCACATTTTTAAAGACGATCTTTGGTAACTAGAGCAAGAGTCACATCAAGATCAACTTCTTCTTTCTAAGATAATATTTGAGCAATATATTTTCCTGGTACTTTTCGATCCTCTTTTCAATTGTGTGAATGGAATCAATCAGTGATTAAACAATAGGTTTAGAAACTTTCTCCAAAAAGTGGAAGGGCATTCCTCTATCATGACAATTCACCATTCCCACTCAACTAGATCAGAAAGTAACCTATAAAGGTCACCCTTTCAAACTCAACTAGAAAAAACTTGACCAAGTTCAAGGTTGCATTTGCTAATGATAACTAGCTATCACCAAACTCAACGATACATTCTAGGCACCATGCAAGAAACTAAAAAATGACTTCATCAAACCAAGTACATACTAGGCATCATCTAGCAAAACATCACCTAAACACATGTCAAAGGAGAAATATCCTAATCCTTCAAGTAGACAAGTGGCATCATCCCCCAACTCCATCTTTATGGCATTCTTGAATGTCTCATGTTTATATACTCAATTGCCCACATACCAAGTATATACTAATCAGATATCTAGCAGAAGAACATCATCTTAACACATGTCAAAGGAGAAATGGCCCAGTCCTATAAATGACAAGTGGCATCATTACCCAACTCCATCTATATGGCATCCAACACCACCTTCTTGAACGTCACATGTCTATATACCCTATTGTCTACATACCAACCTACATCAAGAAACAATTTACAAATAAGAACCACATCATGAAGAGAGTTGTCTTGGGTTTAGATGGTAACTCATTCATCTCTTGCACTTCCTTGTTGTTGCACTTTCTTGTTGTTGCTTACCTTTCTTTATCTACGTAACTAAGATGCAAAGTGGCCTATTTTGTGGCACTTGAAACACTTCATGTGACTGAAATTCTTCCCCTCATCCAAACAAATTGGTTCCTCCTCTTTTCTCTTCTAACTGTTTCTTGGGTTCTTTCTTACAACGTTTCCTCATCTTCCTAGTGAGGGCTAGGTTCTAACATTGTTTTATCGTAGCTGAAGCAATCTACACTTTAGTCTTCTCATAGATGAAATCATGCTAGAGCTTCTTAAAAGTGGGAAGCTCCTCACATGTGTAAACAACCCAAAAAAATGGATCCCAAGATGGAGAGAACCAATTTATAACTATGGTCAATGACTTAGTGTCCCCAACATTCATCCCGATAGAGAAAAGTTGTCGAAGCTTAATGATCTTCAAGAGTTAACTAGCCATAATGCCTATATCACTCAAGTGTGTAGTATTGAGCTTTTTTTAGTGTTATTTAGTGGGAAATGTTCATAGTTTGATGGAGAGCAATCAAACATCATACATCTCCTCATTGTCTTCTTCTCTATAAAGTGAGGGGTGAAATGGTCCTTCATTGAATTTAGTTCATCTTAACCAACTTTTTCTTATGTTCAGCTAACTAAAGGGGATATAAGAGATCCAACATCCGTCTCCATAAAATTCCTAAGATTGTCCTCCTCCCTATATTTCCAAAGTGTAAAGATGGAAGTTTCCCCTAGATAGTCACATTGTCTAAGACACACATCACACTTGAAACTACTAGGACACACTAGAAACCATTGTTCCATGACTCTCCGTGAGTTGGGTCAGCATCCCAAGTCGCCAAGTCAGGTCAGCCCTGCCGGATCCGAGTCGACGAGCTGGATCAGCCCTATCAGTTTCAATATATGATAGCAAAAGGGTGAAGGCAAGGGTAAATCTTCATAAAAAATTCATGGGTTTTGTCACTTTGTTGAGTCACTGCCGAGTCATGGCCCATTCTAAGCCGGTTTCGCGAGTCGAGTTACCCTTGCCAAGTCAAGGTTGGGTCCAATCAGCCAGATCCAGCATCCATCTCCATAAAACTCCTTATATCATCCTCCTTCCTATATTTCCAATGTGTGAAAATTGAAGTTACCCCTAGATAGTCACACTATCTAAGACACTTAACACACTTGAAAGTATTAGAACACACTAGAAACAAACCTATCAGCCAGAAACAACTAAAGTCAGCAATCTAGCACAGGTGTGGATCAGCAGTCAAGGTATCTGACTCTACAACCTCTCAGAGGTCCAGATCTCTTCAATCCCTAAAAAACTCCTAGGCACAACAATCTATCATAACCCCTTGAACCTATCATGGGCACAAATCAGATTCTATCGCAGAAGCTAGGGCATTGAACCTGATGAAACCTTCCAATTACTCCTTTGCACATGCAACAACCCTTTCCATTCACAAAAAACTTGGAAGATATCAGATTTTCTGCTGTGATATGTTGATTTCCAGACCATTGAAAATAAATTCAACACTCAAAAGATTTACTCCTAACTATAAAGAGCTTAATACTTATGTTGCACAGCATTTCCAAACAGAGAAGACGGGGAGGTAGGGAACCCATTTTGGGGATGGCGGTCCAAGAGCCATTTTTTGTAAAAATTACTGGCATGTAGCTTCTCCATCTTTATTAGTGCATAAAGCTACAAGTTCTTCATTATAGTTGGAATAACAACTTCATGGTGTACCAAAGCAAAAGAAGAATAGCCTTGGGTTGGCTAGCTGGAATATTCCCATAGGCCACAGTGAGCCTAAGCACAAAGCTTCCATGCTTTGCATTGCATCACTCTTTGTCCCTCTCATACACAAAACATTTCTAATTATTCATTTTACTTTGTAGCAAGAAAAAAGAGAATGATTAGATTTTCTAGCAGTTTAATTTTCTGTATTAGTTATCTTTTCTTGAAGTGCTCAAGTGAAAGGATTTAAAAGAAACAAATAATAAGTGGTTGGATCTTAAGTTGTGTTTTAAACTCAGAGATATACGCTTTTATCACTCTTCTAGAATGTTAGATGAATTAATTTATACCCTTCTCGTGCCTGTTACATGTTCTTTTACTAGTCAGGGAAGGTTGATTCTTAACCCATTTATGATTTTTGTCAAGTCAAAGCTTACTCCACACACAAATTATATTTCTAATTATTCATTTAACTATGTGAAAAGAAAAAAGTGAGATAAGATTTTCCAGCACTTTAACCTTCAGTATAAGGTCTCTTCACATAAAGTGCTCAAGTGAAAAGATTTAAGTGAAACCAAAAACAAGCTGTTGGAATCTGAAGAGGTGCTTTAAACTTTGAGATTTAAACTTTTATTCCTCTGTCAGAATGTTAGATCAGTGAATTTATACTCTTCTCATCCCTGTTGCATGTTCTTTTACCATCTAGGAAGAGTTCTGATCCTTGACCAATTCTGTTTCACTACTTGTCTTTGTCATTAATATCAAATATACATAGCCTATTTATCATGATTATTTGCTGCCAGAATCTCAATTTGAAGCTCAGTCGTTTATGTTGTCTACACTTTGTGTCAGCCTGCATGGAGTAACCTAGTTGTGCTGCTGCAGTTGCTAAGAAGTCTCTTAAGAGGTGCATGTTACGCCACTTTGACATTGTAGTTAAGTGAGCATTAGCTCAGAGGCATTGAATAACACCTCGATCTTGTCACACAGTACAAGAAGCAAGGGTTATCAGTGTCTAGCATTATAATGTCAGTACCAGATTGTTGTTCATTTGGTGACAAATTACTGTGTTATGTTTGGGATCAACTAGAGAGTGGCGTCTGATATAGGACACAGTGATAGCCTTTTGCACTACTCCCATTCTTCTTTGGCATCCTATCTTTGGCACAGGCTCTTTCTCGAAAACATCATTCATAACAATCCAAATTCCTTAGTGTTGCAATGTTTTCACACCATCACCACATTACAAATGAGGACCCCCTCTTTTCACTTAGCAAGTAGTAGTAGTGATTGTAGGTGGTCTTGGTGGAAAATTTTCAAGTCTCCAAGTCTTAGAGATGAGTTTGGGCAACTTTGGCTTATTGAGTAGTCAAGTTAGTGTGAGCGAGAGTTGGGCTAAACTAGTCAAGGATATGGAGATGAGTTAGAACTTTTTGAAAATCCTTGTTCCTATTTCATTTTCATCATAGAAGGTCAAAGAATGTTGTATGAGATAACACTAATGGAGGTGCGTTGAATCCTAAAATTCGCCCTAGTCTAGAATTTGTTAGAAACTCCCAAGATCTATAACTCTTATGATCCTAAGCCACTCTCAGACATCCTGATAGTGTTTATGTAAAAATAACTTATAATATGATAAATTATATGTTATATTTTATATACTTCATTTTGCTCTCCCAGTTGAAGTGATTGAATTGAAAAATTGGGAGTTAACTTGCAAAATGAAATATCCTAAGACTAGGTCAGAATTTGACCATGTCTCAGAACTCCAAATCACGACACTAGGTCGAAATCCAACCTCATGTCAGGATTCCCCATCTCGACAACCCTCAGAATTCTGACCAAGTGTAGGTGATCTCCAAGTAACTAAAAGTCTAAAAGGCGAGAGTCAAGTATAGACTAATGAAAAGAACCAAGGGAATGAGTGAGAGGATAAATCAATTGATAATTTAATCCTGAGAGTAGATCGGAATCTGACGACCTCTCAAGATTCTCAATCCCAAGAGACCCCAAAATTCCACCCCATTTTGCAAGTAAGATCTTGGCAACTGGTCATATTCTGTCCAAACCTAAGGGCATTTGAATGAGTGATTTCAACTCCAAGTTATTAAAAATATGGAAATTGAAGATGAAAGATGAAAATCAAATGAAATCTTGAAGGAACGTGATCAATTATGGAGATAAATGTGGATTAAAAAAATCAAAAATTGGAATAGATTTCAATTGGCTAGAGGTGAAAATCAGACTGAAAACATAAATATGAGCCTTGAAAATGAGTTCAAATTTTAAAATCACAAAATAAGAGTGGAAAAGGATAAAAAGACAAAGTACAAATAAAGTGAAATCAGAATTTATGTTGACACTAGGTCGGAATCCAACCTCATGTCAAGATTCTTAATTTTGACATGCCTCGCATTCCGCCCTAGTTTAGGCAGATTCAAAATGGATAGAGGGAAAGATCCTAAGTCTTGAGGAAATACAAGATTCATTGAAGAAAAAGATAATCCGCCTCCCTTGCAAAATTCCAACAATTCCAAAAACCCAGCCCAAGTATGAAGGTTTTTCAATGAAAATTCCGAACTCTAAGTTGGTCAAATGGTGAAAAGTGAAGACTAGAGGCAAAGATAATAAGGTTTGCAGGAAGAAGATCAAATTATTTTGAGCAAGTCAGCCTCTCCAAAGAGTATTGAAAGGTTAATTCAAATCAAATTGATTGACTAAACAAGGGTTGGTTGGCCCAACCAAAAGGTATCCCTCTTCATCCTAAGGTGCCTATATAGAAAAGTGGGTTGATTTCATTTTACATCATACCATTTGTCTTCTCAATGAGCAGGTCGAGTTCACTATTTGAGGAGAGCGATTTTATCACAAGGGGGCAACAATTCCATGATTGGAAAGTCTATCTTGAAGAGGATTTTGAAAGGATAAATCGCTAATTCTATTTGCAAAATTAGAATCTGGTGATTGCTAAGAGGAAATCTGATAATTGAAGTGAACTAAAAGGAGAAACCTGGGCAGAAATTAGAAAAAACGGACCTCAGAAAATTGAGGATTATTGATCAAGAAGAGGAAAAGGTTGATTAAAAGTTGATCTAGATAAAATTTCATATCATGTAAGCTTTCAGTTTTCCTTCATTTCGTTTATACTTACCATTTTGTTAGCTAAATGCAACTTATGTTTTGTTTTTGCAAGGTAACTGTGAAGGAGGAAGGGTTGAATCAAGATTCAGCCATTGGAGCAATTTGGAAGATCGGAACATGGTTGGTATGCAAATCCTTGATCATCATGCCAACCAAAAGGAATGCTACAAGGTCAAGCTTAAAACTTCAAGCAAGAATATAGCTCAAGGACAAGAAGGATGATGCCCAAAGTTGAAAGTACAAATTCAAGGCAAGATCAAGGTGGAGTTCAAGAAGGCAGAGAACAAGGAGAAGAAAAAATCAAAGTCTACAAGTGAGAAATTGTCAAACCTTGTATTTCTCTGAAAATCCAAGTTCACTTTGAAAAGATCCAAGGGCATGAAGGCCTCATCACTTTGTGAGGATGAGGTTAAAACACAAAAGAGACATCAATTTGCAAGTACAAGCTAATTCAAAATTGTGCAATGAAAAGATTTCCAAACAAAAGAGGATGGAGATATTTTGAAAAGATGAAGCAATTTGGGAATATGCCATTACAATTGGAAGCTTGATAATGTTGACAATCAAGAGATATTTTCGCATCACCAAATAATTGATGAATTCTATGAGATAAGAATGTTGAGGTGATGCCCACTTGTCTTCGACCTATTAAAAGGCTCAAGTTTGCACATGTCCAAGCACATTCAATCACATTAAACCAAATGTACATGTGGGAGACACTAGAGCCTCTACCTTGTCTAGTTTCTCACTAGTTATCAAAAGCATTGTGATTTTCTTACTGCCCATAGGGTGGTACTGCCATGTAATTGGGTGATAGAGATGGAAACCCTAATTAGGGTTGTAAGGGTAAATCTCAGCCCTTGATCTTGAATCAATCTTGGCCTTTCATTGCAATTGAACAACTATAAAAGGTCAAGGCGTCCTCATTTGTAATGAATGAGATTAAGAGATTAAATGAGATTAGATGGGAGATTAGTTTTAGAGTAGAGTAGGAGACTTGTTGAAATTGTTACCATAATGCTATCAAAGCAATTGTTGATTCATCGTTGGTCTTCATGGTGAAATCACTTGTGTTGCTTTGGAGTATTGCATGGTTTCTTCAATTCCTCATTTAGAGTAGATTCCATTTCATGTTGAATTAAAGTAGATAGATGGAAGATATTGTTGAATGGTGATTAGTGGTTGAGCTAGTGTCCATACCTTATGGTACTTGCTAATTGTAAGTAACAGTGCAAGGTTAGCCTAGAATTGAATTGTGAGTGTTTAACTACTATTGGAAATGTTCATTATAATTGTGGCTGCATAGGGTATTTCAATGATTATTGACAATTATTAGACCATTCCTGCATCCATAGAAGATAGCTCCCTCCTATGCCTAGTTGAGACAGCGAAGAAAGGACTAGTTAGAGGCTCATCCCATCATCAACATTGCCTTACATTCTTAGAGTAAAATAGAATTTTTGAATCCTTATCCTTTGCAAGTCATTTGTTTGGTGAGAAGAAATTTAAGTCGAGTTGGCATCCATTGAGAGAATAGTGTGAGTCCCTTTGTGACAGCTAGCATATCGCATCATTACAACTGAATTAAGCCCACAATAATAAGGAAGCTTGAGGTTATCTTATTTGATCACACAATTCATCTACATTGTGTAGCATATGAACATCCTTATTCAAGAGGGAGTATGAGATTCAGTGTTTCCTCTCAAAATACCAAGTGTTCTATTCTGCATGTTGTAGTGGAACAAAACTCACATCAACACTTAGCATTGGCACTATTGGCAGTACCTTCTCTATTCAGCACCGCTGTTCTGTTTTATGCACTTATTGTACCAGCCCACGTGGTTTGGAACAGCAAGTTTGTGGGTGCAAAGGTTTGATTTGGCACAAGTTGTCTCTTACCACCATGTGTTGCTTGTTTGTAGCTTGTTTGATATTCTTTGGTGTTCTGTCTTGTGTAATGTCCCCACTCCTTAGGACAACTTTACCTATAGGATTTTAGCAACATAATCTATTAAATTCAATTCTAATGATTGATATCTAGGAATGTTTCTACACATCTTTGAAGATCCCTTAATCTGGCTTCCTAACCCTCTGGGAGGATCCCCTGTGTTCGCAAGGAATGACCTTCGATTATTTGGCCTTCTTTCCTGAAACTACCTTTCAAGTCGAGCTTCATAATCCTCTGGGAAGGCCCTCTATGTTCCTCAGAGCGATCCTTGATTAGTTAGCCATCATCCTTCAAAGTTATTCCTAAAAGGTCTACAAGATTTATCTATCAAATTCCCTACAATTTTATATTACAAATAACTTTATTTCTTATTAATATTCCAATGTAAATTATATTCTTATTATCTTAATTTCATACTATAATTATATTATTATTATTTATTAATATCTATATTATATTTGCAAGAATCAATATCTAATCAACTAATAACATCCTTATTATTTATTAAGTAACCTTGAGAAACTGATAAAACAATTGGCTGCCAATGTGGGTACTTTGATTAAAAAACTTGAAATGGATAAAGGCCAGAACTCCCCTCAGGTAGCTGATTGCCAAGGTTCCAGTAAGCGCACTAGGGCTCACTCCAAGAAGACTAATGACACGGGAACAAAGGATGAGGTGAAGGCAGTGGCGGACAACATGCAGATCCTAGCTGATCAGGCGCTAGATCTGATCAAGGCTACCTAGTTGGGTCTTTATTGTCTTTTCTGTTGTCTTTTAGCTATCTCTCTGCTGTCTTTTCGCTATTTCTTTCAGCAGTTCTTTCTTTGACCTCTTTTGTGTTATTTCTGGAGGTCTGTTTCGTGTATGCTTTTACTTCCTCTATCTTTTTCTAGCTTAACTTGTACTACTACGGTTTCGGGTCCTTAAAACCTGTTTTTACATAATCAAAACATCCTTATTAATAAACATTATATTTTGAAAAACAAATTCATAATATTCTCTATATCAACATTTATTCTTATACTCTTATAGAACAAATAAATATAACATTATGAGCCATGAATAATATTCAAAAAATATAAACTCACCCTTTTTACCTTACACACTGCTGGATCCTATAATTTCGAGGCTGACTTGAAATATATGGTACTTTGTCCACGATCTTCTCAATTCATCTTTTACACTCCATAATATTTATTTCTCAAGGTATTTTGTTGCTTCTATTAGGAGAGGTAAATTAAAAATAATAATCTCCTTATTGGGTTGATGTTTCCTCTTTATTTCTTACCCGCAAATCATGGCACAATATACTTGTCTTGAAGTGGACCTATGGCACTTCCCTTTTTCCCCGTGCACTATGCTTGGTACATTTATAGGCAACAAGGGGCATGGGTCGTGACCGATAGGTTGTGGACCGCCTCTATTTAATATTAAATCTATCGATTTCCTTAATCATTTATTAGTGACTTATAGTCATTACTTATATATTTATTAGTTAAATAAATTCAATTATAATTTTCATTTTATCATTTAATTATAACTAATGTAAACATTATTTTAACACTCAATGGATTTATCAATGGTGGATTGTATAGGCTAGTTATAACTATGAATTATTCTTTTATTTTTATCAATGATATTTTATAACTAGTAATTATTTATTTAATTACTAATTGTAAGATTCAATTATTTAGTCGATTGTTAATAATTATTTTTATTTTCAAGCCTTAGGATTAGGATAATACACTTGTCTGTTTGCTACTCTATACACCTGTTTGGAGTAGCATGACATGCCTACTAGCACCAATTCTCAGTTTGATGCAGAAAATTTCATTGGTCTCAAGCTTAATTCCCTAGTGTCAATAACTTCATTTTTTCCTTTTAAAACTTCAAGGAAGTACTCAATTTCAGGATGCTTAGTAAAAATCTCAAGTTTATTCGACTACGATAGAAACTGTAAGGCTGTAATTCAAATTGCAACATGAAAATATTTTAACTTGTCCACATTTGACAAAAATGGTTAACAATTTCATCCGAGATATTTTAAATTTGTCATTTTTGTTGGAAATATTAATTTAAGTTAAGAAATACCTGACTATTTTATTCAATTAAGCTATAGGAAATAGATACGAATACATATACAAATACAACAATTTTAGGGCATTTAAGGATACTGTATGGCAAGGATACATCTGCATAATATATGCATATAAAAAACAATATTATTTTCACATAGTAAGCATGCTTTAGTACTGAAGTAAGAAAAACTATAAATTATTTGGATTTTGGAAGTGAGCAAATAACCTTGTTTTGATTTAATTGCAAGTGAACAAATGAACCTACCTACCATGGATTTTTGCCAAAGGCACATTTGAGCATTGTGGTAGGATCTTCAACACTTAGGCAAATTTTTGCTTACTTATCTTGAATTTGCACCTAGGACAAATTTTATCACAATTGGAGTACTTTCAACACTTGCAAATTTCTGCTTGCCTACCTTGGATTTGCACTCAAGGCACATTTGAGTACTATAGGAGGATTTTAACACAAGCAAATTTATTTTGACTTCTCTCCGTCTTTTTGAGCTTGAGCTTTGTGGATTTTGTTGTTCCTCCATTCAACGTCCCCGAACATTTAGCCTTTTTTTGCTCATATCTCATGCTTTCCCAATGTTTTCCCAACTCAACTTGTTTGCAATGCTTTTCCAACTCGACTCACTTGCATTTCTTTCCAACTTGTCTCTTTTGCATTGCTTTCCCACTTGGCTAATTTGCATTGCTTCCCAACTCGGCTGATTTGCATTTCTTTACCAGCTCGGCTGATTCGCATTGCTTTCCCAACTTGGTTCATTTACATTGCTTTCCCAACTTGGTTCATTTACATTGCTTTCTAAACTCAAGTCACTTGCATTGCTTTCCAAATCAACTCACATTCTTTTTCCAACTCGGCTCACTTGTATTGGTTCCCAACTTGGCTCGTTTCCATTTCTTTCCCAACTCATCTCGCTTGCATTTCTTTCCCAACTTGGCTTTGCTTACATGCTTTCTGAACTTGGCTCATTTGCATTGGTTTCCTAACTGGACTCGCTTGCATTGCTTTCCAATCTGGGACATGTGCATTTGCCTTGTGTGTGGACATGTTGCATTTGCCTTGTGTGTGTAGATGTGTATGCATTTTAGTGCTTTTTCACTTTTTAATCTGCTTTTTTAGACTTTTTTTAGGATACTTTTCTATCGATTGCATTTTAGGAGACTATTTTCTTGAACTATTTTTAGAAATCTTTTCTAAAGATTGTGTTTTCAAGAAACTATCTTTTTAGGGATGCTTTATTTGGAATGCTACTTTTTCAGGAATTGGCCTGATTTTCTAGGTACCCATTTTCATTCTCTTCAACTAGTGTTCATTAGTTCCCCAAAATGACACTAAAAATAGACATATCATAAATATTAAGTTTTTTCAAATGCAAAATTAGGGCAATATGGGACTTACTAAAACAAACATCCCTAAAAATTAGGAATCCCTTAAAAGGGGAATTTCAACAAAACTCAAAATAAAGCCAATCTAAGAGCTCCTAAAAATAGAACTCCCTCAAAAAATATGAAACCCTAAAAAATATGAACACCAGAGACTTAATTTCATTAATTCATTCTTCAAAGGATTTTCAACTCAACATTTCATCCAAATTACATTTCTCAATCTAAAAAGCCCTCAAAATTGAAACCCTAGAGGGTAGGAAAAATTCTCTATTCTAGACCTAGCCCAATTCATCAATACTCATTTGAAACATGGGGAACCTTGAGCAACCGATACCAGAACTACCAAGAACCAAACTGAAAAAGGCCAATTGGAACAAAAAGTTAGGGGGTCCCCATTTGCAATGTGGCTATTTGTGAAGAGGTCACAAACAAGTACTAATAGTAGATGGTAGTGGTAGATCGTGAGCTAGCATAGAGAAAAGTAAGCCACTGTAATCTCCCTTATTAGGATGTTGCTATATTTTTGCCTTGAACCACGGTTTTAATTGAAATTAGAAATATAGCAAATTTAAGAAGACCAAATTTACCAATTGAAATGCTCTTCATATGAGAGATCATGGCCTAGATCTTACACAAACTATTAATCACTAGAAATTGGCATTAAATCATAAGCCATGAAAACATACATCTTGCTAATCAATAGTAGACATCAGGATATCTGTAAAGATCATTCAAATTCAAATCCAAATAAGCCATAGCCATTTCAAGTACTTTCCTATAATATTCTCATCAAGAATGCATTAAAATGTTTGCAAACCAAGTTGTCAAGGTTGATAACCCTTGCAAGAGCATCGGAGGTGGGACGCCCTTCTATCCCTCATTTCACCTTGGAGGCTGGTCATCCTCTTTGTTCAAGCCCAAGAGCATGGAAGGTCAACATTCAATTCCACCTCCTAACTCATGGACATGGAAGGATGGCCATCCATTCCATCTTGGAGTGGTGTAGGACTTCAAGCCCAAGGGCACTCTAAGCCCCTCGCCATAAGCATAACATTCATCTAAGGGTGGCATAGTGTGGTCTCATGAACTCAAAATGATGTTCAACCTTCCTATTTGCAATATGTTTCTCAAAATTCAGAATGGACAATCATATGAATCCTTCCATGTCTATAATTAAAAGAAACATTTGGATTAATTACAAAGATGAATTATTTCAGCTGATATGTCTAATGCATGAACCATATGCATAGATCCACAAAATTTATTTATCACATTTTGCTGCAAGATCAGCTCCAGTTCTGATTTTGATTTTTTCTGCCTATTCCTCGGCTCATTCCATTTCACTTGATTGATGAATTGTTGTTGAATGATCAATGTTCGTATGAATAATTGATAGAATAAATGATTTTTTTTTATTGTTTAATACGAGGTATTGGTGAGTGATGATTAGGTGATTGTTGATGAGATGATTGATGGGTGATAATGTAATGAATGCTGGTTGGATATATTGGTGAATGACGATTGAATGAGTGCTGATTTGATAGAATGATTTTCTGATTAATTGTTTGCTTAAATTGGTAATGGATGGTTGACTTTTTGGATTCGGGACTGATGATTTGATAAGTAATCCTTGAATGCTTGGAATGTTTTCTCCTCTATACTTTATTGGTGAAAGAGCCCCCGTCTTTCATAAGAATTGTGTCACCGCCCTTCATTGCTGCCTTTTGAAAATGATAAATTATCTTCCAGAATGATCACCCTTGGATGTCTTCGAATAAAACATGTTCCCCTATATATCTTCCAATGTCAAGGAGAAGTCACACCTCTTCATTGTGTTTTCCCTTTGCAAGAGTCACATCCTTTCACGATTACCACCCTTTGAAAGAGTACAACTCTTCACATTTCTGCCCTTTGAAAGAGTCGCAACCTTTCACAATTACCACCTTTTTAAAGAGTGCAACTCTTGAACCCTTTTCAAGAGTCAAAACCTTTCAGAACTATCACCCTTTTAGATAGCACAACGCTTCATAATTTTTGCCTTTTGAAGGAATCACTTCCTCATTCTTTTCTCATTCCTTTATTTTCTTCCAACTCTTTCTTGATTCACATGCTCCATTCTTCTTTCCTTCCTTTGTATCCCCTTTCTAATGAATTCTTCTCCCTTTTATATCTCATTTTGAGGGAGTCGCAACTCCTCACCAAGGCGTTCTTGTTTCCGAATTTGAGAAGGGAAATTTCAGGCATCTTCGTGTATTATTTCAATCAAATACCAGGTTCCTCTTCTTGTTGTTTTCACTATTCCTCTATTGTAATTTGCAGACCAGATTTTCATGTTTTAAAGAAATTAAGCCTGAGCAATGAATAGGTATGAAAAGCTTGTATAAACATTGCATTTGAACTATAAGGATGATTTAATTGAAATGATATTTAGAATCTAGATTATTTTAATAGTTGAATTTTTACTATAGTTAACATTTTTGGTATCTCCATATTGTTACCAAAGCTCTCGAAATTGTACCGGTTCAATTGGGTTGACTCCATCGAATTCTTCAAATTCCAAGTGGGTTTGTGAAAATTGTTTTATTTTGGTGAACAACTTGATTTTGTAGGGTTTTTAAGAACTCCTTTCTTTCCCGTGCAAACATTTTATTCATTAATTTCTTCGGGTCTTTGCAGGGGTTAATCTTTTCTTCAAGTATTCTTTCATTTTCTTTCGAATCTCAGTGTTTGAAGGTTTGGGCAACTTTGTCTTTCTTGGGATCTACTGTATGGCTTTAACGATTAAGATTTGTTCAGAATCTTGTGAGAATTGGATAGATTTTACAGGGTACCTGTGCTTCGCTTGTATTGTGATCTTGTTTTATTAACCTTGGGTTTCATTGTTTTTATTGTCGAATGTTGGTTCTTCTTTCGCTCTTTCATGTTTCTCTTGGTTTTTAATTTGGTGAATTTGTATTTAATTTTCCTTAGAAGAATCGAGCAGTTAACAGAAACTGAATGAATATCTTATCTTGGGGTTAACAAAATGGATGCATATGTTTTCCATACAGATTGTTGGTAAAGTGTTGTTCAATTTTTGGATTGTCGAAGTACAAAATTTTATTTTTTAAACTTCACCAGGAGAAGAGCTTTACCCTCTGTTGTTAGTTTGAATCAAAATTTGCACTCACAGACAAATCTAATCAATTTACCACATTTACACTCGATGGCATTCATAGCAGAAACTAAAGGTGCGAAATATGCGAAATATTATAACAAACGAAAAAATCAATTAAGCACAAGGGATCCGCATCCATACCAAAAACCCTAGCAAACGGATCCGCATCCATACCAAAACCCTAGCAAAAGAAAGGAAAAATAGGCCGGAACATGTGGTGATCCTCCTTCCTGCAATTACTCTCATCCCACAATATTCATTAATGCTATCAAAACAGCGAATTTGTTCTCCGTCTTAGATAAGACAAATAGCATGATTCAATCGGTCGGGAAGCAATTAAATGTCCTAAAAACAGGGGTCATTCAAGAAGAGAAGTCGGCAAGAGGTGCAAAGAAGACAAAACCTCAGATTCTGTCAAAATCCAAGGAAAATAGCAATCCTTGAGTAATTCCAGAGTCGAAGCAAGGTTTTTCAGCTCTCGGCCTATCATTTTCTCTACTTTGATTCTTGACAAACAAATCTATTTCTTTAACCTTGCCAAATATGCAGATAAAAATAAAAAGACTCTGTTATCCTAACAGACAGGATTTCTAACGGATTCCTTCTCAAAGCCCCCCCGAATCTTCTTAAAAGTCACCCTCCCTTACCTTCTCCTAAAATCTATATCCCACCTCATCGCAGGAGTCCCGCTTCAAAACATCTTGTTCTGCCTAAGAAAAAGCCTCCCATGGTTCCTAAAACACATCTCACCCAAATCGGAAGAAAAGATCATTATTATTAGTAATCAGAATAGTGAAGATCGATAGTAGGAATGCCAAAATGTTGGTATCTTCGCATTCTAGAATGGACCTATATCAAAAATGTTCAATCTCATAAATTGGTTAGAGGAATTCTGCCAAAACCAGGTAAGTATCTCTCACCATTTAGATAGATTAGTGTATATTCATTGCATTAATGAATATGTTAAAAAAGATTTTCTTTATGTTTCTAATTGTTACTTCAAAGGATTTGTTGTTAAATTCTTTGAGTGGATTCCAAATTGTAAGGAAGAAAGGCTAGACTTTTTGATTCCAACTTGGATAACCCTTTAATCTCTTCCTCCGGAGTTAATGCATATAGATATTATCAGGAAGATAGGTTTTTCTATGGGTGATTTGATTGGTATATATGTTTCTTTTAAATACTGTAATAATGTCAGACTCTTGATAAACTATAAAGTAAATATCATGGAATCCAAACCTATTAAAGTAATAACAAACACAAGTATCTATAACTTAAATTGCCTCAGAATTGAGGGTAAAATTTCAAAAACAATTAGATTAAATGATGAGAGGGAAATCATTTTTTAAAATATTCAACTTACTACAAATCTTGTAGACACCTTTCCTATGATAAACATTAGAAATCATAGAGAGCACCAGAGGAATGCCATTAACGAGAAAAACATCTTGAAGACAACTCTGGATTCAATAGGGACAGCAAAACCAGATCTTCAAGATGGTATAGCAAGAAAAGACAAGTCTTCTCGATCAAGCTCTCCTACTAATTCTAATAACAGCTCACTTCGTATTCCCAAAAAAGATTTGGACAAAGTGGTAGAGCTAACACATGAGGGTCTACAGAAGACAGAAATTCGGAAATCAGAAAGTTCAAAAAACAGCAAAGGATCTAATAAAATGTTAAGTGTAGAGGCCAGTAAAGGAATAATCCCTAATGAACAGAGTATTGGTGAGGATAATAGATCCAAAGATCACTCCAATATTTAACGAAATTCTTATACAAGATATGGATAACATAAGGCAGCAGAGTACAGGGATCAGCAATAAAGAGATTAAAAAAAGAACAAAGAAAGTAAAGAAGGGCAAAAGCATCAAATTAATCAATGAGGAAGGTAAATCATTAGGTAAAAAGTCAAAGCCCTTGGATAACTCGAGTAGTAGTCTTGAAGAATTAGAAAATAACTTATTGTACTCTGATGAAGGCTCTGAATTGGTAAAGCCCATATATACAGAAGGAAAATTGGAGACTCCGCAACAACAGAAAGAAGAACATTTGTGGGAGAACAGAATCCCCAATAAAAAGGAAATAAATAGATTCACAAAATTTTGGCAAACTCCACCCGCTAGTAAAGAATCCCCCAAGCGTGACAATGGTGAGCAAAAGGTAAAGGAAAGCATCCAGAGCAAGATTACCAGAACTGTAACACAGGACTTTCATGACTTTTTGAACAATGATATGATCAGGGATGCAAATTTGGAAAAGGAAATTTCAAATGCGATTGAGAAAGAAAACTTGGAACTATTAACTGATGAACTAATCCAAGTATTCAGCTTTGAGAATATAGACAAGACCAGTTAATCACAAAAAGAGAGATTATTGTAGAGAGTTTTAAAACTTGGTGGAGATAATTATACTTTTGAAGACTTAAAAAGAGATCTATTAAGCATAGAAGAGGAAGACAAGAGCAGTAAATACATACAGAATTCCGAGTATAAATCAATGATAGAACAATGCAACGAGACCGAGGAAGGCAATGTTAGAAAGATTCTAGATAAAGATGATAAAACTACAGAGGATCAGATGACCATTGCAAAACAATTATTGCATGAGCTGGAAAATGAAGAAAAAAATGAGACAGAAGGAAAACAATTTGAAATCATCTTAAATGCATAGAAGAACATAGAGCAGCTGGGTATTTTAAGGAACCGAGAAGGGATAAATGTCCCTAGATATGGTAAATTGAAAGCTAAAAGAGGTAGGAAATCTTTCAAGAAACTCAGAGAAGCGGATGGGAAGGCAAAAGAGCAGCAAAAGATCAATCAGTTATTTAATCCAAGGAAGGGGAAGATCCTTCCCAAGTCAGCAGGAAGATCTCTACTTTGAACATTAGAGGTTTAAATGCTCCTAGCAAGAAATGACTATTAATACAAAACCTAAAACAATTTGAATCTGAAATTATTATGTTACAAGAAACTAAATTGAATAAGGAAGGAGTCAAGCTAGATAAGAAATTAGGCAGCTGGAATGTTAACCTACAAGAATCCAAAGGAGCTTCAAGAGGTTTAGATATGATATGGAATCCTAGGAAAGTTACCCTTAATATATTAAATTCAAATAATTCCTGGATGAGCAGCAGAGTAAAAAGCTTAAAAACCAACATACAGTTCATCTTAGTAAATGTATATGGTCCAATCTACAACATAGATAAAAAAATCCTAAAGAAGAAATTAGTACGTTTATTAATGAACACAGTAATGAAATCATTCTTTTAGGTGGTGATTTCAATACTATCTTAAGCATAGAGGAAAAATTTGAAGGCTTACAGCAAACCACCCAAGCAACTAAGGATTTTAAAAATAGGGTTGAAGGTAATAATCTAACTGATGTTCCTATAAATAATGGGAAATACACTTGGAACAATAAAAGGAGAGATTTCTCCTATATAGCTGAGAAATTGGATAGATTTTTTATCAAAGGAGAACTCAGTGATTTTAATTCCAACATTCAATCCTCAATTCTACCAATAGCGAGATCAAATCACTACCCTGTTCGAATTGTTTTATTTGCACCAAATAAACCTATTAGGAATCCTTTAGGTGCGAAAAAATAAGGGTTTTAGACAAAAACTTTATGGAACTTATTAGAGATTGGTGGAAGCAAGGCAATTTTAAAGGTTCTAAAATGTATATCTTTGTTTCCAAGATGAAAATGATTAAAGAAAATATACTTAAATGGAATAAAGAACATTTCAATAACATATTTAGAGAAAAATTAGCTATTGAGGAAAGATTAAAGTTACTAAATATCGAAGTAATTAAAAAGGGGATGAATAATAATAGCTTTTATTTAGAAAAAGAATTACTTGCTAAGCAGGAAAATATATTGGCAAAAGAAGAAATCTTTTGGAGACAAAAGTCAAGATAAAAATGGTTAGAAGGAGGAGGTTGAAACACAAAAAAAATTCATAATAGTACACTTCATAATAGAGCAGTTAACAAAATAGTAAAAGCCAAAGATCCTTTGGGCATAACCACAGAAAATTCTGATAAAATAGCTGAGATTTTCATGAGTCACTTTCAAAATATTTTAAATAACTTTGATAGCTCGAATATGGTAGCTCAAGAAAAAATGCTTGAAGCTATACCTAAAGTGGTCTCACCAGAAGAAAAGAGAATGTTAAACAAACCCATCACTATGGAAGAAGTTAGATCAATGTTATTCAGCATGAATCCTGACAAATCTCCAGGACCTAACGGATTCCAGGCTTTCTTCTACCAAAAATGTTGGGACATAATTGGTCTAGATCTCTGGAAAGCCATTGAAGCTTCAAGAAATGGTGGGTCATTATTATCCGAAATCAATTTTACTTTTCTTACCCTAATACCTAAAAAAGGTGATCCTGAAAATCCAGGGGACTTCAAACCTATTGCTTTATGTAATACTATAAGATCATGGAGGTATAATGGTTTGAAGGCTACTGGAAGATGGCAGTGTGGAATGAGGCAGCGGGAAATGGTAAAGGTCATGGAGGTATAATAGTTCTAGTAAAAGAAAGAGAAGGTCATGCCATTCAGTTGGAAAAGACTGATTCTAATAAACAATTTATATGGCTCAAAATCGTAGAAAATAACACTCTTCTCAGGATTGCAGCCTGTTACTTTGCTCCACAAGTATCTAAAACTTATAAAAAGTGTGGCTTAGATCACAATGACCCCTATGTTGCGTTAAAGAAAGATGTTGTTATTTTTTCGCAGCGTGGGGATGTTCTTCTTGTTGGAGATTTCAATGCTAGGACAGAAAATTGGCAAGCAAGTATTTTCAGCTCCAAAGTAAATGATAACCCTATTTGGCTCACAGAAGAAAGAAATCATCAATGGGAAAGAATATCCGAAGATGCTAAAGGCTGCAATCATTTTGGGGAAGAATTGATCACTCTGTGTGGCACATTTGATCTCATAATTTGTAATGGTTTGGCTAGATGGGCTAAGTCGGGCAATTTCACTTGCAACACATATAACGGGGCAAATGTGGTAGATTATGTAATTTGTTCGCAGAATTTGTATGAAAATATTGAAGAAGTTGAAATTGGAGAGCACATTTGGGATCTCAAATCAGATCATAGACTGTTGTACGTAAATTTGTATTGGGCAAAGGATAGGCGGATTGGGGCAAAAATCCAAGGCCCTCAATACCCCCCTTCTCAGGGCAGAATTTTGTTAACTTCAGAAAATAGTAACGCTTTCAGAGCTACTCTTGAGGAACTTTGTATGGGACACCCTATGTATAAACATGGTGTTAACAGTCATGATTTATTAAATCTAATTCATGAGGCTCTTTCAAAATGCAAGAGAACAAAAAATAGAAAATCTGAAACTAATTGTTTTCCAGCTAATGCTTGGTTTGATAAGGAATGCAAGAGGGCTAAGAGAAACCTAAGGGAGTCAAATAAAACTAACCTTGACATTAAGGCCTACAAACAGATCCTAAAGAAGAAAAAAACCAATTTTATGTTCACAAGGAGAGAGGAGCTAATTTTCTTGGGCAGAAATAACCCCAAACGTTTTTGGAAAGAACTCCAACCAAGGAGAAAGCAAATTGAAAATAATATTACTGCCACCCAATGGTTTGAATATGCTAAGAAACTTTATGAACAAGAGGGTGGAGTGGGACAGCCACCTTTGGTCAACGATAATACAAATCTTTTCACTGTGCAAGAGATAGAGACAGGGATTAAGAAGTTAGGTGGAGGTAAAACAAAAGATCTTGGTGCGCTCCAAGCAGAATATCTGAAGTGGGGTATGAAAACTCTTGCACCGCACATCACTGAAATTTTCAACAAAATCTGCCAAGAAGGGTTTCCGAAAGATTGGACAATCAGTCTTGCAATACCACTTTTTAAGAGTGGTGATGTTAACGATCCCTCCAACTATAGGACTATAATGATCAATTCCCTCTCTGCTAAACTTTTTGGCAGCATGATAGAAACTAGGATCAGCAAATGGGCAGAAGAAAACCATAAACGTACTAAAGGGCAAGCTGGTTTTAGGCCAAAGCACTCGACAGTGGATCACTATGTCACTTTGAGACACATTATTGAAAAAGAGTGGGAGGAAAAGGAAGAGGCTTTTTGTTGCTTTGTTGACTTTAAAAAGGCTTTTGACACCGTCCCGAGAGACAAGCTTTGGTTCAGGATGGAAGAATTGAGGATTCCTATGCATCTCAGAGCTGCTGTTCATAGGATGTACGAAGAGGTGAAAGTCAAAATCAGAAACTCAAATGGCATTTCAGAATGTTTTAGGAGCGATATCGGGGTCAAACAGGGCTGTCCTTCATCTCCTACTTTGTTTGGTTTATATATTGACAAACTGGAAGACTGGTTAAACATGCAAAAGGGTGAAGGCATTCAGCTAGGTGAATTTGTTATAAAGCTGCTCTTATATGCGGACGATCTCATTTTAATTGTCAAATCTGCCGGTGGTTTGCAAGATCATCTATCTTCTCTTGAGCTCTTTTGCGGAATGGTGGGGATGTAAGTCAATATCAGCAAGACTAAGGTTATGATTTTCTCTAATAATAAAAAACAGCATCAACATGAATTTTATTACAATGGAAGTGTTTTTGAAAAAGTTGCGGAGTATAAATACCTTGGCATCAATTTCAACAAAAAACTAAGCTGGTCTAGCTGTAGGTATAAAAGGATATTAGGTGGGTGGAAGGCTTTTTATGCTCTTCAAAATAGGTGTTGTGAAGCGGAGTTGTGGGATTGGAAAACTATTCGAACCTTGTTCGGTCTTCTTGTGCTGTCAGTTGTTCTTTACAGGTGTGAATTATGGGCCAACAACACTACTATAGCACAATGGAAACAAATCGAAGGAATCCAAAAGCGCTTGATTACAAGCAAGTTTAAAATCAAAAGCACTGTTCCATACGATATCATGCTAAGTGCAATGGGGGCTGCTCCTATTGAGGCACTTGCTATGGTTCGCCTTCTAAGCTATTTAAAAAGAATCGAAAAAATGGAAGAGGATAGATGGCCTAAAGTTGTCTTTAGTGACACACTATTTAAGCAAAAAAGGACATGGATGCAACAAAACATCAAATGGATGAGTAAATGGAATATTCAATTCAATATGTGCCCCACAAATAATAAAGATATAAAGGTCTTTGTTATGGAGAAATTCTACAAGAGAAATTGGGGAAGCGAGATCGGGAGGAAGAAACCATATTATATAAATGAGTTCAACCCCACTTGTGATCAACTCCAAAAAGCATACATAGGAGCCAACATTTCTTGGAGGGCTAAAATTCTTATTGCTCGGCTGAGAACCAACTCTCACCAACTTTGGTGTGAGACCAGGCGTTGGAAGAGGCCAAAGGAGGCTTGGGAAGAGAGAATTTGCAAATTCTGCAATTCTGGTAAAGTGGAAACTGAACAGCACTTTATTTTAGAATGTGAGGCCTACAAGAGTAGCAGAGATAAATTTGCGGATACTATATGTGACAGTTCTTGGCATAACTTATTCAACGAAGAGTACATTGAGCAATTGGGTGGACTCATCATCATCTTGCACAAGAAGCGAACAGTGCTACTTAAGTCTGCTTGAGTTGTCTGGCTGTCCCATAGGCTATTTTTAGCCTCGTGGACGTTAAAATTTTATCTATCTATCTATCTACTATATATAAAATCTTATCTAAGATCTTAGCTAATCGGCTTAAACTAATTCTTTCTAAGCTTATATCCAAAGAACAAACAAGTTTTGTCCCAAGCAGATCAATCCTAGATGGATTACTAATTATTCAAGAAACAATTCATTCAGCCAATAAGAATAAAGTGGCAAGCATGTTCATGAAACTGGATATTCAGAAAGCATACGATATGGTTGATTGGAGGTTTTTATGTAAAAACTTAGAAGCCTTTGGATTCTTGCATCAATGGATTAATCTTATCTACCAGTGTATTTCTACGACTAAAATTTCAGTACTCATTAATGGAAAACCTGAAGGCTTTTTTGAAACATCAAGAGGTTTAAGACAACAAGATCCCTTATCTCCATTTCTATATATTATTATAGAAGAAGCCTTTGGGAGAGCAATAACTGAAGCTCATACTGAGGGGAAAATAAATGGTATCACTGTAACTGAAAATGTTCCCAATATTACCCACCAGCAATATGCAGATGACACTATTCTGCCAAGCGAAAGCACCATAAAAGAGGCCCTAAATATCAAGTCTATCATCCAACTGTATATGGAAGCATCTGGTCAAAAAGTTAATGCAGCCAAATCTGAAATTTATTTTATTAACACCAAACCTGATATTAAAAAGCAGATTTGTAACATTATGGGGTATAAAAGAGGCACATTTCCATGCAAATATTTAGGAATAGAGTTAGAGATAGGAAGTAAATACAATAAGGAGTGGAACATGATTCTTGAAAAATTGGATGCAAGGATAGGAGGATGGAAAGACAAATGGCTAACAAAAGCTGGGAATGTCACACTAAGATCAGAGCAGTTTTGTCCGCAATTCCAACATATCCATTATCCTGTCTTCCTCTTTCTAAACACATCAATAAGAAGTTTGAGGCAAAGCTTAGAAATTTTCTCTGGAATGACTTTGATGATTCAAAAAAATTAGCTCTCATAAAATGGGATAATATATGTAAGCCAAAGGAGTTGGGAGGCCTAGGGATAAAAAATTTAAGTTGGCAAAATAAAGCATTAGGGGCTAAACTAACTTGGCGCCTCTTTGAAGAAAGGGATCATAAATGGGCTAAAATCATGTATAACAAATACCTTAATGCTAATGATCCCTACTCAATCTTTAGAATGAGGTCCCTTCCAAAAGGATCCGAAAGCTGGAACTTTATAACTAAAAGTCGAACCCTTATTAGTAAATTTCTCACATGGGATGTGAGTAAGGGTGATGAAGCTTTATTTTGGGAAGATTTGTGGGATGGTTATCATAGTATGCGATTCCCAAAGAGTAGTAAAGAGCAATTCATCAAACTTTGGGAGAGCAAGGTTAGTGATTACAAAACAAGAAATACTATTAATGGAGTCTCTAATTGGGAATGGAAATCCGTGGAAAATTTGGATATGGATCCAACAATAAAAAAGGCATTTGAAAAGATAATCCAAAAAAGAAAAGTAAAGCAAGTAGATAGAAAAAACAATCTTATCTGAGCAGCATCGAAGGATGGCAAGTATAGTGTCAAAAAGGGATATAGAGCTATCACTAATTCCCAAAGATGGCAACAAGTAAATATTCCCCTTAAACTCTATTGGGATTCATC
Source organism: Cupressus sempervirens (assembly GCA_028749045.1). Classification (NCBI taxonomy): domain Eukaryota; kingdom Viridiplantae; phylum Streptophyta; class Pinopsida; order Cupressales; family Cupressaceae; genus Cupressus; species Cupressus sempervirens. The sequence goes on from CM053787.1 coordinate 493,376,798, forward strand.
CTATCTACCAAACACAGGATTCTTTTTATGGTTGGCATTTCAGAAAAGGATCCTAACTGCCGAGAGACTCCGAAAGCTAGGTACTGAGGGTCCATCAAGATGTGTATTGTGTAAGCAAGACAGTGAAGATTCTCATCACATCTTATATAGTTGCACATATTCACAATATTGTTGGGATTGGCACAAACATATGATGGGTTGGACTGCTCCCATGCCGAAATCCTTAGTGGATTTCCTTAAGGGATGGCCAACAGAGTGTAGTAGTGGTATTTATAGTAAATTATGGAATATTTTCCCATCTATCCTTATGTGGGAAGTGTGGAAAGAAAGGAATAGAAGAATTTTCCACGATCAAGATACATAGCAAGAAGAGATTATTAAAAAAATTGAGGCTTGTATAGTTGAGACTTTAAATTCTCTTCTTAGGAAATCCCAAACAGAGGAAGGATCATTTTCAAGTTGGGATGGATTAATGAAAAAGAAGTGGGTAAATCTAATTAATCCTCCACTTAAATATAAAAAGAAGAATAAAGAGGCTAGAGAAAATTGTAGATGGACCTCTCCACCGACTGGGTGGGTCAAGTTAAACTTTAATGAGCCTCAAGAGGTAATCCTGGTTCTGCAGGAATTGGATGTATCATTAATAATAAGTCCGGTAAGTGGATTGCTAAGCCCTACTAGAAGGTCTTCAAATATGTTTAGATATAGGTTTACCTAAGATTATTATTGAAGGAGATTCTCAGATTGTCCTAAATGTCATTAGGAAGAGAAAGACGCCTAATTGGGTTTTAAAGTCGAAACTGGAAGAAGTGCTTAATATTCTGGATCATTTTACAAATTTTCAAATCCTCCATATTTTTAGGGAAGGCAACGAAAAGGCAGATCAGTTGGCAAATAAGGGTGCGGATGGTGAGAATATTTTAATATATAATGATCAAATAAGTAGTCCTACATAATGTAAGATAAATAATCAAAATCCAAGTTATTGTTCTAATTATGACTTGATAAATCTTCCAAATAAGGCCTAAGGATAACTTAGAAAATAAGAATTAATAGTATTAGCAAATCCACTTAACATTGTATTGGAATTTTGCAATAATTATTATTAGACTTTAGATGCCTTTTAGAATATATATGTATCATAATGATCATGTAGAGAAGATAGAAAGAAACAATTAACAGGAAGGCTAGACTCAAGCAATCCTGTACCATTTGGTTAAACTTAGAATTTTATTATCTTCAGTCCAAAAATTTGAGGATTTTATTAGTTTTATCACTAACTAAACTAATGTGTTCATTAAGTGTTATTTCTAATGAGCAGGTTAATAAGAGGAAATCATTTCTTGAAAAGTGGTTCCTACCTAAGATACTAGATCCAGTCGAATTTTTTAATTATCATTTTGATCAAAGAAGTTTGATTGATCAATTTTATATTATGTATCTTCTTGCACTCAAAATAAAAGATTGAAATAGTCAACTAGAGTATGCCCATTTTAATTATGTAATAATATTGGACTATGGTCCCGGGCAAGACTGGAAGTTTTCTTCTCCGTTCTTTCCTACCAGTGCCCGTTTGAATGGAGTTACCTTATTGTATTTTTATTATTATTAATATAATCAAGGCCTTGGCCGTTTACTGATCAAAAAAAAACTCTTCATTTGATGCCTTTTTACCATTCATTAAGCTCAATAAAATTTAGTTATACTATATTTTATTTTCATTATTTTATATTCGAATTCTATTATTATCATTTATTATTGAATCCTATTTCAAAAAGGGAACATTACAGCCACTGCTCTAATTTTGCCCATGTTTTACATAAGCTCATTATAACAAGGTCTGTAATGTGTAATGGCATAGGAAGAGTAATAGTAATGATGGTGATTACAGAAAGTGGCTGTGAAAGCAATGGTCATGATAGCATGGATTGTAATGAGATAACCTGTGAGGAAATGAGCTGACCAACAGAAAAATAGAAGGTCTAGGGTTGCATTGCAGGAACATATCCATACAAAAGTATGGGGCTATACTCTATCCCAAAAAAAGAAGGATCTGAAATGATAGAAATAACCACATGCATTGGATTTGCCATGTGAATAGGCACAGACATGAAATTTGATTATGTGCAATGTGAGAGTGGGAATCTTAATTTCAGTCACATGTAACCACTGTAGTAGGAATATAATTGTTCTCTATAAGGGCAATACTTCACAGAAAGTCAAGTCCCTCAAGACAATTACACAATTTGTCCTCATGGTGTCATGATAGAGACATCAGTTTTACATGTATCCTTAATAATATTTGATTGGAATTCAAAAAATCCCATACAAAAAACACCTTGACAGTCAAAGCCTGGCTCTGTGTCATGATACATGGTGAAGTAGGGAATTTTGAGGAACACTCACATCAGAGGAAAAGTTTGAAAAGTTGAGAATTGTTTAGATTGCAGTAGCTTCAACAAAAAACATTATTGAAATAAAGGGACTCGGCTGTGAAGCTCATAAGCATCACAAAACACAGCACTACTGATAAAGATGTTTAAGAATTTTGGGTTCACCAAAATCAAAATGTAATCGGCAAGATGATAACCTCAATTAATAAACAAATAAATAACTCACGGTATCCTATCATTATGTTACATTTTCTGTCCGTATGCAATTTTCTTGACATGAAATTAAAAAGACAGCAGTTTTTTCTGTTTCTTTGAATTTTATGCATTTTTAATATCCCGAGCTTTTGGCAATTGAATCCCAATAGATTGAAAAACTTTTATCTCTTGACTTGCCAAAATATTCCCAAGAAACATTTTTGCTACTATGGATAGAGGCCTGATTTATTGCAACTAGATATATTTGTATCCCATACATTTCTCTTGGATGTCTGATTACAAGATGCCGCCAGGGGCATAGCTCCTATTATGAGCTAATAAAACAGAAGATAACTCAAGAAAGCAACATGACAGATTAAAAATCTATAATGCCTTTAATTTCAGAAAAGCAACATATGATTCCAAAAGTATTCCTATTTTTTAGAATGCATATATAATTTGAACATGCAAAGAAGCATAGAGAACAACATACCTAAGTCGCCCATGAACAGGCTCCGGAGCATATATGACTTGAGCACCATGAACATATCCCAATGCCTATTGAAAACAGCAAAACAGTCAGTTGTGAATTAAGAGGAGAAACCATGCACAAAAATACAATCAATATGGAAATGATTACACCAAGTGTCCATAATTTTAAAAGCTTTTCCATAAACATATGTGATGGTTTATGGAGTTTACAAACGAATTTCTGAAAACCAGAGAAATGCATGGTTGCAAATGACACCCCTTGCTAAACCCACATTTGAAAAAATGCTCAAAGATTTCGATGAATAAAAAACATCGTCAACAAAAATCCTTCATATGCTACTAAAGCTCTATGTTAGCATGCAACAATACAAAAGAATAAATTATATTATCAATTCATACCAGGAATGATTGTACAAACCTAAGGCAATTGATGCCTTATTTCAAGGTAGCGTTCAGTTACAAAGAAAGTAATACAGAGAGGAGTTTGTATAAATCAGTATGGGAGGAATGTGCGTAGGGAACACAACCTTTGTATTCATATAATAAAATATTACAAAAAACAAAAGTCAACTTCTATGCATTGATGTTTTCATAAAATGGCTTATGCTGCAGAGAATTATACTACTTAAGACCAGTGATGGGAATTTAGTCAAAAAGATTAGGAGTTAAATATTAAAGAAATCCTTGCTCATAAACTTAAGAAACTATTTTTTTTGCAATTTACTATAATAGGAGCTAGGCCCCTGGCAGCATCTTGTGTGCACTCACATGCACACACGTATACATATATACACGTATATATTCACTCATATGTATATTTATTATTTATCTATAATATTAATCACAAAATTGCACAATATGATCATAGCAAATAGTTAAAGAGATTTAAAGAATGCATAATTAGTAACTATAATGGTCCCTGATATTAAACGAACAAATACAAGCATTGAACATATGATATGCCCAATCTGTACCTCTGTAAAACTAAACAACTGAAGACTACTACACCAACAATCCTAATTGGTCTCTTGACAAGCATAGGAGCAGTATCTTTCCAACTTCAGAATGTGGCAAAAATAAGAGTATCAATATATGATCTCAATGGTACATTGCTTGGAGATTTTGTTAAAAATATCATATTTGCCTTTGTGGCTATAGTAGATTTTGTTAAAAATATCATATTTGTGATTGAGCAAGGTATTTTAAATTTCATGCCTTTGAATCATGAGTTTCATTTGTGTGAACAAAGTGAATGTTCAGTTATTGCCAGTCAAACTATGCATACTTCCTCTTCTGTCCACGATTGCAAGTGCAAAATTTATTGCAGTAGTTGCAAGTAGCTATATAAATGGGTGAGTAGGTTACATATAAGGTGTTTGGGAGCTACACAAGGTGTACGAGAGGGCTTGTGAAGGGGTTGTGCACTTTTCTCTGTTTTTATAATGTATCCCAGTTTCCCTAGAGAGCAAGGGACAGGCAGGGGACATTCCTATCAATTCCCCTGTTCGAGGGACAGCAGTGGGAACAAGAACGAGAGGCGTGGGAGTATGTACATGTTCCCATGTTCAGTGGTATTGTTGCTGTCATTTTTCAGATCCTAGGTGCAGGAGATCTCATCTTCATCAAATGCCTTGGTTTTAGAATAAACTAGCGCAATCGTGTGATACTAGTCTATGGATCCTGACTCAAACATCAAAACCCTCTTCAAGGCAACATTTTTTTCAGACTTCAGCTTTTCATCTAATTTTTTGGAGACCCTATGTTTTCAAGCAAAGAGACAAAACCTTAAGGCATCAATCTGCTTGGCACAAGCTATCATACAAAAGGATTCAATGGCTCACCAACATCTGCAAATGTATGACTTAGATAACTTGACGAAAGCAATTATTCTCAAATACAGGAGGGAATGAAGCCAAAAGTAGGCATTAGAAAAAGTCCTCTTCTAAAGCCACCACTGTCACAGCTGAAAAGGAATTGCAATTCAAATCAGCAGTAAGGTCAGTCATTAGATTGGATGACTTCTGAAAAGCTACTCCATGATTAAGGCTTCTACATGCCAAAGCCAATGGCAAAGAAACAGGTACACGAAGAAAGCTTGGAATCTTTTCCTTTTTCCTGAAAATGAATTCACAAGTTATAGGTGTAATCACCCAAAAATGGTCATCTAGACCATTAGCCCCCTTCTAAGCATTTTGGCTAATTTAATTAATCATATACCTAAACCAAATTGCTAATAATCAATTAATTTGATTATAACCTATAGTTTGACTATGCTATCCTAAGTTCACTATTTGATTAAAAGAACATGTCCCCTTTTAATTAAATAAAAGACCCCATTCTCCTAACCCACTTAAAGTGCACACATAAAGTTCTTTTCTATTTTTGAAATTAAAAGAAAAAGCTTGTGAGACTTTTGTCTTATATGACAAGTCAATTCATTTTCTATTGGCTGACTTGTATGTGCACACGGATCCCTCCCATTTTCGAATTCAACCATTGATCATCCACCCTCTCAACCTTGATCTCTACCGTCCGTACGGCTTTAAAAGCAAGAGAGCTTCTCCCCTCAAAAGATCCACACTCTTGAGTATTGTTATGCTGCAGGATTTTCATTCGAGTGCTTGAGAGCTTTTGTGGAGAGCATCACCTTCTTGTCTTCATCCTTTGCATTCATGGCATTTTGTTTGCATGGCATCTTAGCTTAGTTTGCACATAGTATAGTTCCTCTTTGCAAGTAGCTTAGATCACATAGTTTAACTAAGATGGTTGTAATACTTTCATTTGTTTAGCTTAGTTGCATTCTTGCATTTTATTTTAGCATAGTTGCATTCTTGCATTGCATGCATTTAAAGTTCTTTGACACTAGCATTCTTGCTCTTGCTCAAAGAATCTCTCGTTTCATGGTTTACTAGCAAGGGTTGCATTTCTAAGGCTCAGCTGAGAGCCATTTTATGCTTATTGTATGCTTTTGCACTCCATGACTAGGGAGCCCTAAGCCGGTATTCAAGCTTTCCAATCCATGGAAAACCTTGAATAGAAGGGTTTAGGGAATGCACTCTTTTTGGTGTACATTTTTGGCGCCCATCGTGGGGCAGAACAGTAGTTTTGTCCTTAGTTTTGTTGTTTTTGTCACCATTTTCATTTTTTGTTCCGCACTTTCTTTCTTTTTACAGTCGCAGTTCTGGGCGACATTTTTCCAGTTTCATATGACAATTCACAGTATTGTTGTGCGATACATTTTTGGAAATAGTGTCGCACAATTATACTAAACTAGATCGCCTTTGTCGCCCGGCTTAAGGAAAAATATCACACAGAGAAGTTTTGTCACACGGGTATACTGTGAAGTATCATACGACAGACTTCCAGTGAAAAACTATCGCCTAACAAAGATTTGCTTGTTGTTTGAGATGTTTTGATCAGTTTTTGGTTGTTGTTGGTTGGTTGCTAGTTTTTACAAGTTTCTAAACAATTTGAAGAAGTCCATTCATAGATTTTTCTTTGATTTTGGAAGCTAACCCTTGGCGCTAACGGTTGTGGTTGCAAGTTGTCATTTTGAAAGTTTGAAACATTGCTTAAAAGAACGCATGTCAAAGCTTCAACTGCAAAAGGGCTACTAAAGATTGTTTGCAGGGTTGCCCGACGCATAAAAATCAAAACTTGCTTGTTCTTTTTATTTCATGTGCGGCATATACTAGTTGTTCATTTTTGTAAGCACATTAAAACTTGTAATTAGGGTCCCTTGGTGATAGGAGAGTATGCTCTTCACCCTTGTGGTAAATCAGAAATCTTGACCCACCTTTGGATTTCGAAAGCAAGTGGGTAATTTACTCTTCTTGGTGTGTTTGGGTGACACGATTGGAATAGGAGAGTATGCTCTTCACCCTTGAGATGAATCAGAAATCTTGACCTCCAAGAGTTGATCCGCTCAATGTTTAGTTAGGATCCTTTAGCGGGCCTGCTCTCCAACAACTTGAGAGGAACAACCCAAGTGGGGACAAGCAAATTACACAACTCTTCCAACCCACTATAAAATCAAGGCTATCAAGGACACAAAACCTTGGTAGACGTAGTGTTTGTCTTCGCTTAGTGTGATCGCTTATAGGATTTCGACCATAGGGAGATCACTAGGCAAGAACGCTTAAGGTGCTCTTGTGGCCGCGAGGCTTGTTACCCACCTCAAGGTGGGGTGTCCCGTAATTGGGAGCAAGGAAGCCCTATTTAGACACCCTAGGTTAGTATCCACCTTATCTTGCTGCTCAACTTCTTGGTGCAAGGATCAATCCTAGTGGACTACCCAGATCACCTCAAGATTTACACTCACCATATGTGTTCCCTTAGTTGTGCTTATGGCACTTCTATGACAAAGCCAATATCTCTTGTGGGTAACCACTTGGTGTGAGGCAAAGGAGCATCAAGCATGGGCCAAGTTGTTGAGTAATGAACCGTGACCTTAAGGTAGATTACTTGGCTACTATTTTTGAATGTGTTGACCAGTGTTAACATTCTTGCACATCAAACAATCGCAGTAATATTAGTAGGAAGGCTATTATCATATCACAAGTGCATGTTGGCAAGGTTGTTTTTACCCTTGTTCAACTGTTTGAAGACGTGTTAAAACACTTACTGTTTGCAAACCTTTCTGATAACTGACACAAACTGGAAACCTACACTGTCTGATCCAAAAAATCACCTGATTAGTGAAACGGAAACGGAAAATTTTGAGTCAAAACAGGTCTTTTTTTTGCACAAACTGGCACTTTATCACCTGGTCTTAGAAGAAATATCGCGCGATAGAAATTTTCCAAAATTGCATCGCCTACTTGTTTGAGTTATATCGCTCTGGGTCCTAAGTTTTGTCGCATCACTTTGTGCAAATTGTCGCTTGCTAGAAAAGTATCGCCCTCTTATTTTGCAAAGTATCGTACGACATTTTATGCTGTTTTACTGTCGCCTGGTAACTGATAAAGTATCGCCTAGGGTTATTTCTTGCCAAATCAGCATTTGCATTCTGGTCTTTCTGGTTTAGACTATGTCATTTCTGTTCCCTGGATTCTAGTTATATATCTGTATGTTCAGAAATTGTCCAAGGTTGAAAAGATGAGTCTAGTTTGTTGGATGTAAGTCTTGAAACGTCACTGATAACTCACTTGTCAAAATCCGGTTACTGTTCCTTTTAGCTACTTGCTATTGAGCTTCTTGCTCACTTGCTCGGCTCGGGTCACCAGTGCTATAAATGCTTGAGCATTGCTTGACAAGCCATCTATCATACTTTGACAAGTGACTAATCTTGATTGTAAAAGCTTCAAATCTGACTTACTCTTCTTGTCCTATTAAACTAAGACAAGTCTTTACATGCCGGTTACAACTAGATTTTAAGTTGGGAGTGGGAACCATACCCCTTTTGTTTTCAAACAATTAGAAACCCCACCTAGACGTCCTCGCGGACAGCCTTGTGTGAAAGACCTCGAGCCAATTGAAACACAAACAGCTAACATTAGGCATAATATGCTTTACAGTTTTGAAAACCCATTTGGCACACCTTGTGAGACACCCAAGGGTGAGAACGGTTTGGTCACCATGGTGCACCCCGATGAAGTCCAACGTTGTTTAGAGGAACAAGCACATGAAAACCAAAGGATTTTTGAAGCCATGTATGCTAGGGAGAAAGAACGCCAACAAGCTGAAACCAATAACTATACTCATCATGAAGGGAACAAAAGGACTTGCTCTCTAAATCCTTTTGATGGCAATGATGGCAACAACACACCTCCAAAAACTCCTAGAGTCACCATTGGCGCATGCCCTTCTCATCATGACAGTGATGAAGAAGTAACTAGCGAAGATGTCATAAAATTCCAACAAGACAGCTTCGCTCAAAAATTGATGCGTAGAGCTTTAGAGGAAAATGGAGATCAATATTTCCGATACATGGCATCAAGAGGATGGAAACTTCCCCAAGATTTCAATGTAGAGCGCATCATTCCAAAACAAGAACCTACTGAAGCTGAGATATTAAGGGAAGAAATACAAGAGCTGAAGAAACAATTTACACAATTGCAAGCTTCAAAAGAGCCACCTAAAACTTCATTTCTTGACTCAATATGTGCCCTTCCATTTGATAGGAGTCTCTACATGCTACCATTTCCTAAGGATATAGAGGCTCCTAAGTATGACAAATACGATGGAAATGGTGATCTTCACGATCATGTGAGACATTTTTATGCTCTTAGGATGGATTTTATGCATGAAGACACCTTTCTTATGAGGTTATTCCCTAGGAGTCTAAGAGGGCAAGCAATGGAATGGTTCACCAAATTGATTCCTCCCATTAAGACATTTGACAAGCTTGCACAACGTTTTATCTAGCAATACTCCTACAATATTCAACATCCTGTAACAGTGCTGGATTTATGCAAATATCAAACAAAAACCAGGAGAGCCTTTTGCAACATATCTTCAACGACAAAGGGTATTATACTCTCGATATCCCCGGCAAGTTCCTGAGGCTGAAAATTTTGATATATTTGTCAATACTCTCGTACCAGAATTATACTTTGATCTAAGGAAACAGCTGTTCACATCTTTTAATGCCATGGTTGAGAGTGCGTATCATATTGAAGATGTTGCTATCAAAAAGGGTGATATTGTCATTAACAAAGATAAGAACAGCAATGGAAATAGTAAAGACAAAGGTAAGCCTTGGAATAAAAACAAGTATGTTGTCAATGATGGAGTGGTGGATACTCCTAAGACCAAGGAACCTACGTTTAACCTTTCCACTGCCATCTGCGCTACAAAGCAACAAGAAAATGCAAGACCACAAACATCTGACAAAAGCTCCAAGTTTACCAAGAAACGACGTGTTTACACACCAATGGTTGAGTTCTATGAAACGGTTTTGAAAACTTTAATTGCAAACAACTTGATTACTTTGCTCGATAATTCTCGACCCTATGATCCACCCGTCAAACCCCCATGGTGGAGGGAAGATCATGTTTGCAGTTATCATAGAAGTAAGGGTCACAATACTAAAAACTGTTTCAAGCGCAAAGATGTGATTCAAGATCTTATTGAGGAAGGCAAAGTCGTTACAAATGGTCTTGTCAAAAATGCTGATCACAAAGCTTTTAAGCAACCCTTACCAGAATATGAGAAGGGTGCAACCTCTAAAGCTACTAAAAAAAATCATGATGCTAAGATCAGTTATGCTTATGCTGACACGGACAATATCATAGGTATGCTTGAGCCTATTGAGCATTTATGCATGGCAAATTCTAATGATGACAACCGATATGCAGAAAAACGACCTAAAGTTGTCTTACAAACGCGTGATGTTCCTCAAAACCATAATGACTCGACCTAGGGTGGTGCTCCGGGTGACCAATTCTTTTTCATCACAAAGTGAACCACTTAATTCTGTCACTAGGGAGCAATCTAAGGTTGTCCTAAAAGTTGCCCAAGACTCCAAGAATGCTTCATCTTCTAAGCAACCAACCACTTCTAGGATCTCAAACTATGACCTTGTCAGTCAGTTACAGCATACCCCGGCTCAAATTTCCATTTTTGAGTTGTTAAAGTTATCCCCCTTGCACAAGGATATCCTTGAAAAAGCTTTATGCTCCGCCAATGTTCCCACAGATATTGATGCGGAACGATTCCAAGCTATGGTGAATCATATCTCTTCACCTTACCACCTCACCTTTTCTGAAGAAGATGACGATATTGATGCAGAACGATTCCAAGCTATGGTGAATCATATCTCTTCACCTTACCACCTCACCTTTTCTGAAGAAGATGACCGAGCTCCTAGTCATCCCCACAACCTTGCTCTCCATGTCGAATTCCAAATCTTCCATACTCGCGTTCGCCAAGTCTTGATAGACAATGGTGCAGGGTTAAACATTATCTCCTTTAATGTCATCCAACAGTTGGACATGTCAGAATTTGCTATTGATCCTAGGTGCAAGATCACCATAAAATCTTACAACAAAGTTGAAAGACCTTCCAAGGGTCTAATTGTGCTACCGATTCGAGTTGGTCCAGTGGAAAAGGATGTTGTTTTCCAAGTTCTAGATATACCACTTGCATATAATTTATTGTTGGGACGACCATGGATTCATGATCTGCAAGTAGTGCCTTCTACATATCATCAGTGCATCAAGTTCCCTCTCAATGGCACTGAAGTAGTTGTCCCCGGTGATAACTCAATGTCCATCAACGCATTATCGACTGCTGAAACACTAGTTCCCAACAATTGCTCTTCTCATGAGCCAACGCCATCTCTTGCAAAATGTGAATGGAAAATGAAAATGACGAGTCTTGGTATGGGAGAATACACTTTAGATTCTATTGCTGCTCTACCGCTTTCCCCTCGGTCTTAAGGGAAACAGTCCACCAAAAAGAAACCTTCTGCATCTGCCATGACACTTTTTGGCACCTTTGTCCAGTCCTCAATACCTTTGGAAGCGGAAAAAGAAGAACAAGCTATTAGAGACTGGATATATAGGGGAGAGGACGATGAAGAGGATGTTACAGTTACCACTCCCATTTCTCCCACACAATATGGAAAAGGATATAAGATGCTTGCAAATATGGGCTATCAAGGTCATGGGTCTTTAACTGGTAACAAAAACACTCTAGCTGAACCTTTAAGTCATACCCAAGATCGTGATGCTCGAGACACTGCTAGCTTAGGATTTGGGCTAGAGGATAATATGCTAATGTCCACTCAAAATGCACCCATATCTAGTGACTCAGAAGACGATAATCCTCCCTTTGTGGCTACCACTTTGCAAGATGAAGACTTTGTGCCTACAACTTCTCTTCTTTGGGGAGAAGACACTCCAAATACCACTAATGATGCTGAAGCTTCCACTTCTCAACAACTAGAACAAGATGAATCCGATCATGAGGACATGAATAGAGGCCAGATTCGACAAAATATTGCTCATCTAATTGCTAGAGATCAGAGTATAGACTCTCAAGAATATGAATGGGAAAGTTTATCGGATGCTTCTTGTGAACTAGGAGTGGATGTTATTCACGCCTATGTAACTCAACCAAATGTAGTTGATGAGTCTAGTGTAGGGTTAGATGAGTTTGGCTGCTTTAGTGGGTCACACTAGTTCCTCTAGAGCTATTCCTGATCTGGATACCTTTGCAACATTTAATATAGGCTCACCTTCGCATGTCACCAGAGATGACTCTTTTCATATCAATCACCTTGAAGCTTCTCCCTCACTTTCATTAATCCATCCCGATCTCATAGATTGGTCTAGTCAATATCAAACACCAGAAATACTATCTTTCCGCAAAGACTATGAGATCGCTTGCTACCTAAATGTCATTTAACCTGTCACTTCTTCCACCAGTGAACTCGCGATTCACATGACAGAATCATATATCAAGTACCTTAGTCATAAAATCAAAAGAAAAAATAAACGGTCAGATGGCGAAAACCATGTTGTGGCGGTGTCTAAACCTAAAAGAAGTAAAAATAAAGACGTATCTAATAGTGAAAACCTCTTTGAGGCACCCGCAGATGAGGTACTCGGTAGTCTGCCCAGCTATTTTCAAGACAAATCATCAGTTCTTATTGAGCCTACGCAACCAATCAACTTGGGGACAGAGGAATCTCCTAAAATTATTCATGTAACTCAATCATTGTCAGCTAAAGAAAAGGAGCAATTTACCCAATTTTTCCAAGATAAAAAGATCAATTTTGCATGGAAATACTCAGACATGCCTGGGCTTGACACAAATCTTATCATGCATCATTTATCTATTTCTCTTGATATCAAGCTTGTTAAACAAAAATTGAGGAAAATGCATCCGCATGTAGCTTTGTTGGTAAAAGCAGAGTTGGAGAAACTTTTGAGTGCAAACTTTATTAGAGCAATTGACTATGCGGAATGGATCTCCAACATTGTACCTATACCCAAGCATGACAAAACCTCTGAGTTTGTACTAACTTCAGAGATCTTAACAAAGCATGCCCCAAAGATGATTTCCCGCTACCAAATATTGATATGATTGTAGACATGACTGCAGGATATGAAATGTACTCCCTTATGGATGGATTTTCTGGGTATAACCAAATTAAGATAGCTCCAGCTGATCAAGAGAAAACAGCCTTCACATGTGCATGGGGTACTTTCTATTAGAACATCATGCCTTTTGGGCTCAAGAATGCCGGTGCTACCTACCAAAGAGCAATGACCACCATCTTCCATGACATGATGCATAAAAATATGGAAGACTATGTTGATGACACATTGGCAAAATCTAGGACAAGAGACACGCACCTTCAAGACCTTAGTTTGATATCGACCGTATGGAACAATTTCAACCGAAGCTAAATCCAAAAAAGTGTGCCTTTGGTGTCACTTTGGGAAAGTTGCTAGGTTACATTATCTCAGCAAAAGGCATTGAGGTTGATCCTGAAAAAGTCCAAGCTATCATGGATATGCCTCCTCCAAAGAATATCAGTCAACTTAGAAGTCTTCAAGAATGTCTACAATCCATAAGAAGGTTTATTTCTCAATTGGCTAATAAAGCTTGACCATTCAATAAGAACTTGCACAAAGGTTCTACTCAAATCTAGAATGATGAATGTCAACAAAGTCTAGATCAAATCAAAGGGTACTTGGCAAAACCTCCAGTCTTGATGCCACCTATTTTAGGCAAACCTTTGATTTTGTATATCTCAGCTACAGCTTCTTTAGGAGTGCTATTAGCCCAAAGTGATGAGACTGGTAAAGAACGCGCCATATATTATATTAGTCGAACTTTGGTTTCCTATGAGATGAATTATACCAACATCGAGAAAGCTTGTCTTGTAGTGGTCTTTGCTTCTCAAAAACTTCGGCATTACATGTTGGCACATACAGTTCACCTAATTGCTAAAATTGATCCTTTGAAATATCTATTGAGCAAAGTTGTGCTTACTGGTCGTCTAGCTAAATGGATGATGATTCTTTCAAAATTTGACATTCAGTATGTCGAACATAAAGCCATCAAAGGACAAGCTATAGCTGATCAACTAGCTGATTTTCCTTTAGAGGATACAACACCCATACAAGCTGAATTTCCAAATGCCTCAATAATGTACATCACTGAAAGAACTTGGAAAATGTTTTTCGATGGTTCCCACACACAAAATGGAGCTGGAACTGGTATATTGTTTGTCTCTCCTCATGGGTATACAATTCCCAAATCTTACAAACTCTTGTTCCCTTGTACAAACAACATGGCTGAATAGGAGGCTTTAACAAATGGGATCAAGATGGCTCTTAAATGGAGAATAACTGAATTGCATATCTACAGGGATTCCCTACTTGTTATTAACTAGGTGAATAATGACTATCAAACGAAGGATGACAAGTTGATACCTTATAAAAAGTTGATAGATGCTCTAAGGAACTACTTCACTTTTGTGACATTCCAGCAAATTCCTAAGGCTGATGCTATGGCTACTCTAGCATCTATTCTCCAATTACAAGAACATGAATCTCGATTTGAGTTCCTGGTGGAAGAATTGCATCATCTTGCCCATAATTCCCCCGATAACCAAGTGATCTACACTGTTGTAGGTCATGATTCTTCTCGCTATCCTGACATCTTCTCTTACCTGCATGATCAAATCATTCCTAAGAACCTCACATGCAACCAAAAATGTCAATTCCTTCGTAACGCCTCACATTACATTTTGGTCTCTGGTGACTTGTATAGAAAGGGTCTAGACGGAACTTTGCTTAGGTGTTAAGAACTAGAAGAGTCTGAAAAGGCACTTGCTGAAGTCCATGATGGTATTTGTGGGGCACATTCTAATGGCCTTGCACTTGCTCGAAAGCTGCTTAGAGCAGGTTATTATTGGCCAATTATGCAAGTTGATGCTGTTCGTTATGCCAAGTCCTGTCAAAAATGTCAACTCCACAGTAACTTAATCCATGCTCCTGGACATGAGTTGATCCCTTCTGTGACATATTGGCCATTTCAGCAATGGGCCTTTGACTTGGTGGGTAAAATTCACCCAAGTTCCTCTAGTGGCCATAAGTTCATCATCACTGCAACTGAGTATTTCACTAAATGGGTCAAAGTTGTGCCATTATCTGCTGCTATAGGCAAACATGTTGCCTTGTTCATACTGAATCACATCATTTGTCGATATGATATTCCTTCCTCTATTGTCACTGATAATGGAGGACAATTCAAAAATAAGGACCTCAGACAGCTATGCAGGAAGTTTAAGATCAAACACTGGTCCTCTATTTATTACCCTCAAGGGAATGGTCAAGCAGAGGCCTCCAACAAAACATTGCAGAAAATCCTGCATCGCACAGTTCATAAGTCTGGGAGAGATTGGCACCTACAGATAAATCCAGCACTTTGGGCCTACAGAACTACTATTCGTACTCCTACAGGGGCCACACCCTTTTCTTTAGTCTATGGTTCTGAGGTTGTCCTCCCATTAGAAGTAAAGATCCCTTCCTTGTGAGTCTCTTTGCATAGGTTGATAACTAATGAAGATCATAGAGCTATGCGAATACAGGAATTAGAGACCCTTGATGAGCGTCGAAAAGAAACTTTTGATAACATGAGGGCTTATCAAAAGCGCATGTCTACTCAATATAATAAAAAGGTTCATCCACGTGAGTTTCAAGCTTAGAGAAAATCCAAAGAATCAACAACATAGAGAGCAAAAGGGAAAGTTTGAACCTAATTGGTTATGCCCATACATTATCACAATAGCATTTGGGTCTGGTGCTTATCAGTTGTCTACTCCTGAAGGGAAAGAGCTTGTAGAGCCTATCAATGTCTTACATTTAAAGAAGTTCTATGCTTAAAAAGCCTACTGCTCAATTATCTTGTATATATTTATGAGCTTGAAAAAAAATCCTAAAAATCAAAAAATGTCTTGAAAAAATGATCATCTTAGTGAAAACCTAGCAATAGGTGCTTTGATGTATCACCAAAAAAATCAAAAACAATCAAAAATACAAAAAAAAACTATAAAAAGTCCTGGAAAAAAAAAATGCCAAGTGGTGAAAACCTGGAAATGGGCGCTGCTTGAGGCCCTTGCACCTATGTCTATCAATCTCAATCACTCATTTCGCTACACATTTCCTAGCTTGGAATTGTTTCTTGTCCTCGTCTTGGGGCACAACTGCTTAGCCTATCTGAGGTCTCCTTGTGCATTAGGGTTTCTTTGGCAACTCAAACAAAACAATGTTTCTCAACACTAACCCCCCAATTGGACATCAAGTGTTTCTTGGCACTTTCAGATAGTTTACCTACAGTCTCCAATATCGCGATATTTCTCACTATCAAGATTAAGCTTTGGAGAAATAACCAAGTGACTTACACGCACTTAAACATTTAAACGACTGAGCTATGCTGATATTTATTTACTTTGTGTGCTGTCTATGATGATTTCTTTGCTATGTGTTCCCCTCCTAATAGCCTCTCAAGGATGTTATTGACTAGAAGACTGGGGGCATGGGGCATGTTTTCTTGATTTCTGCTTGTGGGTATACTTTATTTGTCTATAGTGTTTTAAAGCGTTTCCCACTAATCCTATTTAGCACTTGGACTTATAAACGTATCATCCTTGACTATTTCTTGTGCAAGACCGCACTCGGGGGTTATCCTGGAGTTTATGCCTTGATATAGGTGTAATCTTGCTATATCAAACTTAGGGAATCTGATCACGTAGTCATCTTGACTTCTATGTCTTTGATGCTTAGATTAGATTCCCACATACCTATCTAATATCGACCATATGCATACCCTCATAGTTATACTAGTGATGGTTATATGATCTCATGATGCCCCTAATAAAAGCTCAATGATGAAATAAGAGTCTAAATGTTATGTGTCCCTTGCCAGTAAACCACTTTGCATATTAGCTTGCATTTTAGGTTCATTTTCTAGTCTAGTTTTGCATTCCTGCATATGGGGAGAACTCTCTCTTTACCTTTTTTGCGGACCTGTCAGCTAACTGCTTCGTTCTTCTTTGCTTTCTCTATCATGTCTTTCACCTTCTTGATCTTTCATTTCATATCTATCTTGCTATCCTATCATCACAAGGGGTTAATCTAAGCATCACATTCAATCTATCCAAGTGTCACATATTTTCAGAAACATACACATGAGAGCTAACAACATCCTACATAAGAGAGACACATGAGCATAAGTATCCAACCAAACGCATACATGAGCAAGAAACTGAAACTGAAACTAAAATGTTGAAACATCCATTTGAGACAAGTGCACAAGATTGCCAAGCGAATCCAGTATCTCATATATATATCTCAATATGTCATAGTACATATACAAAAAAATGAGATCCAACATCTGGATATCCGTCTCAAAAATACATGATCAAAACATCGGCCTCAGCCTATGATCGACTCCCACCCTCTGCAGCAGGTGAAGGTGGTGGCCCTGGTGGTGGAGCCTATCTCCTATCTAGTGGCTGTACTGCACCCTCTGATCTACCCGCCTGCTCTGAGTAATCAGGTAACCCCTACCCTGGTGGCACCACCCCTCTATATGTGGCGGCATAATAGTATGCGGCTCGGGCACCATGATGAGCCACCTCGCGCTGTGCAGCATTCCTCTCCCTGCGGAGCTCATCTCCTCGCGCTCGCTCATCCATGAGTT
Organism: Cupressus sempervirens; assembly: GCA_028749045.1. Taxonomy (NCBI): domain Eukaryota; kingdom Viridiplantae; phylum Streptophyta; class Pinopsida; order Cupressales; family Cupressaceae; genus Cupressus; species Cupressus sempervirens. Next base: position 493,394,542 of record CM053787.1, read on the forward strand.
GCTGATCACGCACTGCAACAGTAACCTGCACTGCCTGTAACTTTGCCTCCAATGTGCGGATCCTAGCATTCCGCTCGTCATCACCCCCCCTAACCGGCTGCTCTGGCTCTGCCTTTGCTCTCCTAGCTCGCCTTCACCTCAGTGGCACCTCCTCCTCCTCCTCCTCCACCTCCTCCTCCATCTCCCTCGCGGCCTATGCCCGCATCCTCCTCCCTAATCGAGATCCCTCTCCAACCTCCATCCATCTCACACCCCTACCTCTGCCTCCGCCTCCACCACCTCCATGTCCCCCTCCTGCAGGTAGCGCATTAGGCTCTGTGAATCAGAATGGGTGCCCTTACCTCTCATATAAATATGCCGGATCTGCCCCTACATCTACCACATCTGGGCGATAGTCCTAGTGAGTCGGCACTAAAGCTGTTGTATCTCATACTGCTGTGTGGTAATCTAACATCGGCAACCATCCCTATGCCTCATCCAACCGCATCCGAGCATAGGTGGTAGTCTCTACTGATACCACCTGCCGCTCTGCAAACTGCCACCATACTCGGCTGATCACAAATCGCTCTACTACATCTGTCATTGTACCCACCAATGGCCTATTGTACCTCATATAGTCCAACTCCCATGCATCGGATCATCTGTGGCACTCTCGGTAGGGTCACCATGTGAACGTCGTCAGCTCATCAAACACCCGTCGATAATAGGTCACATCCCCACTACGTGTCTGGGGGATAAATCCTCTATAGCCAAAGATGTACAGTTGGCTCCGCTCTCATGGCTACACTTGTGGTCAAATCACCACAATGTGCTCCCAAGCCCATATCTGTGCCACTGCTGGACCGCATGCCCATGAGTGGCCCTCATGATAGACTATCTCGTGTAACTCATGATACATCTCTGCTAGTATCGTCGAGCCCCATGCCATCCTCTGTGGTCGGGGAATCAGATCGAATACCAATCGACCCCATCCCAGTGGGAAGCCCTTCTAGCCCCTGTCTGTCACTAAAGCCTGCGCCACCAATGAACATAGCAAGTTGGGAAGAGGGAAATCCACTCCATACTCCGCGATCAATCGCTCCCAACCCAGATGCCAATCTAAGATAGTGACATCATGAAACAGTTGTTGCATCACGGCCCGCCCCTTTGTTAGGGTCTAATCATAGTACACTGTGACATAACCAAGATTACTATCAGTCTCTCTCACATCAACATTTGCAAAACATGATAATAGCAATCACTCAAACAACTTACCGGCTCACCGTGACATGGCACTCGAAGGATGCGATTGACGTCCTCCAATGTAATCGATGTCTCACCCGTCAACAAATGAAAGGTGTTATGCTCGTTGTGCCACCGCTCAACCAACGTAGTTAGCAATCCATGGTTCGCCCGTATATGGGGCATCCGTATAACCCATCGCAAACTCATCACAAATATGGCCACATGCTCATCATCGCTCAGATATTGCACAACACGCAACCCCACCACTTTGGGGGCTTTGATCAGTAGCGCTGGAAATACCTCCTATTAACACACAGCATGTACACATCAGTAACGCCTCAAAAATGTACTCAATGCAAAAAATCCAAAAAATAGGTCATGCGATACTTTTTTCTACTACAGGCAACATAATTTGCTGACAGAGTATTGTGTGATACTTCTTTTAAAGTCGTGCGACACAATTCTGTCGTGCAATATTTTGCACCAGTTCATACGACATATGGGTATGTCCCATACGATAGACCTCATTGCATGTGTGTGATACATTTTGGGTAAAACTATATTGCACAATACTTAATAAAGTACCTGTGCAATACTTTTAAAGTATCGCGCAATATTCTGCAACAAACCCTACAAACGTGCAAAAAAACACCACAAAAGCTCGAAAAAAGGTGATAAAAGTGTTACCGGTGCCCCATACTAGTCGGGTCGATTGTGCAACCAACTGCGCTCGAAACAGTGTCGGTGAAGCGGAATGTTCACCAAAGCCATCGTAGTCTCTCAACCACTCACAAGCTCTCAACAACTCACAAAAGACAAAATGAATTTGAAAATGACACTTGGGACCCTTTTATAGCTTCCGACTCCATTTTGATCTAATTTTTAAACCTCTCGAATTGCACAAAAATTGCACCCCTGGCTAATTTCGACGTCCTGGATCCATTTTCGTGATCGAAATCGAAATCCGGGTTCATCTTGATAGTCAAAATCGCATTTTAAAATTCTACCTTCTTCTGAGCAATTAGCTGACCTTCTAAGACCTAATCTTCGAATCATCGCTAGGGCATCTTCATTTCTTCACCATTTCTACACTTCATATCTCCTTTTATTCACCTTTTCATATCTAAAATCACTTTTCTACTCGATTTGACCTAATTTTTATGCTTTATCTTTCACGGTCAACTTGGGTCAAACTGGGGCATTTTATCACTTCTTAAGTCACTCTTTGGTTCTAATCATTCATCTATCATCTCGAACATTGCTATATCTCGATTTATGCATATCTAGCTCATTTTTGCATTCCTCTTACCTCATTTCGATTTTGATCCCAAGGGGGCAGAAATACTCTATCATCGCTTGCTACAGCTGTCTATTTCTTTGGAGCATATGATTGATCTTATCACTTGCTCCTAACCTATCTACTTTGCTAGGTGTTAGTGTTCTTCTTGGATTTTGATATCATCTTTTCCTAGTGTTCAGTACTATCGCTATTAGGCTGTACATTCAGGATTCACTATCTCTTTCTACATTTCATTCTTCAGAATCAAACATCTATGTCTATTGTTGCCTACTTGGCTTCTATTTTCTTTGACATAATGTGTTCTCAGATCGATCACACATTAGTCAAAGAGGGGCAAATGTAATCACCTAAAAATGGTCATCTAGACCATTAGCCCCCTTCTGAGCATTTTGGCTAATTTAATTAATCATTTACCTAGACCAAATTGCTAATAATCAATTAATTTGATTATAACCTATAGTTTGACTATGCTATCCTAAGTTCACTATTTGATTAAGAGAACATGTCCCCTTTTAATTAAATAAAAGACCCCATTCTCCTAACCCACTTAAAGTGCACACAAAGTTCTTTTCTATTTTTGAAATTAAAAGAAAAAGCTTATGAGACTTTTGTCTTATATGACAAGTCAACTCATTTTCTATTGGCTGACTTGTGTGTGCACATGGATCCCTCCCATATTCGAATTCAATCGTTGATCATCCACCCTCTCAACCTTGATCTCTACCGTCCGTACGGCTTTAAAAGCAAGAGAGCTTCTCCCCTCAAAGGATCCACACTCTTGAGTATTGTTATGCTGCAGGATTTTCACTGGAGTGCTTGAGAGCTTTTGTGGAGAGCATCACCTTCTTGTCTTCATCCTTTGCATTCATGGCATTTTGTTTGCATGGCATCTTAGCTTAGTTTGCACATAGTATAGTTCCTCTTTACAAGTAGCTTAGATCACACAGTTTAACTAGGATGGCTGTAATACTTTCATTTGTTTAGCTTAGTAGCATTGTGCATTTCATTTTAGCATAGTTGCATTCTTGCATTGCATGCATTTAGAGTTCTTTGACACTAGCATTCTTGCTCTTGCTCAAAGAATCTCTTGTTTCATGGTTTACTACCAAGGGCTGCATTTCTAAGGCTCAACTGAGAGCCATTTTATGCTTATTGTATGCTTTTGCACTCCATGACTAGGGAGCCCTAAGCCGGTATTCAAGCTTTCCAATCCATGGAAAACCTTGGATAGAAGGGTTTAGGGAAGTGCGCTCTTTTTGGTGAACAGGTAAAACGAGTTTTGGAAGAAATAGAAAAGTACCCTTCAGAATGCTCAAGTGAGGGCTGAATACAGTGGGAGCTCATCTCCTGAGGCTTTTTCTAGCCATAAGGACCATCCTACCCCTGTGGTTTCTTCCCTTGAACAAGTAAACAATTATAGGTTAGAAGTTAGTTGATAATTATAGAGTAAGTTGACAGTCGATATTCAGTTTAGAGGGAGGGAGTTTCAAAAGTCAGTTGAAGAAAAATATAAATGTAATGCAGACTTGATCATAACAGATGATGCCTTGTACCTTGTACATTTTCTCTCTCAATTGTCTACAATAACTTATTGGTATTTTTAAAATCACCTGTATGGTATAAGCCCCAACTGATAGTTTCTCGAGTATAGAATATTGTAATGTTTCTTTAATGGTCATCTTAGTTAGTCTTTAGTTTATTAGGCAGTTTCTATTTTCCTCTTTAACCATCATCTCCTCTGTATAACACAACATTGATTTACCATAACATGGTATCAGAGCGGGTCAATGTGATTTCACAAAATTTGGCCAATTTTTTAAAAAAAATTGAGCCTCTTGATCTAGGATTTTTTTTCTAGAAATTCGTCTTTTGATTTTTTTAAATGAAAATCATCAGAGGTATTTTATGAAAATTTTGTTGTTTTTCTTCAAAAATTATTGTTGAAAATCGCAAGCCTGGTCGAGTGTTTTGATCACACAATTTCCTAGTTTGTGTAACATACCATTTTTACTTAGTTGAAAGTAGATATAACCTTATATCATAACAGAATGACATAAAGTAGTTGAAAATCCATTCCATCATATAGAAAAGAAACTATTAACTAAATTCATTAAACAAGATATATAATCAAAATTTAAGCAATGACTATATCTATTTCATATGAAAGACAACTAATTTAACTTCCGTAACAAGCTTCTACAATTACATTTTGAAAGAAACTAACATTTTAACTATATTTTCAATTATACATTTCAAGTAACATAAAAAGTAATGTACAAGTAAAAGATTTAGAATTTATACATATAACGTAATAAATGTAGATGTGTTGTGCAAGCCTCGGCATTTGGTGAAGAGGAGAAGCATTGACATAGGCTCAACCTCCCAACCGCAAAGATTAACATATCCCCACGCAATCTCTTACAAAAAAGGCCCTCCCTAGCCCGGGTTTAGGCTTGGGGCATCATAGTCCTGCCATCTGAGCATTCTAGTGTTATAGTGTCAGCTAAGCAGCTGACAAGGTTGTGGAATTCCTCCAACAACCTCCCCTCTATCAGCTAGCACTCTGACATCTAGTGATCAATTGTGGCAAGCATGCCTCTAATCTACCTTGGCCAAGGATTTAAGTGGGCAAATGGACCACCCAATCACCACTACTCGACTTGACAACTAAATATACTTTGGACAATCATGAGCTAACTTGGACTAAATAGTTCCTTTTAAATGTTCATGAACTTTAGTTATTGATTTACAATTTATTTTGCAAGGGTACCTATCCTCTTCACCCATCTATACTTGACTATGTTGGTCATGGGTGCATCCTGGGAGATTGTTGGTAACTATGTGATTCTTATCAAATAGAATTCGTGTATTCCAATCTGATTCATATCTCAACTGGTATATGGCAAATACCAATGTAGAAGTCAGATATGTATACTTTGTGCAAAATGATGGGACCGTCCTTATGCAAATCGTACAATATTATGCATTTAACAATATTTGTGCATTCAACCTTAAGGGAATCTTATCAGATCAGACTCTACGGGTCTACACCCGATATACATAGATAAGAAACTAATTGTGTACAAAGAATTCTTATTACATCTTGAGGGTTGGTTATGGCCCAGTTACGTAATCAAGCTCGTGATCACACATTATCATAATAATTCTTCATTCCACAGTGGAATTCAAAAAGAAAGAATTGCATTGTGAAAGGCATAGCATAGGAAATATAAAAAAGACTTGTGAAAATGGTTTCATGACCTGAGGTGCAACTCAATTTGTTGTCGTGATCCTGTGGCACAACTCCACACGATATCACTATCACAAGCATGGCCAACACTACCGTTCAAGTATGGTAATATGATCCGAAATATTGATGGTAGAATTATAGAGAGAGAAGAGCTTCGGTTTAGAGCAATCGCAAGCCAAGAAGAAAAATGAATGATCATCCTCTGTCCTCTGCCATAGGGAGAGAAAGATAAAGCCTCCCGTGGCTTCTCCAGTTACAAGAAAAGAAGCTCGGTCAAGGCCAAACATTGGTTACAAGAACATAATTTTCAAAATTTAAAAGATTGATGCCGCCATGAAGGTGGCAAATGTTCATTGACATGAAGCCATAATTAAAACGTAAAGATTATACTTTCTTATGATTTATATCAAATATATATATATGTGTGTGTGTGTATATATATATATATATATATATATATATGTATATATATATATATATATGTATATATATGTATATACATATATATATATATATATATATATATATATATGTATATACATATATATACATATATATATATATATACATATATATATATATATATATCATCATGCTATTGGATTCTACCCATAGTTGTACGTACACACACACATATATATATCTATATGCGTGTATGATTTTGAGAGCACGTATAATTTTGTTTATCGTTGTATTGCTCGTGCACTCACGCATATGCGTATATATACATGTATGTGCAACTTTTAGATTTAGCAAAATAACATGGTGTCATTATATATATGTATATATATATAAAGTGACAAGTGTTGACCATTCCACAGTCTCACAAGTAAAAGAAAGGTAATAGTTTTCTCAAGATATTAAATATTTAATATTTTCCTTGTTATAAAAACCGACCAAGTAGCTCATGACTGTCCAAGGTATACTTTGTTGCCTAGCCATTAAATCCTTCACTAAGGCAGTTAGAACCCATACCTGATGGTCTGACAATGGAATAAATTGGTGCCCCATTCCTTAAATCCCATTTAGCAATGCTTTCCCCACTTCGTCTGCTCTTGCAACGAAAAATGCATAATTCCACAATAATACATGCTCCTCCATTTAAATTGAAATATCAAGAAAACACAATAACTAATAACTGTCATAACGGCTAACCACCACTAACATTTATTTTTAAAATGTAAGCATTCATGTTTTAGTCGAAATAATAGAAATCAACTAACAAGTCATTTTCACATGAATCAATTCGGTTAACCATAACTTCCATTTCACAAGATCATGATATCCGAGAGTTTTTTACTAACCATTACAACGGCTATAAGATTATTTTAAAAGATCAAGAAAAAGGGATGTAACATACCCTCCCCCTTGTGTTTCATCGTCCCTAATGAACTTTACAAAAAGGAAAACAAAATTCTACTTAAGTAAACAAAGCATTTTTTTTAAAGTAGTCACAAAAATTTTATGCTCCAGTCCTAGAGAAGAGATGGGGAAATTTCAGGAAGATCTCATCATAATCTTCCCAAGTGGCATATTCCTCAGTATACTGGTCCCACCCTCCCCTAGGTCTCGTACCTACAAAAGATTCCAATCAATTACATGCTCATGATGGGTGATATACTTCTTAAGATATGATACATGGAATACATTATGCATCTTGCTAAGGGTCAGAGGTAGTGCAATCTTGTAGGTTATCGGGTTTATAACTTCTAACACCTTAAAGGGTCCCACGTATCTTGGGGCCAGTTTAGCATTCTTTTCGAACTTGATAGTATTCTTTTGTGATTTTACGTCACTTTTACCTTTAATAGAACCTTTTCTCCCACCGAAAATTCTCTAGGTATTCTTTTAGCATCTGTGTAACTCTTCTGTCTCATTTGCCTCTTTCAACCTCTCACGGATCTGAACTACCTGTTCTTCCATCTCTAATAGCATTTCTGGCCCAATGATAATTTTTTCCTCAATTTGGTTCCAACTTACAAGAGTTCTACATTTACGACCATACAAAGCCTCAAAAGGTGCCATCTTGATAGCAGATTGATAAGAGTTATTATAAGAAAATTCTACTAAGGGAAAATACATTTCCAACTGGTATTGTCGATCCATACAATATACTCTTAGAAGATCTTCTCTTGAACAAACTTGTGAGCAATCTCAAGTGCTCCATCTGTTAAGTTACCTAGTATGAAGTGAGTCACTTTGGTTAATCTGTCTACCACTACGAAGATGGTGTTATGTCTATTCCGGGTCATAGGTAACCCTTGAATGAAATTCATGGTAGCTATCTGCCACTTCCATTCAAGAACCTTATTCGGGTGTAGTAGGCCTGTTGGATAACAATGTTCTGCCTTGACTCTTCGACACTCGAGGCATCCAGCTACATAATCTGTTATTTCTCTTTTCATTCCCTTCCAAAAATACAAGGATTTTATACATAGCACCAAGCTCCCAAGCTCGGTAAGCCCCAATCTCTCAACATCACTATCCTAACATTCTAAATAGGGAATTTATTCTAATCTGCCACTCTCCAACACCTTGGTGACATCTAGGACGCACACCATTGCTCGATCCACATCTAATATGGGCTCTAGCGCGGCATTGTTACATGTCTCCATTAGCGCCATCCTTCTGTGATAGCCATCAATCCTTGCAATCATAGAGGCACACGAGCATAAATCTTGATTAGGCCGATCTGATACAAGTCAACTATTATATCTAGCACCCACATTGGTTTGGCATTGAAACCCCAACGTCACCATCCTCCAAGCTCAAAGCTCACCTGATCAGGCACCTTTGGCAAGTAGCCATCTGAATTATCATTGAAGATTACGTCTTTGAGATCAGTGTTATTCAAGTAAGTTAATCTACTTTGATTCTTTAGTCCGTCTCCAAATTTTAATTTAGTGGTGTTATATGATTGAATAAGCAATCAAAAATATCTAAGTAGGAAATCGAGATTAAATTACTAGTAGTCTAAAATTTTAACAATAAATTGTAATAAAAAAATAGTGAAATCGTAGGGAATTGATGTAATTGTGAAAAATGAATCCTGCGACCCCTTTGTTTTGTTCAATCTATGTGAACTAGGCAGCTAGGGCAAAATTTAATAGACAATGTTTCATCTTTTGGCTCACAAAATATGCCCTCCCCTTTTACTACAAATCAATTCTAGACTTGGTTCCCTGGAAGCTTTCTGAACTAGCGAAGAATGAATCTAATGATGCGGGTTGGATTACTATAAAATCTAAATGACCCAAATCACAAGCAGCAATGTTTAATCCCCAAAAAAGCTCGAATTCCATCCCACCCTTATCCTCAAAACTCACATAGGTCAAAACTGCCCTGTTCATGAAGACCGGGAACAATTGTGTCTAGATATCATTTGCATTCTAATCCTTTCATTCCTCTGCGAGATCTCATTCTAAGATCGCCCTTGCCTAAATTCAAATCAAATCCCATAGTCGAACCGGCTAGGAAGAATGCCCCAGCAAGCCAACAAGAAACAGTTATCCCTAGTCTAGTGGCGACTGACAAGGAGGAAATCCTCACTCTAGATCTTCAAGGTTATAAAGTAGAATATACCCAACAAAAATGCCAAAAGTACGGATTCTATGCCAGATGGATGGGAACAGGTACAAAGGTAGAGTCTATTGTGAGATGGTTGAAAGAATCTTATGGTAAGAAATTAGAAGTAACTATCTTGGAAAATAATTTTTTTTATATGATTGTTGCAGCTCCAATTTGAAAAAATAGTTTTTATTTAAAAATGCCCTAGTTTTCAAAGGCAAATCTTTTAGAGTCCTTGACTGGCAACCCTTCTTTAACCCAAACAACCCAAGCTCCTTCATAATAGATCGTGTTAGTTTTCTTTATCTACCTATTGAACTACTAATAATAGAAACTCTTAAATTGATGGGTAATAAGTTAGGGAAATATGTAAATTTTGTAGTAACTGAAATGAGGTTCTCCAATCCAATTATCATAGCCAGTAGGGATGCCAACATCTATAAACCTAAGCCTTTAAAGATATGCATCAAGGGAAGGTCACTCACAATAGAACCGAGATTTGCGGAAGGATCTTTCATAGAGGACCCTACATCAGCTTCTTTAATCCCGAATAGGTGCCCTTCTTTTCCTTATCTTCCTCCGGACACACAGATTATCCTTAATAAGGAAAAGGGAGGCTTTGACATTGTGGAATCCCCTTTAGAGGTTGAATTGGAAGAGGAGGAGATAAGAGAAGTTGCGCCCTCACTCCCTTCGGTTATGGTGGGAACTATTATCTCTACAGATCAAGGAGGGGAGGCTTCATGATTCATCATGATTGCACCCTTTCAGCCCAGCTCGAGTTAGAGATAGTTGTAGACAAAATAAAGGGTGAGGAAAGTTCCCAGCAAGATCTTAGTGAAAACATGGGTGTAGAGTGGCACGAGGGATGGACTCCAAAAGGAATAAGCCTCAGAAAGACATAGCAATAATACTTAATGAGAAAGGAGGCTTCAAAAATGAAACATTTCAAAGTAGAAAGGAAAAGGATTACGAAGGGGAGGATCACCTGGATAATGACATAGATATCCAAGAGGAAACATTATGCCCATCAAGCCCTTCAACCAAGGAACCAGATAACCAAGCTAGAGTGGAGGAAGAGGTTAGGATCATTTTTGAGCATTTATGCAAGTTTGTAGGTAATGAACTTATAAATGAATTTTTGATGAGGATGAACTACTAAGTGAAAAGGAATTGTTGATCAAGGAAATTCTAATAGGTGATGATCCAATGGAGAAAGTGGAAGTGGAGCAACTGCTAGCAGAACTAGAAGATTTGGAACGATTGGGAATAGCCATGACTCAACCAAGAGAGGAAGAAAATCCCTACAGGAACTAAGAAAGAGAGATGGATGTGCTCATTATCAATCCAAATTTACCAATGTTTTTTATGATGGGAAGGGGAAGATCCTTCCCAAGTCACCATGAATGTCCGGACTTGGAATGTTAGGGGTTTAAATGCCCCTAACAAGCAAAGGGTCTTAAAACGTTGTATATCAAAAACAAAAGCAAAACTCATCTTATAACAAGAAATGAAGCTAGATTGGAATGATCTAGAGGGTTTAAAAAAGAAGCTAGGATTTAGGGAGATATAGGGATCTCCAGCTAGGGAAGCCTTAGGAGGTTTAGCTTTCATATGGGACCCAAGGTTTCTGACTATAACATCTTTAGAAGATCATGGAGATTAGTGTTGTGGCTTAGTAAGAAGCTCCCAAATGAAGTTGAGCTTCAAGATTTTTAATGTGTATGGCCCTATTTAAAATATGGAGAAAATCAGAATCTGGAAAGAGATTGAAGAAAAATTAATCGTCTATAAAAGAGAGATTTCAATTATAGGAGGGGATTTCAATATTGTAACTTTAAGCACTAGAAAAATGGGGTAGAACTCAAAAACTCCCTAAAGCAGCAGTAGATTTTAATGAATGGACTAACAAAAATTGAGTAATAGATATTGCCACTTCCAGAGATAGCTGAAGTTGGAATAATGGGAGAAAAGGATTCAGTTTTATTTCAAAGAAACTGGACAAATTTCTTTTAAATGGGGATATGGAAAAACTACCCTTTAGAATCAAAAGTGAAACCCATCTTAGGTTCGAATCACTACCCAGTTGAATTATGCAACATAAAGGATAAAAAGCCAAACAATTGTCCTTTCAAATTTAAACAAACGTGGCTTAAGGATGAGGACTTTCTAAAGATGATAGAAAATTGGAGGAACGAAATTGTGTTATTTGGATCTAAACTTTACCAAGTGGTTAACAAATTCAAAATCATTAAACAAAGGCTTAAGGTATGGAATTTTGAACACTTTGGTAATATCTTTGAAAACAAGGAAGAATTGAAAGGAGAATTAGAGAATCTAAACAAGGATGTTATAGAGGAAGGGATGAATTCAGCCTTATATGAAAGAGACAAGTGTCTAATTAAGGATTATGAAGATATCTTAACCAAAGAGGAACTGTTTTAGAGACAAAAATCAAGAGAAAGATGGTTAGATGCAGGGGATAGAAACACAAAATTATTTCACAAATTGGCGGACCCAAATGATATTGCAAAAGAGGCAATAAATTACTTTGAAGAAATCTTCAATAATAATGGTAACCAGAACCTAGGGGCACAAGAAAGCATCATTAAGAACACACCAAAGCTTATATCCAAAGAACAAAATAAAACACTATTGGGAAAATTTACCTTTGAGGAAGTGCAGCCTGTTGGTTCCAAAAAACCACAGATTTGAAATCCAAGAGCTTGTCACTTCTCCAACAGGATTCCACAATCAGTTCTAGCCAACGAACGAGAATCACCTTGATTTCCCTGCACTTTAGGCTCTACTACACCCAGGCAGGTAGACCTTCACCGCAAACGTTGACTGCTTGGTTCAAGGCATTTTCTCTAGCGAATTTAAGCTTTGGAGTTCTCTGGCTGGCAAGGTCTTCAAACTCGACTAATATGGAGTTATGTGATATTTTGAAATGAATGATTTTGTATAAGGTTTTTAACAATGGATTTGAGGTTTGTCAAAAGGAAGTTATAGATTTTCTGACTTCAAATATAATACAATACTTCAATGATAAAAAGACTAGTGCTTTATCTTATTCGAGCGACAGAGCCGACTACAATGAAGATTATAACGTACAATTTTATAATGTTCTATGCACATAAACTATTAGCGGTTTAATAATTAAAATGTGACGGATCAAATTTATATATATACGCAATTCTAAACTAGTCAAGATTGTACCTTAACTCCTAAGGTCAGGGAGACAAACTGGACACAAATTTGGAAACAATTAAATATTTCACAATATCTGTGATGATCAAGTTTTAAATGCCATAGATCACCTTGTCCACTTATCTAACATAAATTGTTTGCGGAATTTTTTTAAGATGATTATAAAGGACCAATCAACTGCAATTTAATTCTCCATGCAATTTAAATAATTAAAAAGCAACAAGCTTTTATAAATCATTGAAGTATAAAATTAGAATATATTTACAAAGTCATATTTGAGCTCCTTATCCCTCCGTACAAATGTTCTTCTTCTAATTGCTTATTTTCGAATATGTCTTGTTATTTCTCACTATGGCAGACCACTTTTTATATCTTATCCTTGTATGGGTGTGACCGCTTGGAATAGAACATTGTTTCTTTTCATCAAACATTGCACCCTTTCAAACCGTAACATTAATATTTTTTTTATTAAACAAACATTATATTTGTTTATTGCAATATAACTATGGCATATTGAATATTGTTAATTCCTTTATTTGTTACACTCCATACGCACGCCTTTTGCTTATCGAATCATTATTTGGCAACTGTAGGTGCATCAAACTCTCATTTTATTTATCTCCATTTAAATTCTGGAACATGATCACTGCAATGGACAACAATGTTCACCTTTTCTTCATTGGCAACGTGAATGTTACGCATCATCATAGGTGTAGTGCAAATTCGATTTTGGGCTTTTTCGGGATGCTTCTGTTGTTTGCAAAGTTGAACTGGCTGCTTACCTGGCTTCCACAAATTGTTTCCATATGCTGACTTGGTCCAATCTCCTGGTGTTGCGGACCATCGTATTTCATTGCCGCCTTGGAAATTCTTATTGTCATTTGATTATGTTGTCTTCTATATTGATTCAACACTTAACACTCATCGTTGCCCTCTTTGTATTTGATAGGTTTCGTTCACCATTTCTGCAGGTTTGTATTGATCTTTTCTTGTGGACTTTCATTGAATGATGGTCTTCCTTTGGATGAGAGTTTTTCCTTTGGAAGAGAGTTACTAACACTGGTGCTTGGTGCTGGAGAAGAATCGTTATCTTCAGAAAAAACTCCCATCTCATAATCACTGATGATGATATCCACATTTTGAGATCGTTTCTTTTTATTGTGTCAGCAATCCATAATCTTCAACCGGAATCTGAACTTTAGTTCCTAGGCATATAGTCCGTGTGTGATTTTATGCACGGTAAACAAATACAGTATGCTCTAACTTCCTTTTCCTCATATGGGACTGAAACACGATTATGGCAAAAAACTAAATCTCTGATTCTGCAAGAGACTCCTTGATAATTGGAGGGAATGCTTCCTTTGAGATGTCGTGTTACTGCTCTAAGGATGGAATTTGCTATTGGTATTCCATAGTATTATTGTGCAATTGATTATTTGTAACTGATAGTCCAAATGTTCATTGTTCTCATAACCCCTTTGCACATAACTTTGCACTCATTGCATTCCATGAGCTCACTTAATGTTCAGGCTTTCTGTCAAAAACATTGCCTTAATCATTTGAGGCATTTGAGGTGTGAAACTCAACCAGCTGTGCTAAACTGGTAATCCTAATTTCACTAGCTGCATTGTCAGCCTTCTACCACACATCATTGTCTCCTTATGCTTATAGATAAGGAAGTTTCCATTATCATTGGTTTTGCTCATGCTATCAACATCAACGCCAATATTTTATCAAATCTCCAACATTATTTGTTAAATGGAGACCCTAAATTTTGCAATAAATTGGGCTCCATCACGGCCTTCAAGCAAATGAATCTAAATAAATCTCCAGAGTTGGATGGGTTTCAGCATGTTTCTTTCAAAAATGTTGGGACTTCGAAGGGATGGAGGTAACTGAGGCTTTAGGAGGAGTATGAAATTCGGAAAACTCCTCAGTAGGTGAATAATACCTTTATTGCCTTTATCTCAAAAAAGGAGAAATCGAAGACCTTTAATCAGTATCGTCCCATAGCTCTTTGCAATACTCTTGATAAATTATTTACTAAAACTATGGCAATGAGAATCCAAAAACTTCTCCCAAATCTAATTAGGGAGGAATGAACAAGGTTTGTACAGGGCAGATCTATCTTCGATGGAGTAATTATTGCACAAGAGGCCATTCATACCATCGAAAACAACAATGAGCCTAGTATGTTGCTTAAGCTAAATATTAAAAAGGCATATGATAGAGTGGATTGAGGATTTTTAAGGAAATGCTTGAAGCCTTTGGGTTCGCAAAACAATGGGTGGATTTGATCTTTGAATGCATATCCTCCCCTAAGTTATCAATACAAGTAAATAGATCACCCAAAGGATTTTTTGAAATAAGCAGAGGACTTTGACAAGGGAATCCAAAATCCCCTTTCTTTTCATCTTAATGGCAGAAGCGTTAGGAAGATCAATAAACTATGCCAAGTATAAGAAGACTATTAAATGGAATAAAGATCACTAATTACATGGATCCGATGACCCACCAACAATTTATTGATGACACTATGCTTTATGGACAAAGTACCATAGAGGAGGAAAAAGCATATAAAACAATATTAACTCAATACACCAGTGCATCAAGTCACGAGATTAACCCCAAGAAGTCAGAAATCTTCTTCTTTAATACCCATCCTAATTTGGAACAACAAATTTGCCAAATTTTGAATTTCAAGAGAGGAAGTTTACCTTGTAATACCTAGGTCTCCCTTTAGCCAAATGGGCACATTCAACAAAATTATGGGATCATATAACAAAAAAAATCAAAAGAAAAATGGATTCCTGGAAAGGAAAATGGCTCTCTTATGCGGGTAGAGAAACGATGATACAATATGTCCTTTCAGCACAGCCTATTTATCATTTATCTTGTATTGATCTCCTCGGAAAAAATATGGATGAAATCAATAGACTCCTTAGGACTTTCTTTTGGCAAGGAACAGGGGAAAAGAAAAAAAATTCCCTGTTAGCTTAGGACAAGGTATGCAAACCAAAAGACGAGGGAGGTGTAGGGATCAGGGACATCAAAATCCAAGGTAAAGCTTTAGGAGCTAATCTAGTATGGAGAATGTACAAGAATCCACACCTCAAGTGGGAAAAGACCCTAATAAAGAAATATCTAAGCAATACTAATTTGATCAGCATATTCAAGGAGAAATCGCTGCCTAAAGGATCAAGAATTTTGAACTTGATGATGGATTGTAGATCCTCCATCTAGGATAGACTAACATGGAACCTGGGGATGGGAGAAGAAACCCTCTTCTGGTAGGAGTCTTAGGGAGGATATGGCACTTTAGAAAAGAATGGTAAACTAGCCCAATTAATGCTGACATTGAAGCTAGATGGGGAAAAAGACTTATAGATTATGTGATCTTTGAGGATAGAGGAAAAGGTTGGAAATGGAAGGATTTTAAGGACATGAACCTCCCACCTAAGGAAGTGGAAAATCTAAAAAAAACCGTGTTAGACAGGAAAGCAAATTTCAATTTTGGCAAGGACAAACTAATGTGGGATGGAAGCAAGAGCAGGAATACAACTCAAAGGAGGGGCATAAATTGCTCAAGTCTCTTCAGATAAGCACAATGGACTCCCTCACTATATTATTATGTTGGAATAAAGCTTGCCTGCCTCGAGTAGATTTTTTTACCTGGTTAGTTTTAAATAGGAAGGTCCTTACCTCAGAAAGATTTAAGAAAATGGGATGCCAAGGCCCAAGTAGATGTCACTTATGCTAAAATGAGGAAGAATCCATTGACCGCCTTTTTTGGCATTGCCCTTCTTAGAGTCAATGTAGGAAATGGCTTTGTTCACAATGGGGGTGGAATCAACATTTCCAAAACTATAACAGATATGCTACGTGCTTGGCCCTTCCTTAGAAAGGATAGTATTTATAAGTCTATGGATATCTACACCTTCCATAGTCCTATGGGAATTATGGAATGAATGAAACCGAAGAATTTTTCAAATTTAGAAGATGAATGTAGAACAACTTATAATTAAAATTGAGAATTCTATCATTGAACTTACCAATAGTAGGAATTTGAATTAACAAAAGAAGGAGGTTATAATGTCTCATTGGGATGAGAAAATGAGAGGCAAGTAGATAGGTCTAAAATTAGCCACCTTTAAAGGAATGAGGGGGAGCTTCAAAAAGAAAATGAGAGATGTACTAATGGCAACCACCCAAGAAGGGACAGTTTAAACTTGATTTTGACAGAGCTTCAAGAGGGAATCCATGCAAAGTAGGCATTGGTTGTAGTATCCATAACTCAGAAGGCATGGAGATAGCAAAGTTAGCAAGATATATAGGAATAGAAACTAAAATTGGGCAGAACTAATGGCTTTAGTTGAAGGACTAGAACTGCTTAAAACTCTTGGTTGCAAGAATGTAGAGATTGAAGGAGATTCTGCAGTTATAATAAATGCTATAAGGAAATGATCCCTCATTAATTGGACACTAGACTCAATTTTATCTAGAGCCCTCTCACTATGTCAGACCTTTGACAAGATCACAATCAATCATATATACCGAGAGAGAAATCAAAGAGCGGATGAATTAGCTAATATAGGTATAGAAGAAGGTCAGATATAAGAAGACGAAATTTCAATATAGGGACTCCATCTAAATTACGGATGGTTTAGATTTGTTAGAGTGTCAACCATAGTTTACATCTCATTATCCCAAGGAAAATTTAAAGGTTTTTCTCTAGATTTTACCCATTGCCTACATCTCGCATCTCAAGACACTATGATTGGATAGACAGATTCGTTCTGGAAGATGGTGTTGGAGCTTGGGAAAATGAGTCTAAGGTGTTTTTGGAGGTTTTACAATCATCCAGTTTTGACTTGATGGACATTTAGAATGACAGGGAGCCTCTTTCCCCCATTTATGCTAGTAGAGTAACATAGGTTTATTATTGCTATATTTTTACGTAACCAAGCCGGCAAAACACCCTTCAGTGTAACAAACTGATAATCACACTACTTAAGATATGTTTTCTCAACTGAGGAATGACTACTT
Source organism: Cupressus sempervirens (assembly GCA_028749045.1). Taxonomy (NCBI): domain Eukaryota; kingdom Viridiplantae; phylum Streptophyta; class Pinopsida; order Cupressales; family Cupressaceae; genus Cupressus; species Cupressus sempervirens. The sequence goes on from CM053787.1 coordinate 493,412,139, forward strand.
CACTCTATTAGATGTATTTTCTGATGATTTAGATGTATATTTTATTTTGTTTAAGAAAATACTTTTATCACTATACATTTTGTTTCAATGCCTTTTATGTATTTCATGTTTTGTGACTTTTCAGAGCTTTATCCTTAACATAAATGCAAGATGTAGTGCTTAGATTATATGCAGATCCTAATCGGACGCAGAAGAAGGGAAGGACGATGAATGACCTATAAGAAAGGTGGAAAATGTAACTTGGGACTAAAAATTGATTATCTAGATGTATCTATGTACTTTATAATGTGTTAAGGGTTAGGTCGTTTATCTATCAAAAAACAATTATTATATAATATTATGTATATATAATATATTATATTATATATAGTACATACATATATATATATATAGACACACACATACACACACACATATATAAATCAATGAATTTACGCAATAAGATAAGATTTTTTATTAATGCCCAACAAAACACCAACAAGCAGGTCTAAGGACTGCCAAAACAAACAGGAGGCCAGCCCACAAAGGGAACACCAAACAGTGCTTGAGGAGAGAAAAATAAACACATGAGAAAAAGCAAGAACGACCTAGTTGCCCCTAGCAGTTGAGGATAAGTCCAGAATCGAAGGATAGACTCTAGAGCGAGAAGAGGCCCTAAGTCATCTCTAAAGACCTCTAGAACTGGGTGGAAGTTTGACGGAGTCTCATAGGCCTGGATAGGCCAGAAGAGGAGTCAAGCGGCCTATTAGAGGATGTGGCCACCATGTTTCTCTTTTATAAACTACATGTCCGTCGAATTCATTGTAAATAAAAAACATGCACGCTTGGAAAAAATTCATTGATTCTCAATTCTAAACCCAGCCATGGAGCCACACTCGGAGCAGACATGTTTGGCTCAAACCCAGACCTGCATCTGGCCTCCCAATGCCAAACACGGTAACAAAGAAGAAGAGTGATGCATCTACATATGGGGAAGAGAGAGGTTGGAGAGTGTGAGAAAGAGAGAGAAAGCAATATTATTCAAATTTGAGACTAAATCATTATGTAAGAATCTGAGAATCTGTACAATGGTTTTCAAAGATGCATCTAGTAAAGACAGTATGAACAACCATCTGAAAAGGGTCTACATCCTCGTAGTATAGATCTAACTAGACTGTCATATAAACTGACTCTCCTGTTCTAGATTAAATTTTCTTTAGTCTTGACAATAAACAATATATATATAAATATTAAAAAAATTGAAGGTTAAGGTGATCTACATCAGAATGAAGCAATACTTAAGTATATCATCATAGGTAGGGTTGTTATTTTTCATGGACCAACTAGGACACAAACCTAGGACCTCTCATGTGCATGCTGGGATATTATACTGCTGAGCTATCAGCCCTCCTTGTGACCAGCACTTTTTGGTAGCACTTTTTGGTAGGCTCCTCATTATGGTTCCAATGTGGCTCATTTTTCTAACACTCCCCTTGAGCTACACTTTGGTGCTTGGGGCTTCTAATCTGGCTTTCGTACCATGTTATTTTCCAAGCCCCAGCTAGGACTTGAACCTGGGACTTCTCATAAGCATGCTGGAGTGCTCTAAAACTGAGCTACCAAGACTTTTTGGCAGGCTCCTTATTATGGTTTCAGTATGACTCATATATCCAACACAATCAACAGAAAAATCATTTTGTTTGTTTCTTTTAGCAGAAAGCAAAATTTGTTATTTATTACCAGCTATTTTTTTAAAAATAGAACAAAAACAAACAAAACAAGAAATTCCAAAAGTTTGTAAAAATATTTTATTTCAAAAAATAAAAACAATTTGGATACATCATTCTTGACTGTATCTTGAAAATTTAAAGAATATAACATCTGGAAAAATCAGCTAACAATAATTTTTGATTTAGGAATCTCATCATAGTAGTGTAGCAAAATCTTCCACTGTGAAGTGGATCATTTTTTAGGCATGATTGGAAAGCTCAGTGATTGCTAAATTTACACCAATATCATAATTGTGTGTTCAGGTTAGCCTGATGAGTACAGTTTCCTTTAAGTAAGATTGCATGACTTGAGTACATAAGAAATAAATGTTAACATGAAAATCAAACACAGAGACTGCCCAACAGTAAGGTGGTACAATGTGAACCTGATGACCCAAACAAACTCCCAAAATAGGGATGTCTTTGCATTCACGCAATATTCTATAACAAATTCCTGCATAGAAACATCATTTTTTCCCGTCAGGAACTAGAAGTCTTTGACATAAATAAACTAGGAAGAACTAATGTGCTTAATAAAAACATAGTTCCCAAAAATATAAACAAAAAAATCAATGACGTGAGCTTCATAAGCCTCACGAACCCTGGTAGCAATACATTATTACTTTCTCAGAAACAGAAAAGCATCGGGCAATATTCTTCCATTCCTAAGGACATGTGCTAATACATATAAAACCAGATAGTACCATTAGAATAGAAAAACTTGAAAATTACTCACAAATTCAGGACTAAGATAATAAAACAACCTATATCTGCAGCACGTGTTGGTGATCCAGGTCCTGGTGAAATGACAATATTATCAAATGCATGTTCTTCGTACAGAAGATAGCAAAGATACTCCCATGTTATTTGATCATTCTTGATAACAGTAGGTGCTGCTGAAAACATTCATCAACAAAATATGACATAAGCTACCATCAAGAATGATTATACCCATTTTGCAGAAGCCAATGCAAGGAAAACTTGACCTTCAGGCAAGTATGATATCCACATATGTAGATACAAAGTTCCTTGCTTGAAAAAGAAAGGTTTGCATTACCAGGCAGGCATTTGGTTTTAACAACTTGAAGCATTTGGAAATTTCAACATTTCTTAAAATTGACAAATTCTGATATTTCATCAAGGAAAACAGAAGAAACTTAAGGTATATGATGAGGCATAAACTTTTCATGTTTTAAGTTCGATGCTTTTCATTTGTTTGATATTTTGATGAGCTAGCAATGGTACTAGTAACTAATGTGTCCTTTTTTGAACTATTATCAACTAAATTTTGAGTAAATTTAGAGATATCATCTTTGCAAACATTACTATCTAATTGTATGAAAAAGATGCTATAGAAAAATAAATCATATGGTTTAGAATTGGTTTATTTGATCCATAATCCTCTTCAAAGTGTATATATTTCAGTTCAGATTGCTCTTAGTCTTCGCAACTTATGAATATGGGCGATTCATGTTTGAATCATTGTTTTGCTACATGTTTATTTCTGGGGAACTGCTCCTCTGTGCTCTGAGTTCATGATTCTCTATTCCCACTAAGTTTTCAGTTCGACTGCACTGTTTCCTTTGGCTGGCAGAAGGAACTTTCACTCCAGCAGTTCTGTTTTTGTTTCCTATCCATTGGACTTCCAAGGGAGCTCCCTGTTCCCTCTGATCAAATTACTTTACTCCACTCAATAAATTGAGTCAGCTATCTTTGTTTATGTTTGAAATAAGAGCATAAATGTTTGCCCATTAGTTAGTGGATATTAGTCATTTGATAATTTTCAGTAATTGTATTTTTTGAACCTTGCTGCACTCACTGTTTGGGGCAACTTGAATGAAAATAAAGAGCTGATTTGAGTAAGAATTGTGTTGAGAATAAGAGATCCCACCGAAAGCAGAGCAAGGCCTGCTCTTCTGAAGGTAGGTGATCTGTGATTTGTTTTTTCTGTTCTCTACATTTGTTTCACTTATTCAATAGTTCTCAAATTTAGATGAGTTAGAGTAAATGATTTGTCTCAGAAAGAAGAAACTAGTTCTTTTCTTTATGTTTTGAGATCTCATTTGCTAATAGGTTAGGGCCTGTTTGGCTGCGGGAATAGGAATCAGGGAATAGGAATAGCTATTCTGGAACAGAAAATGGGGCTATGTATTCCTGTTCTCTGTTTGGTTCACCCAAAATTTGATGGAGAATTCACGGACCCCAAAATTTATGTTTTCTAAAATAAATAAAACTGGAATAGGAATACGTATTCCAATAACACCTATTTGCGCGGAATTGCAAAACCTCATTTTTTGGCCAAAATTGGAATACGTATTCCTATTTTACTTCGTATTCCAATTCCGATTTGGTGCATCCAAACGAAGAATCCAAAATTTTAAGAATTTAGATATGCCTATTCCACTTGTATTCCCATTGCCAAACAGGCCCTAGATCCTTCATTTAATTCCAGTTTGTTTTTGAAATCCTGTTAAGCTAAATCTTTCATTTTATTTTTGTTGTTTAGAATGAATATTTTGATAAATGAGTCAGGAAAACAAAAGTGAATGTTGGAGCATTGTAATGGGATGTAGTTTCTTTAGTTTGTGCAAGTGTGCTTTTGATTTACGCAAGTCTGTTTCAATCCCTGCAATAGTAGAATAGATTGATTTCGTGCAAAATTAGCCGAGATTTGAATTTAGGCAGATCTGTGAAGAAGATTAATTTTAGCTTCTGCAAGATTGCAGTAGATACATCAACCCCATCCTCAGAACCCTGCCACAAGCTGAAACCTTAATTTACCTGTTTAGCAGTTATGATAGAAAAGTTCAATAGGTTATATAAAATAGTTTGGTAGACTTAGAGCCATTTGAGTTAGTTGAAATCTAAGGTAATCAATTAAGGAAGAACTGCTCCTAGAAAATCCTGACCAAGAACAAACAAACCGTCATAACTATCAGACTTCAAAGCCTTCCCTTAGAAACCTAAGTATCCTATACCTATGAAAGGTTCTAGAATGTGATGCCCTAGTTTCTGCAATGTTTGGGTCACTCTGGAGTATTGATCTACACCTATGACAGGTTGCTGGCCTAACTTGTTTATAACTAATTTGATCAGTTCCAATGTGTTCCAGTAGCTGCAAACATGACTACTCTCAACCTCAGAGAGTGACCGACCTCGAGGGTGATTAAGACTTTAGTTCTTTGAAGTGTAGGTCGCAGATGCTATTGGAAGGAGCTGTTATTTGGGTCTGTGGAGATCATGTTGATACATTCAACTAATACTATTTACTTGATTGAACATAACAAGGAGATAACCCAGGCATAGCATATCCTCTTGGATTTTGTGAATTTGATTCCTCACAATGTTGAAAAAAATGAATAAAAAAGATATATGATGCTTTCACTACTCTCTAATAGAATGTGACTGTCTCTTGTAAATGCTGTTGATGCACAATGTTAAGATAAGATATACTATTAATTCATCTAAAGATATTCACCTGGGCTTTTGGCTCCATATAAACCATAACTGCAACACGATGTCTATTGTAATTGACCTTCATTCTCATGCAAAGATACATTGCTTTAAATGTTGGGATCAAGATTTATCCTTTTGAAAAAAAGAATCACCCAAATACGGTACAAACAACCACATTGTTGGATCTAAACATATCTAGAGGAATTGAAAATTTGCCCTAATTTTGGGTACGAGTGTGATTAGTACCTGATCCATGTAGTTCATGTATCCATATTGGGTGCACCAACACACATACCACGGGGAGGAGTGGTATATTTCATAAACTTGATTCAAAGAGGTTATACAGATTTTACCATCCAGCAGATGGAAGCATAGAGAAATTCAAGGCTAGGTTTTTCGCATGTGGGTAGAAATTACCACAAATTTAATGTTCCCTTTTTGGAACATTAGAGATATTGAAGACTTCTTTTATATAATGTTAAATTTGACTACGAGACAAAGACTCAAATTATTAAAAGGTCAAATTAATGTTATACAAAGGACGAAGGGTCAAGGAGGAACAAAACGAAATGCTGTAAGGAAGTTGAAGAGCCACAAGGGAATAAGACAAAAGCCAGAGAGGAGCCTAAGAGTCTTGGTTTGTGTATTAAACGGGGAAAGAGGCTCATTGTTGGACATGCCTAATTTATTATTCAGTTCAGTTTTCTCTCTTGTGAGAGTCTCAGAAAGCTTCAGCTTTCAACTAGTTGGAGGACGTAGCCCCTCGTACTGGCAAACAATGGACGCAAACCCATTGTCTAGGGAGACATCAGCTCAAGTGTTTCACATGCGCTTACAGGTTTTAATTCTAGTATTCCAATCTGACTGTTATTCTGTATTAAGGATTCGATTCATAGTGCTGTTGGTTATTGTATTGTTGTTGTATGATGCAATAACGTATTGTAAGGAGTTATAAGAGTTTACTAGTTTTTATCTTACAAATTTGTAACGCATTATTATATGCTCAAATCTTGAGAGTTATTTTGGAAATAACAGAATATTATCTATGGAGAAGCTTTTGGTTTTATTGATTGTCTCATATTCATTTGTTTATATTTGAATCTGAATATTATATTCAAGAAGAGGTTGGATAAATGCCGGTTGGTATTTCTACTGTTTACGATTATGCTGGAAACTATATGCAATGTTTTATTTCTCAATATATTGCTGAAAGGAAAATTTAGTAAAAATCGGGTTAGGAATATTTCAGTGGTATCAGAGCAAGGGATCCTACCATCCTGTGGAAGTTAGTAAAAAATATTTATGAGATTCTTTTTATCTGAGATATATTTTCATAAAGGGTTGATTAAAGACAAATCTATAGTGAAGATTTCTAATTAGTCCGAGAGAAAAATTTTAGAGTACAACCTTCTCGGAATATCACTTTACAATAAGGTTGGTGACTGCATTATTTGTGGAGCAAAGTCTGGAAACCATTTTCAGTATCATGGGATACTAGATATAGATGCGAGACCAAGGCATGAATGGTGAAGAAAGGTTTTTTTTTTTTTTGCAATCAACTATGGTTGCAATTTACATATTTTTCTAGACTGTGGGGATGAAATCCACCATGATTGGCAATCTTAACACCGTGATGAAAATGGCCTTGAGACTTTGATTTCATTACTATGGAAGAGTTTTGGACTTGAACTTATTTTTGAAGCAAACAGTGCTCAGAATATGAAGACGCTGGAGTTGGGGTGAGAGATCGACTAAATCATTGATTAAACTAGCAGCGGTTAGAACTATTGGAGGATTCATATTTGTAATCAATCCCAGCAAATACAAGTTAGCAGGAGACAATATGCGGTATCGGGACACTCCTAAACACGACAACGGAGTTACGACAGGAGTTTGTATGATAACCATCGGCCAAACCTATCCTCGATCAGAGATGACATCTAGCGGGCAACCAAGAGGCAACAATGATATTGATGTACGAGATGGCTTCCAGAACCTTAGTTAAAATAGACAGACCAACTAGAGACGATGATTGGCAGCACACCATACAAGAGAACAGAGACTCATGGTATGCCTGGAGTCTCCGACCTATATTGATTAATCCTTGGAGCTGCGGTGGAAATATTTAGGCAAACATTAAGTATCATATACATATGTCGAATGCCTTCAAGAGTTTACAACAATCTTTGTTGAGCATTATTGGATTCTCACACAAGAATCTTTTTGGACCTTACTATTTATGAGAAGCCTTTGGATCTTTCACCCAACTCTGGAAGCATCAATAGCCTGGTGATCTGCACTTGGCAGTAGGAAGGCAAATCGTCAACAAGAAAGACGTCTGCATTGGAGGAGTTAGAATAATTACCAAGAGTCAAGCGTTAGAAGAGTATGTGCAGGTCCGATAGTTATTAATGATAATTAGAATTGGTTTAGGGAGATATTCACAATGGTAATATCATTTAAATGATACTACCCTAGCTATCAATCCATCGGTTTTAGAATCAGTATAATTGGGAAGAAAGCCAAATAACACCGCAGTCAGGAATACAATTATTGGTGTTATGTGAAATTCCACACATTTTGTGCTATATTCATAACAGTAATATTCAAAAGGCCATGAATTTTCCTAAGTCTGGAGCATAGCATATATGGCAAGCGACTAGGAACGACAATTTGTAAGTATCCCGTGAGCTGACACGTGGTTCGAGATACCACCAGTCATTACCTTGAAGTCTTTCGTGAGATGTTTTCATTTGCCGTAAACCAAGTGTCTGAATAAGGAATTACAATGAGCGACAAATAACACCCTGCCTTGAAATATTTAACGCCAAAGTCATAAGAGAGTAATTGGTGTCAAGTACGTGCATGAGTTTGGGTAGTGCAATAACATCTTCGTACCAGCATCTTCGGACATTGGGAAGCCATCATTGAATTGTATCTACGAATGGGGAATTTGCTTACAAAAAACTATAGAAGTTAAAACGATAGAATTGCAACAGAATATTGCAGGAACTTTGGCCATGGAAGAAGCAGATGATTTGGCAAGTATAACAAAACTACAGTCAGCTCTTGAGTCTATGGAGCATAAAAGAAGAAAGATACTGCAACAAGTTCAAACAAATATTGCATTATTAACCAAAGAACAAGGGGGGTCACCTGTATGTAACCCTTGAACTGTAGCTGAAGATGCTCAATTTGCATCACTTATATCCCTTGAAGAACTTATTTCAAGTAGAAGCAAGAACATGCTATAGATTGAGAACAGAATCCATGAGACAAAGGACATGGTTATGGAATATTGTAAGAGGAATCAATGGAGATGAAGTTAAGGGTCGTCTGCTCCCTAAGAGTCAAGGCTGTAGCAAATCATTTCCAAGTCCTCAAGCTTTAAGAATTATCGCTTATGTTGAGCACTCGTTGGGTGAACTTTCTACAGAATTAAATGATCGTACACAGGTTGATCTAGAGCAAAATAAACACATTGCTCAGCAACTCGTTCTACATGCGCGAACTCAAAAGGAATATGGCACAAATTCCAACAAAAAGTTTCCATCCAAGTCCTGTCGGGTAAGATATGGCAAGGACAAAATATTGCATGACGCTCTTCAACTTTTTTGAACATGGTCATGCTTGGGCAATAGTTGGTCTATCAGTAACAGCTTTCAACCTATTAGTTTTCAGATGGGGATTAACACAAATGAAGGTTGCCTTAATAATTGTTCTTTTCTGAAACAAAGGATACGCATTCAATAGCTGAAGGATCAAAGAATAATGTAGAGCCAGGAGAAATTCCTAATCAAGTTAAAGAGAATTGTGATGGGCATGCAAACAGCTTATACCGGCCAACTAAGGATCCTCTACTTTATTCTAAAACTGCATCTAGAAAGAGCGTTTATGATGTAGGCAATACAGCTGAAAGACTTTTAAGTGAAACTTTTATCGAGGACCATGAACAAAAACAAGGTTTAAAGAAAATGCGACATCTTAAGACAAAACTAGAAAAGAAAGCAGCTTCCTTAAAATTGGAGAATATTTGGGAAAAGAATGAAGATGCTTCATCAGTCATATCAAGTGTTTAGCCATTTGAAAATCAGAAATGGTATCTCAAAACCGTGGTACTTGTTATGTATGGTGAGTACCAAAAACTCCCCCCAAAGATTCAAAAGGAATTAACCTTCAGTGATTTCACAGAGTTCCATCCAGAACTCCAAAGCAAGACCGATTTGGCAAAAATGAAGTACCTTGAATTAGCTCATGATCTCCTTGTAAAAGACTAGTGCAAAACTATGTATGATGAATTTTCAGCAGACCAAAATCAACTAATAGGGGATCTTGAAAAAGAAGAGCAGTCAACCCATATTGATTTACAACCTTCCAATGATCGCGCAAAAGAAGTGACACAAGGTGCAAGTTTCTACGTTGGTGATTGGGAGATTAGCTTTGACAAGCAAGTTGATGAGATCAGCTACACACGAGATAATAGTACGTTGGGGTCTCTATGTGATGAACCATATATTTCCTACACCCATGACAGAAATTCAGAGGAACAATCCAAGATGATGCTACACGATGATGAGGTGTATCAACATGATAATGAAATGCATGCATTTAGAAACCAGCTGAAGGTTAACAAAGAAATTCTTGTGGCATCTTTGATACATTATGACAGCACTCACAACTTGGTTGAGGATCTCTATAGGAAGGTTCAAAAGGGAGTGGAAGAAGAATGGCTTGTTTCTAATTTGCAAGTGGTCAAAACAAACCTTGAAACTATGAAATCAGAATATTTGTTTTTGCTTTCCGACAGGGATAACATTCTTCAGGTTGCTAAAACACATTTTGATCAAATGAATAAAGAGAAGAATGAGATTAAGGAGCTCAATAGAAAGCTTAAAGAAACAAAGGAGGCATTGAATGAAGCTTGAATTTCCCTTCTAGAATCAGAAAATCAAATTATGATCACGAATCACTCTCCGGAACAGGAGGATAAAGAGAGGCAAGAATTTCTCCTAGAGGTAATCGATGAACTTGATAGCATTCAGCAGACATATGCTTTAGATCATTGCCCCAAGCGATAAAGTACCAAAGTTTCAAAACACTATCAGCTTATCGATAACCCCGTGTTTGAAGTAGATGCTGATTGGATTTCCGATAATCCTTTTCTTGAGATAAACAAGGACTCTCCTTTTGATTGTCATGATGAAGATGATTTTGGTTTCAGGATATGGAATCCTGATACGATTCCTAGCAATGAATATGGGTCACAGGATGGAAGTGGTGATTTGACTATGGTTATGCATCGTAGGATCAGTCCACATTGGATTCCTGATTTCACACCATACCGGAGTTGGTTGGATTATTTACGTCAGCCTTTGGATAGATATTGGTGTAGTTTTCAGAAGAGTTATGTGTTGATCATATGGAATGCTCTTTTAGCTTCATTCTTATTCATAGTACCTATGTACTCGGAGATTCTCCAGATTGAAGATGACAGTTTGGTTCTTGTTGCGCCCAGGGTGTTACACTCAGTTTTTGAATGACTTGCTTATTACATCATCTATTTAGGACGAATTGTCATCATCTTCTGGGTTATGCATAGTTCACTGATACATTTCTATCTTATCACAACGGCTGGTTATAACAACAAGGTTTGGGATCCAGGTGTTGATCATATGTTTTTTTGGCTCATTGAGGACCTTGTTGTGATTCTATCCAGTTTGAGGTTGGACACAGTAGTATCATTAATGGTCACAGTTGTTCAATACACGTGCAGAGTTTTTTCAAAGAGTTATATGGGATCCAGGGATCTAGATGAGACATAGATTGCAGAGTGACATCTTGTTGCGCAATGTGGCTGGAATTGTTTTCAGTTTGGACTACAGGGCTACCTACAGATTTGTATGGGATTCTGGTACTAATTGCTTGAGGACAAGTAATTTTAAAAAGGGGAGATTTGTAATATTCCCTTTTTGGAACATTAGAGATATTGAAGATTTATTTTATATAATGTAAATTTTTGGTTATGAGACAAAAACTCAAATTATTAAAAGGTCAAATTAATGTTATACAAAGGACAAAGGGTCAAGGAGGAACAAGACGAAATGCCTTAAAGAAGTTGAACAGCCACAAGGGAATAAGACGAAAGCTAAAGAGGAGTCGAAGAGTCTTGGTTTGTGTAATAAAAGGGGAAAGAGGCTCATTGTTGGGCATGCCTGATTTATTATTCAGTTCAGTTTTCTCTCTTGAGAAAGTCTCAAAAAGTTTCAGCTTTCAGCTAGTTGGAGAACATAGCCCCTCATACTGGCAGACAGTGGACGCAAACCCATTGTCCAAGGAGACATCAGTTCGAGTGTTTCATGTGCGCTTATAGGTTTTAATTCTAGTATTCCAATATGACTATTATTCTATATTAAGGATTGGATTCGTAGTGTTGGTTATTGTATTGTTGTTGTATAATGCAATAAAGTATTGTAAGAAGTTATAAGAGTTTATTGGTTTTTATCTTACTGATTTGTAACGCATTATTATATGCTCGAATCTTGAAAGTTATTTTGAAAATAACGGAATATTATCTATGGAGAAGCTTCTGGTTTTATTGATTGTCTAGTATTACATTTGTTTATATTTGAGTTTGAATATTATATTCAAGAAGAGGCTAGATAAATGCCGGTTGGTATTTCTACTGTTTACAATTATGCTGGAAACAATCTGCAATGTTTTATTTCTGAGTATATTGCTGAAAGGAAAATTTAATAAAAATTCGGTTAGGGATATTTCAGCAACTAACAGACTTTCTTGTGTGATTAGTAAATACTTCACTTGACAAGTGTTTTGCACTTAATACATTAAGTTGGTTTATGGTTAAGGGTACTAAATTATTGGCTGCCACGAATATGGTAATGTGGAATACTTCGCACAAATAATCAGCCTTTGTCAATCTCCATGGTCCAACCTCCAACAAACCTATGGTAAGATCGAATGGAGCTACAATAACTCAAACCAACCCTATTAGAGGGTGTCTGTGGCACGGCAAGATTATTAAAATGTCCCCTTTTTTTCATAATCTATATTGTGGTCCAAAATGCCCATTTCTTGTTACCAACATTCCCCAATAATCCAATTTTTTACAAGTTTGTCTATTTCATCCCCCGTGCATCTGCTTAAGGTCCCCTAAATTTCTTAGTATGGAGGCATAGCCAATTTTCTAAGTCAATGCAAGCCATCGGAGTTGCAAAATTTCCCTTCCCAGCATCACTTTCCTCCGAAGTCCCCATCCTAGTTTTGGACTTATCCATTCAAGCATACCTCAACACCATCCCCTATCTTCATTCCCTTATCCTCATAGGATATCAAAATTGTACATCCTGTAATACCTCTCAATCAAGCCATGTTCCTTCACAAGCCTTCAAAGAGTCAAACTTCCTCTCACCACCATGCTTCCCTTCCAAACCCAAGTCCCTAATTTGTGATGAGTTGTAGGGTATTCCTAACACCTCAACTCTGATCGCTCTAGCCATATCTCGTTGTCCATCCCACCCACCACCTAACTTCTCAATTTTCAAATGCTTAGTCTTGACACCTAGCTCCAATTGTGGTACCAAATCATTGGCATTATTTACATGAATGACATGTCTCCACCTGTATTTCTTATTGCGGGAGTTGAGCGTATTGCCTTGGTCACCATTAATCTAGTAGTTATGGTTTGTGGCCACAAAAATTTTAAATCATTAATGTTGGGAGCTGTTGCAAGTTTCCAGTATCATCTCTCATGCCTTCCAATAACTCTTTGTGCACATGGATACAAATTTGGGTGTCATTCACTTAAAACAAAATTGGTTGGTATGGGTACCCTATATGTCTACTCCAACATCTCAATAGTCTCCACATTCACTTTTGCATTCTTAGTGGATGGTATTTCTAGTTTGGAAGCCTAAGAAGAGAATCATCTTAAAACATACACCAAACCTCAAACAAATTTGTCTCAAGAACTCATGTTTAGACAAACTAGTTCAAGAATGAAAACTTACTAGTTTGCGAGCAGCCAAGGACACAACCCCTATTGGCTAAAGGAGCAATCCTTGTTCAAAGGTGGCATTGAGTTTTATTAGCAGTCATTAGTGGCAATAGAGAGACAGCTTGACACATGTAATTCTCAAGAGAAAAGTTATTCCATGTTTATCTGAGGTGATGGCTACCCACCAAGTTGGGCGAGACCTATGCGCAAAAGAGAGTGAAAGTCAATTAGAGTCCTCCTAGTCCATGAATGTTATTGAAAGAAGCATTTGTAAAGTACATCTTGCTTCTATGGATGTAAGAAATGGATCATGGATGTAAGAAATGGATCATGGTTGTCATGTGCGTGTGTGTTTAAATCAAGTTAGTCAAAGTATAGTTCAAAATCTCGTTCTTGGCCACTTCCCAGCGAGGCCAAAAAAAAAAACTCGGCAAATATAGGAGAGAAATCGGCAACTTCCCGAGAAAATATCGGGAATTTTTTAAATGACTTAAATTTAATTTTAAATGCATTTTTTCACAAAATTCAATAATTAGATGCATGTAATGAGTCAGTAAATGAGTAAACACACCAAACAAGCTAATCTAGATATATATATAAATGCAATAAATAACAAAATTGCATCCTTATGTGGAATGCCGATATAGTCAGAGACTGAACTCTAAAGCAAACTACAAATACCGAATTGTCTTTGTAAAAATATAAGCAAATACAAATCTCAAGTGCAATATTTAACTAGTCTACATCTTCCTCTTCCCCTTCCTAGTAGTTCTAGTAAAACCTATGGGAAAAGGAGGGGTTCTAGCAGCTCTAGCCATAGCAGTCGTCTGTGGTGATGGTGGTGTTGGCTCTAGCAATGACTCCTCATCCTCACTATCAGTCTACTCACTGTCAGTGTCCTCACTCTCACTGCCCTCCTCCTGAAGTCGCCCAGTCCCACTGCAAAACCACCCTCCTCCATAGCCTGCCTCTCCAACTCATATATGTCCCACTGTAAAACCTTTCTCCCACACCCAACAAACTCAATGCTGCAAAAAGGCACAAATGATGTTGTTTCTGGGCGTGACTATCACTTAACTGGCAACTTCACACACTACCTACGAGAAGTTGCCAAGATCTCACTAAGATATCACCATTTTCTCGTGTCAAGAAGTTGAACTTCTCAGCTCAGAGACTTGGCGAGAATAGGATGACTTTTCGCACTATCCGCAATTTCTTGCGAGAAATATGCTTCTCGCCGCTATCTCAGCGATATTTTGAACTATGAGTCAAAGTGTCCATGAATGCAAACCATGATTTGTGATTCGGGGTTCTTAGAATTGTCAACATATTGAAGTCTAAAGTACAATCTTGAGCATAAATGTTACGTAAACATCAATGAATTTTAGGGGAATATAAATAAGTTTGAAGCATACTTAGGATTTGTTAAGTTGTGCAAATATTAATATAATCTAGGGTTTTATAAGGTTGTTAATGTTGTAGGTAAAAGTTGGTACAAATTTAAGGTTTGTATGGTGTCCACTTAATAAAATTAAATCTATAGATTATTTCCTGATTTTTGGTCATGACATTGGAAGTTGGAAGGTGTCAGTGCCATAATTTAAATTTATTTCCTGAATTTTGGTCATGACATTGGAAGGTGTCAATGCCATAATTTAAATTAATACGAATGAGAAAATTTTAATAATATTTACATAACATTTTATTAGGGGCACTACAATTGCACCATAAGTGAGGATAGCTACAATTGCACCATAAGCGAGGATAGCTACAGTGGCTCCTTTTATAGGTGGATAGTGTTGGGAGGTCGGTGCCTCCATCCCCTCTAGGTTGGTACCTCTGTCCAGCATAGACTGACGGATTTGTGACATGTGCTTAACCGCCTCCCATGGATCCTTGTCTCTAGCTGTTGTAACATTCATTGATAGCTCGAGCTTTTGGTGTAACAGCAGTAGTGATTCCAACAAGTGGTATTAGAGCATTGGTTTACGGGTTCAAATCCCTCGGGTCATGCTGAGGGAGGGATTGTTGGGAGGTCGGTGCCTCCATCCCCTCTAGGTTGGTGCCTCTGTCCAGCATAGACCGACAGATTTGTGATGTGTACTTAACCGCCTCCCGTGGATTCTTGTCTCTGGCTGTTGTAACGGTCATTGACAGCTTGAGCTTTTGGTGTAACGGCAGCTGTGATTCCAACAGATAGTTCCTCTACTATGAAGAGGAATCAATCCACATATTTCACTTAATCAATCAACGAGATCAACAAACTCCACCCACACAACAATATTTTAATGATAATCCCAAAGATGCTCAGGTTTTGGTGAGGCCTGAATAATGTTGAGGACAGAAGCATCCATAGTAATAAATCAAATATTTAAATAATATAACTACAAATAAGAACCAACTGATCTTAATGTTTTTGTGCATAATTAGTATTAGAACGGAATAAAATTAAAATTGATAAATCAGAGGTTTACAACTTATGCCTTATACTCCATGTTCAAAAGATAAACACGGCTACAAAACAAGAGTATCGGAAGTCTCTTGATACCGTCAGCAGCACAAATCTCCTTGAGGTTGTTAAAGACAATTTTGGCAGTACAAAGAGTGGGAGAGCCTATAGATTATAGGATAATTTCTATTTTTTATTCGTTTGTATTAGGATTTAGATGGGGATTTGAGGTGTTGGCAATGAGTTATTGAAGGAGTTCAAGGGAGTTAAAGTTGGTTGTGCCGGATGGATTTCATCTTTTTATTTTATTAGTTGTGGTTTCTTCCACTCGCGGGTGAGGAGAGAACTAGTGATGCCGTTGACATCTTGAAGAAGAGCCCAAGGCTTCCAGTGAAAATGAGGCAGATTCAAGGAGGGCACAGACCTGTATCAATCTTATAGACATTTCCAAGCCGATGTGAGGGAAAGTGAATGCACTGACGTTTCTTTCAACATAAATGATGTTCCCCTGGTTTTTCCATATCCTCATCATTAGTGATTGTAGATTCTATTTTGGAAACTAAAGCTTGAGTATACTGACATCTTCTGCATTTAATAAATATACTTATAGCTACAACGGAATGACACTATAAGTCAAAACTATCAAAAAACAACTTCTCATATTTCGCTGTGAATCAAACAGTGCAATCTAAAGTATGGAAGATGCCTTACCTCCATTTACCACCGCTAATAGCTGAAAAATGTTGTAAGTATAGCTATCATAATTGTCAATCAGCAATGTCCGTACTTGCTTAAAATTCAGTCTACTCTTCTTTCTTGTATTACTTTTACTTAATTCTGAACCCAGATTCTCACCGAGAGTCAAAGATGCAGACACCTTTGCCGTGCTGGTAACAGCATTTCGACTATGGATGCGTAACAATCTGGCAAATGTAAGACCGTTTAACTTGTTATGGGATACCGTGGCCTGGTGAAAGTCCAACGCAGATGATTGAGAGGATACCAATGGCAATATTCTCAAACAGGAATTTGAAAATTCCTTCGATAATGAGATCCAACTGCAGCTCCATCCCATGTCAACACCAGGATATAACAGACACCGGATATGCTCTCAAAAATGAGTATAGATTGTGCCTTCGAAGAGGTCACTTGCTGAGATAGCTTAATCTGGAATTCACTATTATGGTACAAATTTGAATCTGTTTCTGCTAAGAAAACAAATATTCAAAGTAATAAGTGCAAAGCAAAGACAATAAACATTTAAATTTAAATTGCGCTGCTTTTCTTGAGAACCACTTCCAAAGCAAATTGCCTAGAGTGGGTCATTTTGCATATTGGTTGAGGGCTGGCAGGTGATTTAAGAGAATGAACACAGATTTATACAATCTATTATATTAAAAGGAAGAGCATCCGGAAAAACTGTATGCATTTTGTTTCATTTCGGATCACACTCCATATTCTACTTTCAAGTTGGGTTTGTTTAAACATAAAACGCAGGAAAGACGCATCAGAGGAGAAGCAGAAACCGCAGAGAAGGAAAAAATAAATTATAAACTAAATAAACTGCATACAGTATGACAGTTTTTTAAGCCAGAAGTTATTCCTTTCCGATTTAAAAGCATAAAATGCTAGATAGAAAACATAATTCAATATTCAGAAGAAAAAAAAGATTTTGATTGTCAATGGAGATTGCAACAAAGTGAGGCATTTTACCAGAGGAGGCGAGGAGAATGGAAGCCGTGTTTGGTTTTGCTTCCCGCAGGCGTGGGAGATGGCTGATTTTCATTCACTCATAATTTAGCTGTTTGAAGTTTATAAATAATCACAAACACACATTCCCGCGGCCTAATTGTCGGCCAATACATTTAATCGTCTTCATCCAACGAATTTCGAATCTGATTGTGATGGTCAAAATTGCATATACCTACCCTTTTGTTGGGGTCGCTTTTCTATAGTGCGTCATGAGATTTCATGGGCATACTAATAGATGTATTAAAAAAATACACTAAAAGATGTTTTGACAATTTTAATATTAGATATCAAATTAGTTGGTAATAATAGTAACTAATAATTAATATATTAAATTAAAAATTAATATTTTCTTTTCTTTTTAATATTTATGTTAAATGATGATAAAATTTTGATAATCTTGAGTGAGAGTTCATTCAAATCTAAAGATATGTATTTCAATGTGTTTATTTAAAATAATTATAAACTTATGTATAATAGTGACATTGGTTTCCACTTTATTAAAAGCATGGTTAGCTAGGCATGTTATTAATCTATTAATAAACCACTATGTTTCAATGAGTTTAGAAGTGATATATTGTGTTACATTAAGAATGTGATTGGATATTAAATTATTTTGTCATGAAGAAAGTAGAAAATAAGAATTTAAACAAGTATTGTGTTAAAAGGAATATAGCATCAATTGAGACTTCCAAACCACCTTTATATACATGTCAAAAAGATTCTAAGAAATGATAAGCAACTACATTCCTTAAATAATAACAAGAATTCTAAAGTATAAAACATGGATAATAAGGGTACAAATTGTTGAGAGAGCGAAAACATGAACTTGATGCAACACATGTAATTCAACGTAGTTTCACTATATTATCAGGAAATTTTCACTTTTCATAAACTTTTTTAGACAAATGTCTTTTAAAAGTTATGGCTTCTTGACTTGTTAAAAGTCGTACAATGGCATTTGATCCAAGCATGATTAAGAAATATGCATAGTATCAAACAAACATGAAATTTACTAATTATATGCCAATAAATAAATTGCAAATATGAGAATCGTTAAAATTGTGTAAAACAAGACCATTTTATGTTGTGATTATTAATGATGGGTTTTTGAAAGATCAAAACTCATAGACATTAGGTAAAATAAAGACAAATATGTCCATTGCATTATATTACAAAATAGATAGCCATAAGAAGTGAAATTTTGAAAATTATAACCAGCAACAAACATACCAAGAAATAATAAACTAGTAACCCACTAATTGGTAAAGAAAACCAAAACATAAAAGTACACAAAAATTAGGTTTTTTAAGTAGTAAACATCCTTCCTCTCTTTAAGAAAGAAGCCAATACAATCCACAATGCCTCATTGTCCTTTTTTTATCATTATACAATCCTTGTGATTTAATTGAGACTAATTCCTTTTACTTGGCCTTGCCCCTAAGAGTTGTCTTTTTCTCTTCAAGGGATTATCATGGAGCATGTCATGGTAAGAAATGGAGTTATGTAGTTTAGACATGCAAAATAAAACCAATTTCTCAATCCCATTACATTAGGGAACAATCAATTAATCCCAATGTCAACCCTAGAGAGAGTTGGGAACTTGTGGTTGATTGTCAACTTATTTCCCCTCTTTTGAATAAATTAATTTGATATTATAGAAATTCAAAGTACAATAATTAGGCTAAAAGGGGCAAAACAAATAATAGCAAGTGCAAATAGTAAGGTAAATAGTACATATACAAACTTTGGGTATAGACATAGGAAAAGGAATCGAAGAAATAAATAATCAACTTGTGTCTAAATTTTGAGTTCAAAATGGTTGGACACTGTCAATAGGTGTTGTGGTCACAAGAGGACTTTGTCAATAATCAATAACATCTAGGAAAACCATGTCACTAATTAACAACAAACAAATGGACTATGTTGTATATTGGCATCATTCAAGCTACTTTTAAGGATTTCGTTCTCCTTGTCTCAATATGATCTTCATGAATCTGCAACTATTTGCCCTTATAATTTTAAAAAGTATAGAAAATAAGAAAGAAAATGATTTTTGGGTTGGATATGGGCTTACCTCGGTCAAAACCCAAGTTGGGAACCAATCCTACAATAATGATGATGAAAAGGAAAGCTTACCCTTGCTAGAGAAGAGGCAAAATCTAAAGGAAAATCTTGAATTGAAATGGTTATACCTTTAATTTATGATGTAATTCTCTTAGAATAAGTCCTCCAAACCTTGATGCTATAACATTATGAATTGTCACAAATCTCAGCACAAAAAAATAATTAAAGATACCTTGTTGTAACTTTATGTTCATTCTTTATTAAATATTCTCTCAAGAAGAATGTTTTCTCTTGGAATGAACTTGTAGATGTGATAGGAACTACAAGTGATGCTTTATATAGGGTTTCCCGGCTATTTTTGCATTTTGGTTGACTTACAATGGTCACATCCAACTTCAAGGCCAAAAATAGAAATGTGAAGACTAACATATTATTCTCTTGAATTTTAAGCCAAAGGGCATCAAATTGTTTTAGTAACCATAGACTATGTTGATAATTGACAACATCAAGGTAAAGCAGACCTAAAATTTAAGGGAGACAAGACAATAAGTCTTTGATATCATATCTATAATTAATATTGAGATTAATGATATTTAAGTAGGCAATCAAGTGCAATGAAATTAAAAATATGCTAGAAATCAATGTGAGCTTGAGATATTATAGAATAAATGGAACACTATAATAAGGACCCATGGAGTTTGAATCATATTTAGGGAGTCCTAAATAAATTGCCTGTGAAATTTGATAATTCTAGTTTGTACTCTCTCCTTTTTAAGAGAAACCCATTTTGATATGTTATTTGAAGGTTGTAATTATCCTTAAATGACTCCACCTTTGAAGCCAACTTGATTAGAAGGGGTTCCCCTTGCCACTATCAATATTAATTGTTGTTGGGATTGTTGAGATTATGTATGTTGCACACATTGCATAATATTATTTAATTTATTTTACTATGTAATGTTGCACCTAGTAGCATCTAGATAGATGTGCAACATGTGGAGAATCCCATGGAATGTCCTTGATGATTTGTATTGACACATTATGCCAATTTTTGATATAATTATTTAATATTGGAGAAAAATATCAAATGTCCAATATTAAATGTGGGTCAATGGGAGTTAGGTAGAACATGGTTTATGTAATACCACTTGGTGGTTTTGTGGGAACTTACTACTATAAAAGAAACCACAAGGGCAGTTGTTGATGTAATATAGAGCAAGACAAGGTGAGTCGAAATAGCCAAGGGAGAATTTGTGGAAGTTGGAAGCATGACATGAGATGTGTAGATTCATGCTTCTTCACATGAATTATTTGGTTATGGTTATGGCTTTGAAGGCTTTCATGGTTGTATTGCCATGGTATTTTGTTGAATAATACGTGGTGATGAATGCTTTTGGAGGCTAAGTTTTTTCCCTCAATGAAGGTTTCTCAGGGTATATCTTGTGTCACATTTTGTGGATATGTTGTTTATTCTCTTACATGTGGATTCTAAGTCCTTATTTATTTCAGATCTATTATGGGTTATGTAAAAACACTGATATTTTTTAGTCGCAAGTTTTCGTACAAGTGGCATTAGAGCTATTATTTTATTATTGTAACCATGGATTGAATCCATGAGAATGCATGAAAGAACAAAAGAAAGGGAAAGATATATGAGTTTCGTAGGTTGTTTATTGTAAATCTTAGGGTCCTGCATTTGCTTTGATTAAGTAAAAATAAGTTTTGAAGGACCCAAAACCTTTTACATAGTATCAAACATAAAAGCTAATAAATCCCACAAGGAACTGTGCATCAACACCAAAAAAAAATACAAACTATGACTAGCAATATTAATACATCAAATAGGAAAAGACAATAATAAGACAACAAAAAGATAGCATCGGGACAACTATAAGGTCTTCAGTAAATCAATAGCTTGATCTGTAAGGATATTCATGTTTGCAGCAAAGGCCTTCAACTCATCAACTTCTTTGTCATCCATCACCCCTATCTTATTTGAATTAGCCCTTGTGCATTTATTGGGGCCTTGATCCTCTTTCATGTCCTTAAAACCTTGAATTCTCCCATCTTCTAGTTTGTCCAGCAAAATCTTAATGTTATCCCCTATAGTCTTCAAGATGGAACAACTCTGGTCTACAAGTTTCTTTATCACATTCTCAGTATTATCAACTTTGTTTCTCACAACATCCACCTTTTTCTACATATCCTTCATCATTTGTTCCATAGCTTTGTTCTTTGCTTCTAGAGGTGGGACTCTCTTCATTAAATTCTTGACTTCTTTCGCACTTCCAATAACATCTAAGAGTCTATCCAAATGTTAACCAAGAGTCCTCTCACCTCTAGTAGTCCTGCTTAGCTGATCAAAATCCCTTCTGATATCCTACATCTGTTCCTTCATACTATTAATATCCCTTTTCATCACACCCAAGTTACCAAGGATTCCCTTCATATAGCCTTATTCATTTTGGGCCTTGGTCCAATTCAAGTTTTCCTCATCCTTATCCATAGTATCTCTTTCAATGTCTACCTCCTTGATGTCTTTGTCCTCGGCCTTCCCTTGAGATAGCACTTTCTTACCTCTTAGCTCCTTTTTTATCAAAGGCTCATCATCTAAGGGAATGTTTAGAACTCTGTCCATCTTCTTCACATTGGTTCTGGTAAAATATTAGTTTTACCTTTGGTTTTGTTCCCTTTATTCTCCTCAAGCTCCTCTTCATATCTCGTCTCCATCTCATAATCTGCCTGCTTACTCTTCCTTTCCTTAGTAGACAAGATCTTAGGTGAAAGGTTTTTCTTCTTCTTATCAACCATCTCATCTTCTTCCTCCTTTCCTCTTCATAAACCCCATCTTGATCACTCCCCTCTATATCACATTCCAAGGTTTTTTTTACCGTTACGGGGTTTGTCCACTTTTTTAGTTTTAAGAAGATTCATAATCAACACCATCAAACCCTCATGGCAAGCATGATCCCCCTCATAGTCATTCTGGATAGCTAAAATGGTATTATCCAGCGACTGCCTTAGGTAGAAAGGGAAATTAATTCTAATCCTATGCCTAAAATGATTTACTAGCATAAAGTGGTGCCCAAAAATCTTTGTAAAATGGACATCAAAGGCTAGGTATTCAATTACAACAAACATAATAAACCTCCATGGTTTGGAAATGGAATGAGGGCTAAAATAGGAATTACCAATTTTGACCAACTTGTTTCTCTCCTTGGCCATCTCCAAAAACTCATCAACAACATGATTAGACACCTTCCTATCTCTGTAGAATTTTATCCCATCCATATCGAGACTAGTGGCTTCAACTATAATGTCCTTTGTGACATTCATTCTCTAGTTTCCCACCAAAATGCTTTTTTTCTTCCATATCTTGATAAAATGATAGGTTATGGATGAATTAATACCCTTTAACTTCTCCATGAAGTCTGTAAATTGACCCTGTTCTAAAATATCCAAAAAATTTGTCTTGTACTTCCATTCCTTGCAACTTGCGAGCTCGACCCTCTTTCTCTTACCACCCATATTCCTCAAACTACAACAAATCCTAACTGTCCTAACAAGCTCAGATGAAGTGGAAATCTATGTGTTAAAATAAAAGCAAAATTTTCTCTTATGCAAAAATTCCCACAATCCACGTGGTAATGAATGAGTTGTCTTATCAAAGATAATCATAACCCACACCCCATTCCTGCGCAAATCATATTTGTTCCTATATGTCATTTCCATCATTAATAAGCTCTTTTGCATACTTCCAATCCTGTTGTACTCTATCAAAAATAGCCTATCATTAGGGATGTTGTCACCATAATTCCATGTCATCTTTGTATGTCTTTTGCATGCCACGTTCACAACCTAGTCGGTTACTTTGTTGGTTTCTCTATAGTTATGAGTGATAACACATTCGACAAAGGAATAAATCAAATTAATAGTCTTGCAAATAATATTATGGATGGTCCAAGAGCGGTTATTAACTTTATTAAGACAGTTAATAATATTAAGGAAATCCCCTTCTAGCCAAATTTTCTCCAAATTCATGCTCTTGGCAAATAAAAGACCATAAAGAGTCGCACTAACTTCTGCAACATGATTGGTTTGATCTTCAATAGGAATATCCATAACACCCAAACTATCTCCATTTTTATTTTTTATAATAATATCGCAATCTTCTCTTTGAGACCCCATCAAAATTAATTTTATACCATCCCTATGGTGGACAATCCCA
The DNA here is from genome assembly GCA_028749045.1 of Cupressus sempervirens. NCBI lineage: Eukaryota > Viridiplantae > Streptophyta > Pinopsida > Cupressales > Cupressaceae > Cupressus > Cupressus sempervirens. The sequence goes on from CM053787.1 coordinate 493,435,850, forward strand.
CCTAGCCAAATTTCTAAGGTTACTATCACTCAAAGAGTAGTTGATCCCTTCCAAGTTCCAATTCCAAATCACTTTGGTTTCCCACTCGTCTTGAGGCTCTTGACCTTTCCCGGTTATCCTAATATTCTCAATCACCATATGGTTTATCTTATTAAAAATTTGACTGAAAGAAGTCTCCTTACCCTTGAAAACCCTATCATTCATTTCCTTCCAAACACCCCAACATAGATACAGAAGAATGAAATCCCATAAATTAATAATCAAAGTATTACGAGAAGGAGACTTCTAGGCTAAGAATAAATCTTCAATACTAAGGGGGGAGAACCATTCCACATCTAGAAGTCTACAAATCCTCTCCCATAACTTTCTAGTGTAAGAGCAATGAATGGTCAAATGACTAACTAACTCTTCCTCTTCCTCGCAAAGATAAAATCTGCTAACAAGACACATACCTTTCTTCATTAAATTGTTAGTAGTAGGGATTTTATCCTGCAATAAGATCCAAAAAAATATGTTAACTTTGGGTGTTGGGCCTTCAAACCAGACTTTAGCCCAACAAGGCACATGTCAATCTTCAAAAGTATTTCCATACAGAGATGAGATAGAAAACAATCCATTAGGATTAAATTTCCATATTAAAGCATCCTCCTCATGAACTAAAAAGAAAACATTCAACATTTTGTTAAGGTCATTAAGAGCCTCATGCACTCTGGTAAGGTCCATCCATTTATCTTCTTCCCAATAACCAACAACATATGTCCCAAAAATAGTCTTGCATTGATCCATATACCCATTCCACTTCTGATCAGAACTCAAAGCATGATTAAGAATCCACTTGTCATCCCAAAATTGAATATTCCTACCATTTTTCTACCTTCCATCTTACCTCTTTATTGATAATCTACTTATTTTTATGAACCTACTTCCAAATAAAAGAACCCCTTTAAGTATCCTCACTACCAAGGAAAAGATTAAAGCTTTGGTTCTCCTTGTTATATTTATCATTCCATATGTCTTTCCATTCTCCATCTTCATTATATAATCTCAAGATAAGCTTAGCAAGTAAAAAATCATTCATGCTATTAATCTTTCTTAGACCCAACCTTCATTTTTTTATGGGCATACAAACTTTATCCCAAGCAATCAAAACCATTCTTTTCTTCTTTTCCATACTAGTCCATAAAAAAAAAATTCTAAATTTTTTCAATGGCCAAAGCATACTTTCTAGGTATCTTAAAAACACTCAAAGCATATAGGGGCATGCTCTGTAAAGTGGATTTTAGAACAATTATCTTACCAGCCTGGCTAAGGAGAGATCCTTTCCAGCCAGCTAACTTTGGGTGGATTTTGTCAATCAGAGAACTCTAGAAGGACTCAGGAGGGTCAAGACAAAGAGGTAAACCAAGATACGACCCCGAAAGGTTGCCAACTTCACATCCCAGAATTTTTTTTTTTTTTTCTATTCACAGTAACATTAATAAAATAGATCAAGCTTTTGTTCCAATCAATAATTTGTCTTCTAGCCTACCCATAATCCTTAAGGGACTTTAAAATATTCCTCGCATTTTTTACTGAAGCTTCTCCCATCACAATCGAATCATCCACAAATTGTTGATGAAAACAGGTTAAATCCTTAGATGAAGGTCTTAAACCCACAAATTCCCCCTTTTGAACCATTTTTTCCACAAATCTACCCAAACACTCAGCCATGAGGATGAATAAAAATAGGAGATAACGGATCCCCTTATCTTAAACCACGAGAAGCCTGAAAGAAAGGAGTCAGATATCCATTAACAATAATAGAAAAGGTGTTAGAGGAAACCAATAAATGCACCAACTCCAAAAATATTTTGTTGAACCCAAAAGCTTTTAGTCCACACTTTAAAAAATCCTAGTCCACCCTATCGTATGCCTTGGATAAATCCAACTTTAATAAGAACCCTTATTTCTTGGATTTAGTGAGGGAGTAAATATTTTCATGCACTGAGATAATAGAATCCAAAATCTGCCTACCTAGAACAAACCCATTATATTGTCTCGAAATCATATTAGGTAATAAAGACAAAATCCCAAGAGTAAGAACTTTAGAGATGATATTTTAAAAAGAATTGCAAAGATTGATTGGTCTAAATTGGTCCATACTATCCACCCCCAACTTTTTGGGTATCAAAGCGAAAAAAGTACCATTCAACTCTTTAAGAAGTTTTCTAGAACCAAAGAACTCATTAACTCCATTAAAAATGTCCTCTTGAATGATATGCCAATAGGTCTAAAAAAAGAGGAAGGGAAAACCATCAAGTCCAAGAGCCTTGTCTCCCTCAAAGGAAAAAACAACCTTAGTTATTTCATCATTGGAAGGGATGGTAGTGAGGTTTTTGTTTTGATCTTCAAATATGCTCTTTGGATTAAACTTCAGAAACTCCTTTTGTTTTTCCTTATCCAGGTTGTGTTCTCTCTCCAACAAACCACTAAAAAATCTCATGGATTCCTTTTTTATATCCTCATCCTCATCAGTAATAACACCATGAACTTTTAATCTGGAAATTTTATTAGCCATTATATGCTTCAAACTGGTCATATAGAAAAATTTAGTATTCCTATCCCCTTCTTTAATAAAAAATTTCCTAGATTGTTACCTCTAGTAAATCTTCTCCTTGGTAATAATATCATGCAACTCAATCAATTTCAAATCCTCCTCCTCCCTAGAAACATTCTCATAACCCTTAGACTGAATGTTATCCTGAATCTTTGTTAATTCCTCAAGAATCCTACTTTTGTTGTCAAAGATATTCCCAAAAGTTTCCCTATTCCATCTTTTGATACTATCTTTAACATTTCTCTACTTTTTAGAAACTCTGAACATAGTTGTTCCCTCAACTTGAATTCCCCACCAATCCTTAATAAGGTTTTCCAACCTAGGATGTAAAGTCCACATTTTTTCAAAATGAAAAACATAGTGCTTTTAAATGGTGATAGGGTCGACAAGAAGAAAAATAGGGTAATGATTAGAACCTACTCTCACATGAGTTGATAATGAACATTTATAACTTTGAAACAAATCATTACTAATAAGGGTTCTATCAAGCCTAACTTGGATGAGATCCTTACACGACCTTCTATTCATCCAAGTATAGTCAACACCTTGCAAATCCATGTCATGCAGTAAATGATTGTCAATAAATTCCATCAAATCCATTATGCTATCTAAATTGGTCTGACTACTCTGCATCTTCTCATTCTCTCTTAGAGGTGTATTGAAATCACCCATAATGACCTAGTCCTCATCTGCAAAGTTCTTTCTCTGATTATAAAGTTCAATCCAAAGAGCTTTCCTACCCTAGTTTGTATTAGGTGCATAAACATTAGTTTGCACTCATGAATTGTCATCCTTAGCATTAGAAAATCTAATATTGATCATATTCCTATTCTATGATACAAATTCCTCATGAATATTTTTATTATTCCATAAAACTGCCATACCCCTAGAGGCCCCATCAATATCACCCCCTAAAATCTTGCCACTTTTGAACAAAAACAGACTTTCAACTTTATCCTTTAGCATCTTAGTTTCCTGCAGAAGAAATATATCCGGTTTATCATCTCTAATCATGTTCCTAACCATATCTTGCTTATAAGGATTATTTAATCCTCTGATATTCCATGAAATAATCTTCATTTTTTATGGAATGATTTTGATTCTAAGATAATCATTTGACTATCATCTGCTATACTTCTATTGATCTCCAAAATTCTTTTATGTTGATTAGTGGGTCTCCCTAATGGGAGAGGGGTTTGACCAACATCCCCTATTTTGACACACTTCCCTGATGGGGTAAGGGAATGACTAACATCCCCAGCTCTTTTACTCCTTAGATCTCATGGTTTTTCACTCTTGCTTGTTGGAGTAAGGGAATGAATAGCATCCCCTGACTTGTTACTCCTTGTTTTCCTATTAATCAAGAAATTTTCTTTGTTCTTTTTAAAGTTGATCTCCTCCTTTTTCTTAGATCTAAATTTCTTCTTAGACTCCACATCTATCCAATCTGCTCCAATAACTTCTTCCTATTCCATCAAAGCTCCAGAGATGTCTTCTACATCCCCCAACTTGGGTGAGCTATCCTTATTGGTCCTTCCCTATAAGGTGAGCTCATATTATCCTTGGTATTCCACTAAGAGCATTCAGAAAAACCTGGTACTAGAATAATACATTCATGTGCTTCTTGATAATCTGAATCCTTACTGTTAGCAATAATCTTGCTATAGTCACCTGATATTTCCACTTCTAAAATCTCCTTAGCTTCTACCGCTACTATCCTTAATCTCTAAATTATTAATGGGAATGGTTGCTTCTTTTTCCAAGTTCTCCTTCTCATTAATTTTAAGAAATTAAATAGTCTCTACCTGAGCATAGATATTATCCTCTTTAGTCCCCTTCACAACTTGGTTTTGTTCCACAACCTTGATATCCTTAGATCCTTTTTGAACCCATTCTTTCTTTAAAAAAAATGGAATGTTGACCTTTGTAGGGAATTTCTTCGTGTAGTGGCTTGATTTTTTGCAGTGGAAGCATGCAAAAGGGATGGTTTCATATTCAATCTTTCTCTGCCTAACTCCCAATTTAGATTGGAGTGTAATAGCATCTGACATATCAACCCCTTAAATGACCCCCACATAGATTCTTGCATAAGTTAATCTCCTTCTTGAAACTATCACTAGGTCCATAGATAAGAGTTCTCCAAAGGTATTAGAAATCCCTTGGAAGACATCTTCAACCTAGAACTCAAGTGGCATTCCTAGAAGTTTGATCCAGATAGGGGCTTGCACCACTAGTTCATCCTAAGAGTTCAAGTTAGGGGACCATTTTTGTAAAATCATTGTATTCTTACCCACAACCCATGCTCCACTATATAAAATGTCTCTTCTATCTTCATCATAGGAGAAGCAAAAGGATGAGCATCCTTTGACATTGCAACAATATCAACCTGTCCCTCCAAAGCCCATTTCCTTTTAACAAAGGCTCCAACAATCTCAATGTTTGGTCTGGCTCCCAAGAACCTCCCCACAAGTCTATGCTTCATTCTATAGATATTCATATCTATGATTTGGTCCAGGATCTCCAAGATAAGCGAACCTTGCTCATAAATAGAAACATTCTTGATTGGAGGAAAGGAAGACTTACAAGTCAACTTGATGCCAAACAAGCCTGACCATTTTTCTGGCAGGAATCTTGACAACAACCACAGACCTAGGTCCCCCTTGGATCCCCAAGTACCCCACCTCCATCAAGTTCCTTCCCAATCTGACCTGCATTGTAATGTTCCCATATTAGTATATAATTTAAATAATAAATTAATATTTTATATAAATTAATATTAATAATGATATTAAAATAATAATATTTTATAACGTAATATTACTTTCTAATTATATAATAATATCATATCATGTTATAATAATAATCTAATATAATATAGCAATGTACTATATTAATAAGTATTATAATCTAATAAAGTTGATATATTATTAAATTAATATATATTATAATATAAATATTTTATGATATTATTATAAATAAATAATTATATAATATTATAAATATTAATATTAATAATAAATAAATATTAACAAGTAATATTAAATAATAAATAAATATTATATATATTTATATTATCAACAAGACATCAAATTGATATAATATTATATTATATCAATTAACATAGTAGCAAAATGTAAATTATATAAATAACGAATATATTATATTATTATAATAATATAATACAATTATAAGTATAATGAATGGAGAATTAGCTAAAGCCACAGTACCGAACATTGAGATTAGAATTCACCATTAAGAGGGTATGGACTCAAGGAATGCTCAAATAATTACACCATTGGTCAAAATATTAAATCCCTCTCCAAATCTTCATTTCTAAATACTATTTGAAAACACCATCAATGAAGATAAACCAGTTACATGAATTGTTTTGTGAAGGAATGTGTCCCTTTAGTTTTAGAGATATTATAATAAGGTCACACCGACTTGATTGGACATTCAAGAAAATCATCGAATGTGATTCATCTCTGATGAGAATAATAATTCATCTCCAACTCCAAGAAGAAACAATAGACTCTAACGAACATGCAAAAGTTGACAGATAGGAAAAGACTATCATAAATGATATAGATAGATGTCTCCTTGCAAAACAACCAAACTGAAGTCCAACGTGGATTAAAAAATGAGCTACTCACATTTAAACAATGATTCTAGATGAAAGGGGAGATAGAAGATTTGGAAGATAAGTGTTGCATAAGATCAAGGGTTCATAGTCTTGACGGCAATAGAAGACATTGACAATATCCAGGTTCAAATTGGTAGACAGAAATCTCAATCAAAGACTGCATAAACTGGTGGCCACGTTGAGAGCACTAGTGGCCTGAAATATTAGAACTTATCTTGTCTCTATCAATAGAAGGTGTTATGCTATTCAAGGAGCTTTCAACATTCACGGGATTGGGCAACAATGAACAAGCAAGAATATTAAATATATTGCATCCCTTCATGGATCACTCTATTTAGAGTGGCAAATTGTCAAGGCAATCAATGATGCAAGTATTTACTTGTATGATCAGGAAAAATGGTACAAGTATTTATTTACATGATCAAGAAAAATACATACGTCAAAAAGGATACAATAAAAGAAAAAAATGAATGACCTAAAAAGGGTCATTACAAATGGTATCAGAGCAGATTTTCCTGCCATCCTGTGAAGAATATATATACATGGAAAGAACTGCAACTGCACCTACATAACATAGAGAGAGAGATTGAATAAAAGAAAATAAAAAACATGAAAGGTATAGATCTGAATTAAACATCAAACCGAAATAGCCATGATTGAGAGAAGTTTGGCAAAAAGAAGACATATTCAGGGGCAAGACACAAAATTTCTATTTTCTGTGAAGTCTCATAACATCTGAAGATAAAGATTCATTCTGCAAAATGGTAATATAAAATATAATTATAAAGAATGAAACCTCAATGATTTTCCTATTTCCTTGGTAGGTTCAAACCAAATGTATTGAACATACTTATAAGACTACATAGATTCATATCACTACGACCAAGTACAAACAAGTATAGTAGGAGAATCATCATATATCACACCATGTTCTCACTTCATATTATAAAGACTTGGAAAATAGTTCTTTAGGTTCATAGCCAGTGTCATTGGGGCTCATCATCAAGTACAACCAAAGTATCATAAGATAAATCCTATCGCGAAAAGGTTTAACAAAAGTTCAAATAAAGGCAATTAGCGGGAGTAGTGTCAAACTCGATGAACTTTACTAAAGTTGATAACAATCCCTCTATTTGGAAATAGAGCTTATTACATGGATGTTGGATTCACACTAACTCACAAAGGAATGCTGTTGGAAAGAACAACAATCAATAAAAGTTTATAGGTCAATCTGAGTTGTATTGTAAATTTTAACTGACTAAGCACTGTTAATGTACTTTATAACCACCACAAAACCCTAGAGTATTACTGGGGATTAAATCTTTTTGGAATAACAGATAAGGAACATAATTTATAAAGAAAGAAGCAAACAAAAGATGAACGAAAGAATCTATTTAAATAATGCATCATGGATTCCCAAGTAGCAAATAGTATGAATAATGGGACCACCATTGGTTGATGGAATATTAAATGAAAAGATATATAAAAAAATCAAGCGATTTGATGCAGAAGTACGTAGACTAAAAAATAAAACCCACACAAAAGTGATATATTCGTATGAGCAAGCACCATTCATTGTTCCCATCCAATGATAAGTCTTTGATGGTAGCACCTTTAACATGACTACAGTTGGACAAGATATCAACTAAATATTGGTGAGAAACCAACAGCCAGATTACCTATTACTAGAAAGGTATCAGAATATTATGTTGTGACCAAAATCAAGAGTCGCATATTAAATGATCAATGGCTGATGGAGGATGTGATATAATGACCTATGGATATCAAATCATCTATTCACCCAAGCATTGCTTAAGATTCAGTACTCAGTCATGAATTATCGAATGTTGAGAGCACATGATGATATAGGGGATCTAAGAGAATAGCAATCTGATCAATAACTGTCAAACATTTCTAATCAATAATTGGAACATCAGAATGACCAACGGTAATTACAATGCTAAGAAAGGTCAATTGAGATAAATTTTAGTGGTTTAGATTAATCAAGCTTGACTAATATTCAACACCGATAAATAACAACAATTTTTTGAATTGTCCCTTAATTATATCAAATTGGGTAGTGAGTATAATTATCAAATGGATTTGTGCTAATAATAATTGAGCGAACTCTAAAAAGGTACGAAGACAACGATGAGGTAAATAGCGGTATCCTCTTTAACAACTAATGTCCCCATTCTTGACTTCAAGACAACTAGAAGCTATAAATGATCAAAATAAGTTTTAATTAAGGATTTAAACTTATTATTAAAGAAAATAATTAACTTCAAGCATGATATCAAGTATTAACAAAGGATAAGAAAGTCAAACATTGAGAAATCAATATTTCTATAGTTTGGGAAGGTAAACGTGGAGTCAATAAAGAGACATAAAGGAACAAGAAAGATAAAAAGAGATATAATACTTCATGAAGGTGCTTCAGATCAATATACTCAAGTTAGTAATAACTAGCAATCTTATTGAGAGCCATCAAACATTATTCAACAAATGGGATATCAATACAAATTTAAGGTGCTTCCTTGTGGTATGCATTGTCAAGCACAACTTAAACTTCGCCAAGCCATTTGCTTTATTGAAAAATTTGTAAGACTATCATAATTTGATATCCACCGACGGAGAGGCTTCTTGACTTTTCCTTCAATTTTAAAATAAAGTGGAATTGTCAAACAACAATGGAGATTTATGAAAGAATTTATGACAGACTTATAGTCATTTCATAAGATCTATTTGAGAAGAAGACTTGTAATTGATTTGAAGGAAGCAAAAATATGGATAGTATTAAAGATATCCATCATTATTTGAATAAGCAACATTAACAAGGTGTAAAAAATCACTAAAGACTCTTAGGGAAGAATCATTGCAGATTTAGCAAGCTTGCAAAACTCTTATCCCTAAGGGTCGAGGGGGAGGTGATATAAACTCAAAGGATAAATTTGAAGAGGCTACCACATATTGAATATTTCAATCAACATAAGCTCATCTTTGGTTTATTTTGAATTTTGAATTTTAAGATGAAATTACTGACAAATTCTTTTATTTTGGGATTCTCATCTGAGAATCAAATTGTTTTTAGGATTAAACTAGAGGAAGACCTTAAGTGGATATGAAGATTACTTCATACTCCTAAATCACCACTTCAACACATAAAGGTAATGAGGTAAGGTATATATTTTGTGCATATTTTGTTATGAAATAATTGATAGTGTCTTTCTTATTACTGACACATTCGCTATTATGAAGAGTATTTAATAGTCTATCAATGATTTTAGTTACAATGAAATGAAACTAGAATATATGAAAAATGAAATGAAAAATATATATGAAAAATGAAGAATGAAATATAATATTGAATTAAGGGATAGAGGGTGGAGTTGATTTTACATAAGCAAGACCATCCTAGTATTCCAATAACAATAGACAATGGAAAAAGAGCACAATATCAATAGACTGCTAAACTAGGGGAAATCAAATAGGTTTGAGAAACAAAAAAGGTGTGGTATGAGCCATGACAAATTTTGTCCCACCACTCAAGTGAAGTATTAAACACCATGGAAATATATGAAATGAGGTACAGTGACCTATCATAGCTTAATGACTACTGGTTTTACACCAAACATTACAAAAGAGTAAATACATGTCCATAGAGTAGTGTATATTTCAAAAAAAGAAAAGAAAGAATTTGACCAATTATGGTAGAAGGGAAAGCCATATGATTAGATAGTACATAGGGGTCTATTTCTCATTCACATTATGATCTCTTAAGATAGGGAGTTGGTGGAGGGAAAGGTAGAGTAAATTCGAGCACCTGACAGATATCCTCCAGGGAATAACTTGTAGCTTGTTTCACACGTCCTCTGCATCATCAATCTACCATCTCAAAATGATCATAATAAGGAGAGAGAAATATTCCTATTCATTAGATTAACACTTATTTTATCATCCACATTATGATCTCTTAAGATAGGGAGTTGGTGGAGGGAGAGGCGAAGTAAATTCGAGCACCTGACGAATATCCTCCAGGTAATTGCTTGTAGCTTGTTTCACACGCCCTTTGCACCGTCAATCTACCATCTCAAGATGATCATAATAAGGAGAGAGAAAGTTGTCTGTGTATCATAAGAAGAAATCTTCCAAATAATTATCTTCTCATCCACATTAAGATCTCTTAAGGTAGGGAGTTGGTGGAGGGAGAGGAGGAGTAATTTCGGGCACATGATGAATATCCTCTAGGGAATCGCTTGTAGCCTGTTTAATGCGCCCTTTGCACAATAAATCTACCATCTTATGATGATCGTAATAAGGAGAGAGAAAGATTCCTTCCAAAGGATTATGTAAATGAGAAAAGGGATCACCACAAGAGTCAGCTTTCTTTAGAACTATTATATGTTAATAATTATTTGTGTTGCAGGTCCATGATCAAAAGACGTATTGGGGAAGTATATTTTTCCTTTTACTCTACTTCATTGTGAAAATCAACAAAAAATGTATGATGTGCCTACAACGTGTATGCTTTGTATTTGTATCGTGTATGCTTTGTGCCTTCATGCATCATCTGTCTTCATCGTGTATTCTTTGTATTTTCATGCATTCATGTGTCTACTTTGTGCTTGCCTTGTGTATTTATGCATCAATATTTATATTCAATATATATTTTCTTACATCACAGGGATATTAATATTATATGTAGATAGTCCTATAAGTTGTCTTTGCTTGAGGACAAGCAAATTCGAGAGGGGAGGACTGTAATGTTCCCATATTAGTATATAATTTAAATAATAAATAAATATTATATATAAATTAATATTAATAATTATATTAAAATAATAATATTTTATAAAGGAATATTACTTTCTGATTATATAATAATATCATATCATATTATAATAATAATCTAATATAATATAGCAACGTACTATATTAATAAAGTATTATAATCTAATAAAGTTGATATATTATTAAATTAATATATATTATAATATAAATATTTTGTGATATTAATATAAAGTTAATATAAATAAATAATTATATAATATTAATATTAAAATTAATAATAAATAAATATTAACAAGTAATATTAAATAATAAATAAATATTATATATTTATATTATCAACAAGATATCAAATTGATATAATATTATATTATATCAATTAACATAGTAGCAAAATATAAATTATATAAATAACGAATATATTATTAATGTGATATATTATATTATTATAATAATATAATACAATTATAAGTATAGTGAATGGAGAATTAGCTAAATCCACAGTACCAAACATTGAGATTAGAATTCACCATTAAGAGGGTATGGACTCAAGGAATGCTCACATAATTACACCATTGATCAAAATATTAAATCCCTCTCCAAATCTTCATTTCTAAATACTATTTGAAAACACCATCAATGAAGATAAACCAGTTACATGAATTGGTTTGTGAAGGAATGTGTCCCTTCAGTTTTAGAGATATTATAATAAGGTCACACCCACTTGATTGGACATTCAAGAAAATCATCAAATGTGATTCATCTCCAAGAAGAAATGATAGAAGAAATGATAGACTCCAGTGAACATGCAGAAGTTGACAGATAGGAAAAGACTATCATAAATGATATAGATAGATGTCTCCTTGCAAAATGACCAAACTAAAGTCCAACGTGGATTAAAAAATGAGCTACTCGCATTTAAACGAGGATTCTAGATGAAAGGGGAGATAGAAGATTTGGAAGATAAGCGTTGCATAAGATCAAAGGTTCATAGTCTTGACGGCAATAGAAGACATTGACAATATCTAGGTTCAAATTGGTAGATAGAAATCTCAATCAAAGATTGCATAAACTGGCAGCCACATTGAGAGCACTAGTGGCCTAAAATATTAGAACTTATCTTGTCTCTATCAATAGAAGGTTTTATACTATTCAAGGAACTTGCAACATTCACGTGATTGAGCAACAATGAACAAGCAAGAATATTAAATATATTGCATCCCTTCATGGATCACTCTATTTAGAGTGGTAGATTGTCAAGGCAATCAATGGTGCAAGTATTTATTTGCATGATCAAGAAAAATGGTACAAGTATTTATTTGCATGACCAGGAAAAATACATACGACAAAAAGGATACAATAAAAGAAAAAAATTAATGACCTAAAAGGGTCATTACAACTTGTGAGAGTGATGACATGGTAGGAATCTTGACAACAACCACAAACCTAGGTCCCCCTTGGATCCCCAAGTACCCCACCTCCATCAAGTTCCTTCCCAATCTGACCTGCATCCACAGTATTCTCCCCTTGACCTCCCTCTCCTGATGATTTTGAGCATGTGAAATTGTTAGTCAAAAGGGTTTTTTGGATGTTTTATTTAAATGAGGGTTTTAGGAGGGAGCTTGCACTAGACATGACCTCCTAGGAAAAAGTAGACCTCACCATTAGATCTAGGTTTTCTTTTCCATAAATTTTGATGCATAATTTGCTCTAGTTTGGCCATGTCAAGAGAAAATACAAATCTTTTTAAGTTGTAGGCCATGACGACAATCAAATTTAATTTTGTTAGAATTTTTCGTCTTTTACAACCAAAAAAAAGGTTTATATTAGAAAATAGTTTATCTTTTTAAAATGACCATAACTTCTAGTTGGGATGTCGGGTTTTAGACTTCTTATAGTTGTTGGAAAGCTATTTTAGAGCACTACATTTTGGTATAGGTTTGATCATGTGATATTGACATTTTGTCATGTTTTATGAGCCTAAAAGTTAGATGCTATTTATTTTTAGCATAGGTTTGGGCATAACTTGGGCATACATAGTCGTATTTTAGATTTCAAATAGTTAATGAAAAGATCTTGGAGAGCTCTACATGTTGGTTCAGATTTGGTATAGGTATATTGATATGAATGGTTTATGATTTATATTGACTATGATAAAATTGTGAGTTTATGGCATTGTATGTTAGAGATTTCATATTTGATGTCATTGTATACTCAATTTATATATCAAATTGGTCTCTTGTAAGTTACATGGTTATTAGTGTTTGATTTGGATATGTATGATGACTTGTTAGGTCTACAAGTTGTATAATATTGTAAGTGGTCTATACTTATAGGTCATATTTATGGCTTGGATATGGGTTGTCTTTGCCCATTGATTTTATTATTGATGCATATTCAAATTGGTTGCTTTGATTTGGGTTGTCTATGCCCTTAGTGACATGATTTTCTAACTTGTATTCATGTAGAAGGAATGAGATGTTGTTACCAAGTAAAATAATGGTGGAGGATTATGGTTGACTATTTTATGTTGAAAGGTTGGACACTTTGAGAGTTATATGCTCAGTTCATGGAATTGATCATGGTGTTATAAATATTTGGTATGACATGATTGGTGATATAGATACTTCATTGATGTTCATTGGTTTGGATTCCAAATTTGATCATGGTAGAATATCTTCTTAGTTGAGGATCATGGTTATTTGATTGATTCCAAATTTGATTATGGTACAATATCTTCTTAGTTGAGGATCATGGTTATTTGATTGTCTTTGAGGAGCCCATGATGTGCACTTTGATTTATTTGATGGTTTGATGCCTTGGTTGATTCTCATGGTTAGAGGATGGTTTTCATCATGATGTCATGGATAGCTTGAATATATAGTTTAGTGGTAGCTTGTGAGAGTGATGACATGGCAGTGCAAGATTGGTTTCTAGTTGTGTTTGTATCTTCTTGGTTTGGAGATTTTGATTTTACTTGGTACTAACACTTTGGTTGAGTGTGTGTAGACTTAGATGATCTTCATGTAGGATATGGATGTTATGTTTCCATGAGTAACTTGGTACCATACTTAAGTGAGAGTTGTTCACATTGATATAGATAGATAGATAGATAGATAGATAGAGGGATAGAGGGATGGAGAGAGGGAGAGGGAGAGGAAGAGAGAGAGAGAGAGAGAGAGAGAGAGAGAGAGAGAGAGAGAGAGAGAGAGAGAGAGAGAGAGATTTCAAATCTTGGGGGATGTCTTAGATCCTGTTTTTGCAAAAAAATCTTTGACATTTGCATGGTGCGCTTATTCTAAGTGGTTATCTTCATGGTGTGTGGAGATGGTTGCATCCTAAGGAATCATATGGTTCTTGGTAGAGGTGTGGTTTATGCTTTAATTTGACATGTTATCCTTGGTTTTAGGATGGTTTCATTATTATGTCATGTTATACTCTCAATACATATTTAGAGTTTTGAGATTTTATGGTATGTTCATATGGAGCATGTTGTCTCTTTGGTTGAGATAATTTATATTATTTTGTCATGCTTATGTTCTAGAGGTCATTGTTAGAACTTTAACATCGATATTTGTTTGGTTTCTTGGTATTGAGTTCATTGATCATTTGTTGGATACTTCATGACATTGCTATGTCAAATTTGAAGTTGGCATGGATTGATTGGTTATAGGCACTCATGGATATTTAGAGATGGTGGTAATGTTGATATCTCTTGGATTAGAGATGTATTTGTTAGAATAATTGATAGTTTCAGCAAGAAGTTTGAGGGGAATTCACCTAATATGGGCTTGAGAGGAGATTGTTCTTAGATTAGTCTTGGTTGGATACTTAGATATCTTGATGAACATTATCATTCCCCACTATTAGTCTACTCAAAATTTTACTACTTGAGAGGTATAGCCATTATTTCTCTCATGTGTTGTGTAGGGAGAAATGTGAATCAAGAAAACTAAACCTAAGTTCATCACATAACCACACACACCTCAAAAGGATTGAGTCCAAGGAAAGATATTCTTTTAAACCAACCCTCAAAGGTGTTAAATCTTAATAGGTTAATTCAATCCAAGGGATAAAGGAGGATCAACACCATCTAGGATCTAATAATTATAAAGATAGGTAAAATAATACACCCTGCCCTTCAGATCTTAATTCATTACTTCTAGATCTATAAAATATATGCAAAGTAATGAAAGTGCTAAATGAAAAATTGAAATAACTAGGAGGGATAAAGACACTTATCTTAGAAAATTGAATCTTGATTTCTATGTGTTGTGTTGCTTCTAGAGATGAATAGAGTTGTATCTAGGCTTGAACTGTGAGATAGCTAAAACCTAGAAATTGCTTGGTGATCTATCAGGGGCAAACTAGATGATCAAGGGTAGCTCGATCACCATTGATGCATAAAGTGTGGCCTGATCACCCTTGATAAAATTTGTGTGATGTTAATTTTGATTTTGTAATTCCAATAAATGATGAAAAGGGTACCTTTGATCTATGACTAGTATTTCCTTTTGAGATACACAGATATCTGAATGTATGTTGAGTGGCTATGTAGGGGTTTGTCTTAGTAAAGCCCCCTATTAGCATACTAAGACCCCAAGGGTAAAGTACTCTAAGCCATGCTCATGATCCAATTTTTCTACTCCATGATTGAATCTTGAATGCTTGAATGATAGAATGAGAAGAGAAAAATGAAGAACTCTTTTGGTTTAAAGGATATTTCCAAGCCTCCTTGCTTTCAACTTGCAAATGTGCTACGATAAATTGGGATGTCCACATGAGATATGTTTGCTTGACCTTGCTTGAGTATGTGTATTCTTGCTTACTTAATTTTCATATATATCAAATGATGCAATTTAGGGTTTTTATATAGGATTCAGATTAATTTCTCTCATAAGCCAACTAAACTCAAAAACCCAACTGTAAACCAAACCCTGAGAAGGGACCAACTGCCAAGACTCAAGATGGGACCTGATCAGGGATGCACTACTGCCCTAATTGGTCCATCAAGGGAGAATTTCACCCCTAATTTATTGAGGGAACATTGTGCCCTTGACAACTAGGTACAAAAACTCTCGAGACTCCATAACAAGTCCTAGAATACAAAAATTAGGTCTAGATTATGAGGAAATCTCATTTCAGTGCAAAAAAAGTGATATGTTGATTGAAATGATAGAAAAGGGGAGGACCTAGATGAATAGATCCCACCTCAAGTTATGCATCATAGAATAGGAATACCAAGGAGGACTTATTAGGTCCTACCTAGATCCCATTTAAGAAGCAGATATGACAAAGATATAAATACATCTTAAATGAAAAAATTGCCTTAAATTACATTGAATAGGTGCTAAATGGTTATAAATTGAAGTTCATCTAATTTAAGATGGCACATTTAGCACCGAAGTTAGCTAGATATGACACTAAGTGAATATGCAATCTAAAGTAAAGAAAAAGAATTAAAGGAAAAAAGGATATAGCAAGGTCCAAAAGTCACGATCCTGCAAGAAAGTCTTAGTGCATGCATCTTAAAGAACACATGTTAGTGAAAGTTCAAAATCACCTAGATCTTACTAAGAATGATTCTATGAGGTTCATAGGTGCCCATATGCCTCCCTATTTTGACTTGCTCTTTTCAGAAAGGTAAAAAAGGGTGATATAGCTAATCTTAGGAACTAGAAATGTAGATTGATGAAATAGACTTTCAAACTTAATAAGGATTTTATCAAAATATATCTCACCCAACTTCAAATGGAAGATAATCGAATCATGATTCCTATTCTTTTGATGGAAAGAAAAGTGGAGTTATCTAGCTCAATTTATGATGTAAAGAGTGAATACCTATTCCAAATGCATAGAAAGGAAACTCTAATTGTAACCCTTATTTATGTTTGAAAACAATATAAATAGAATTTATTACCATTCATTTGTTTCCTTTATATCTTGAAGAAATGAAGGAGTTCTATAGATGAAAAATAAGCTAGATCTAATGTATATGGAGGTTCTGAGAGTAGTTGTAATAGTTGATGACCCGCAACCTGAGATAAGTGCTAGTGTAAAGTGATTTTTTTCTTGATATGTGTGTTTTTGACTGTTTTGATGCATATTTTAATCTTTTATGATGCACATTTCATATTTAGAGGAGAGGCTAACTATTTTCTACATAACTTGGGGGGGGGGGGGTGTGAATCAGTCATATCTAGTTATCCTACAGGCCTTAAAAAACTTTAGTACCAATTTAAACTTCATAATATTTTAGATCAATAACTTTGTAATCACATCCAACATCTCAAATTAAACTTGTAAGCCTTTTTCACCAAATTGTTATCTCATTGTTTCGTAGTATACCAAATACGTTAGAGAAATCATCTAGTATATATTGAGTTGCAACATTAAGCAATTGACATGAAAATAAACTTTGTAACACAATAAGCATTCATACATTTGACACAAATATTTAACATGGAAACCTTGTAAAGGGAAAAGCCACTCGAGAACCAAAAATCCAAATTTCACTCTTTTAAAGCGAGCTTTATTAGTAGCCAACCTTGTTAAAGGTTACATGCACATTTTTAGTGTGACCTTTTAGAGGTTTTTCACCAAAGATCATCTAGACCTTATCACTCCTTGACATTTCTAAAGAGTGGCCTACTCTAAAAGACTTACAAAACATCACTATTGGATGATACTATATATGAATTCAAAGACATGTTATGTCCACTCAATTAAGAAATTTTATCTACTAAAATGATATGAAAGTAACAGTTAAGTGATTTGTTAGGTTTTAACACTACCTTGCTTGTTCAAATCTCTACTTCCCTCTGTCTCTTCCTTGTGATCTCTTTCTGGCTGATTCACACACTTTCACTTAACACTTCCTCTGCTTGATCTTCTGAGTATTGTTTTTCTCAGTTCACCTTTTATCTTCTTCAATTCGCATTAATAACAGTTCTCCAATGATCAACAACAAGAAACATTGTGTTCATCCCCTTACATAGCTAACTTTTACCTATCTAGAATCTTCTAGGTTTTTTTTTTTCTTAATTATAATCGTAGATGTTAGATTCATTGAATTTAGTCACTTGAAAAATTGACTTCCTTCTTCCATTTCAGATTGTTAAATCTTCACCATTATATCTTCTTTGAATTTCTTCAGTCATTGATCTCATAATTGACTTCATCCTTATCTTTTAGACTTCTCAAGTAGTCTTGATTTTTATCAATTGTCAGCCTCCTAGATTATATTTTTTCTTAACTTGTTCTTCCTATTTAGGCTTGGTGAACACTACAACTTTACTTAGGAAATACAATACTTGGTTAACATTGAAATGACTCAATTAACACTAAACATTAACTCTTTTGTTCCAGATGCTTGGTGATAATCATAGTATCTCTATTAATATCATGTTCCTTCATTCACCATGTTGTTTAGTCAGTGTAAATTGAACATAAAAAATCTTGAATACTTTCTCACAAACATTGTATGATTGTAAAACAATCAAATCAACATTACACTGCCAAGGTCTAACTTATTTAAGTACCCATTGAATACCATAGTTATCATCACTCTAACTTATAATACTTCCTTCAAATCCTCTTCATCAATCAAATGATATGGGACTCTACTAAATTAGCATAATGTCTTACCAATTAAAGTTTTACATTAATGAGAATATAATAACGAATATGATTCTTTTACATATGTTAACAACATTATCAGTTGGGATAACACTGTCAAGATGAGAAAATGTTGACCTTTATTAGCCAGATCGACCTTGATGATGCATGTCGGCCCTAATCAAGGGGATGTCAACCCTGATCAAGGGAGGTCAACCCTGATCAGGAGGATGTTGACCCTATCCATAATGAGCAAGTTGGCTCATGGTATGATATTGATGTCTAGTTTGATGTGATTTGTAGGTTCTAGTGTCTCTGTGAGAGCAACATATGTAACATACAATGAACTTTATCCAGGATAATATGGACACAAGCAAAGAGGACATCAAGATTCATACTGGGTAGGCTAAATTCCATACTTGAGATTCCATCAAGGCATGATTATGACACTAATAGAGTAGTGGAACAAGGACACTTATACATTCCATCTTCCCACCAAAGATATCACTATGGCCTAAGAGGATGTATACCAGATACTCCTCTTACCTATCAGAGGGCTTCTAGTAAGGCCTTATGTTGGTAGAGATGTAGATTAGATATTTGTAGATGAGGAGTATTGCATAGGACAAAGATCATTGATTAGATCTAGAGAAGACCGGATGGATCTACATGATATCATTTCAAGTGATACTCGTTTGTTGAGATGGTGGATATGTTGCATACTGAGCTGCACTATGACCCCAAAGGGCAAGGGGACAATAGTTCTTTCATATTTTACACATTTGGTACGAGAGGTGTAGAGAGATCAATCATTGTTTGCATAGGGTAGGTGTATGTTAGTTACTCTGTATTCAAAGTTGAGAAGATTCAACAAATACCAGAGATATATCTTAATAGTATGCACACTCTCACAGGTGTGGTTGTTCAAGCATTTTGCATACACATGACTAGAAAGAGTTCCTATAGCACTATATCCTAGCCTTCTGAGAGTGTATGCAAATCCTCTTGTTGAGATGTGGTAGTTTGTAAACACACTATTTTGGAGAGTTATATTTGATTGCATGCGCAAAGATGATATGGTATGGAGACCATACCTCTAGATGGCAGAGTGGCTTGATACTGCATTAGAAATTAGATACTCATAGAGGAGGATATTTCTAGAGGGATGACAGAGTCATGTGATCATGTCATACTACCATGACCAAGTACTAAGACAATTTAGCTTATAATAGGGTGGACCAAGAGTAGTGCCACAATATGCCCATCCTTAGAGATATATTCAGAGATTCAAAGCCATACATCGGCCTATAATATCCAATATCATCTATAGTGATATAGAGGAGAGAGTGGATGCCCTAACGACAACAAAATGATATGTCGATTGTACAAATGAGTACATATACTACTAGACAAGACATGGAGTGAGAACCATCTTTCCATCGAACTACCTATAACATACCAAGTTTCCTAATCAATTTTGATCAATATTTGAACTAGCAACTATTCTCATTCAGATGACAATGACCTCAATTATCTAACTATAACTAGAAAGAAGTAACTGCTATCTAATTAATCTACATGTTAACATCTACAAAATGTAAAAGAAAATACATGAATACTTTACTTTCATTGAAAGTAATCTAACATGTTCAACTGAATATAAAGTAACACAACTACCATTTTTAAACATGTATATATTT